>LSHF01000051.1:0-154148 GCA_001660795.1 Leptoxyphium fumago | reverse complement strand
ATACTCTTGAGCGGCTCGTAGCTTAGAGGCTTATCAACATCGCCGTAGCGCACCCTCATTGTAACAGGCGGGCTCCCATCGCTGGAGGTCAGTACTACTGGGTCTACATGCTGGCGCCGCCTCGGTACAAGAGAGTATCGAGCTACCTCATCGGATGGCTCACCTCGCTGGCTTGGATTGCCACCGTCGCCACCGAGACTCTCTTCGCCGGCACCATCATCCAGGGCATCTTGATTCTCGACTATCCCAGCTACGATGACAAGATGTATCAGGGCACGCTTCTGACCTGGGCCGTCATCCTGGGCTGCATCTTCATTAACGTCGTCATTCCAAACTGGCTGCCCAAG
Organism: Leptoxyphium fumago; assembly: GCA_001660795.1. Lineage (NCBI taxonomy): Eukaryota > Fungi > Ascomycota > Dothideomycetes > Capnodiales > Capnodiaceae > Leptoxyphium > Leptoxyphium fumago. The sequence goes on along the minus strand of LSHF01000051.1, from coordinate 153,801 downwards.
TTCGAGGTCTTCATCCTGGTCTTCCACCTGGCCGGCTTTGTTGCCATTGTGGCCACCCTTTGGTCCTTGACTCCAGTCATCGGGACCAACGAATCCGTGTGGTTGACTGGCCTGAATACCGGCGGCTGGCCCACACAGGGACTGTCGTATTGTGTCGGCTTTCTCGGCAACGTGGCGACATTCGTGGGCGCCGACGCCAGTGTGCATCTGGCTGAGGAGGTGGCGGACGCGGCGGTCAACATCCCACGCGCGATCCTCGGCGCCATGGCAATCAACGGTGCCGTCGGCTTCGTCATGATGGTCACGGTGCTGTACTGTCTGGGCGATGTTGACAAGGCGCTCAACACCGCCACCGGCTTCCCTTTCATTCAGATCTTCGCTGACAGCGTCGGTAACATTGCCGGCGCGACCGTCATGGCCGCCGTCGTGCTGGCGCTCACCTGGGCCTGCTCCACCGGCATCACCACAACCGCCTCGCGCATGGTCTGGTCCTTTGCCCGCGACCGTGGCTTGCCTTTCTCGCAATACCTCGAGCGCGTCCACCCCCAAACCAAAGTGCCTGTCATCGCCGTCCTTACCGTCACTGGTCTGGCCGCGCTGCTCACCCTCATCTACATCGGCTCTTATGTGGCCTTCAACGACGTCATCTCGCTCACCATCACTGGCTTCTACGGCTCGTATCTTCTCCCGGCCTCCTTGCTGCTCTACCACCGCATCAAGGGTCACCTGCAGCCGCACGGCACAGAAGTCGACCCGACCCGCCTGTTCGCCATGCGCGATGACGGAGCAGAACTCACCGTGCCTCCTACTGGCGACAGCAAGCCCACTCATGTGGGACCAGCGTCAGGGGTGAGTGAAGACGGCGGCAGGGAAGGGACGGACGTGGTGCAGGCGCAGCTGGCCTGGGGGCCTTTCCACGTTCCTGGCCTGCTGGGCACGATCAACAACGCCTACGCCTGCTGCTACATGGTGTTTGTCATCTTCTGGAGCGTCTGGCCGCCGCAGACTCCCGTTGACGCCTCATCCATGAACTACAGCGTCGTCGTTACCGGCGGTGTACTCATCCTCGCCTTCGTCTGGTACTGGATCAGGGGCAGACAGACGTACAAGGGACCGCTGATCGACGACGAGGTGGTGGAGATCATGAGGACCGGCAGCGTGGTGACCATCGAAAGATGAAGTTGAGATAACTCTTTGTCAAAAGTGGCTTATTACAGCGAATTGTAGCGTCGTGCATCATCTTACATTTAACATTAGCTCGGTCGAATGATAATCCTAGCCTTTCTAGAATCTAGTATCTCTCCGTCTGCCAACACTCTCGAATCCTTTGTACGCGCTGGTGGTGGCGCCCGGCATGCTGATTCGCTTGAGCGGCGAGCCAGTGCTGCTGTCTCTGGTGGTGCGCAGCTGGCCATGGCTCCTGGCCTTGTTGAGCGGGCTCGCCGCGTGGCTGTAGACACCCAGGCTACCACCATCGCCTTTGACCGGACTACGTTCGCGCAGGCGTTCGTGGTGCGGTTTGATGGGTGACGAGAAGTCGCCCCCGAGCGCTGACGCCGTCGATGATGGTGCCTGCGAATAGCCGTTTGTGTATTGGTCAGGCCGAGCCGACGCACTCGGTGTGTAACTCGTCGTTGCTGCTTGTCGACCCGTAGCGGCCGTAGTGAGGTGGTCGGGATCATACTGCCCGGCGTAGTTCGGGTTCGGATTGACCCGGAACCCTCTGTTCACGATAGTCGTGGGCGTGTAAAGATCGACCTCGCGCACGCGATGGCCAGAGGGCGTGCGAGCAGGTCCTCCATCCTCCTCGCGCGACTGAGTGCCGACATCTCGCACCGGTCGGTTCATCAACGGCCGGACGAACTTGGTGTCGTACTCGTTGAGCACCTCACCATGCAGTAGGGCGGCGTCGCGAGCCTGACGCACGAACGAGGCCTTGAGGAAAGCCAGTTGCAGCGATAGCAGAACGGCGAAGGCGAGCGCGCGTGCTACTGTAACTGAGGGTCGTGGGTCGAGCGGCGATGCAGGCAGTAGCGACAGGTACATCAGCACATGACCAGGCGAGAAGGCGGTAAACAGGGCCAGGCTGGACGGCTTCGGATCCCACACGTTCACCTCCCACACCTCCCGCTCAGCGTCCGGATGTGCGCGCGACGAGGCGCTGGTGTGTGACTGCACGTAGTGGCGTAGGTAGCGCATTGGCGAGGATGAAAGCGGCGAGCTGTCCACGCGTACACGCTGTGCAGATGGTGTCGCTGGGGCGACATCGATAGGCTGCTCGAAGAGGCGGTAGTGCCGTCTGCGAAGGAAGGTATAGAGTGCGTTGGCGCAGCACAACACCGTGAGAAAGTGCACTACGAGCGTGGCCTGGCTCAACTGTCAGCACTGCATCCGCTCATGAACCGGCATGAAGGTCAGAAGACAGAGAATCGAGAGACACCTCCCGAGGAGATCCCATAGGCCCTGTCCGCAATCGACCTCTTGCCATGCACCTGGTCGAACTTACTATCCACGAAAACCACCCACTTCCTCTCCTATCCTCCAGATCACCAAATACATCATCCGCGCCTCTGGGGTCTGTCGTTTGGCTGGCGCCACGGGCGAGGACGAAGAGGACGTTCAGTGCTACGCCGATGACAGACGCCCACTCCTTAATCCAGTCGTCCAGACTGTCATCGTTGAGCTCTTCGGACAGCCAGAGCAGGAAGTCGTACGGGTCCAGCCAGGCCTTGATGCGTTCTGACAGAGGTGCTCGCCGTACAAAGCGGGCCCTGGTAGGAGGCATCTTGAACGCAGGAAAGCCTGAGTGAGCTTGATTGAGGGTGGATGGCTCGGCGCCGGCTGGGTTTGCACGGTCTGTTCAGTCTGCGAGCTGCATTGCTTGATTCTGCGCGAATCCGATCGTTGGCTTTGCGCGAGCGATCGAGCGCGTCGTCGGGTTGGACTTGCCGTTGTTTAGGGCAGATGTTTGGACGTCAGAGGATATATTTTTTAGGCCGAGCTGTATAGCTAGATGCCGAATCTAGCTTTACGCGGGAGTGTCGCGATCCAAATTAGGCATGTTGTACCTCTCGATATTGTAGGGTTAGGGTACAAACAGCCTGTTTGACACTTGAGATGTAGTGCAGAGCGAGAGCACTTCACTGATCATCATACTGCTCTGGTTACAAAATGCCTGACATGTATCTCGTGGCAGGAGTCATGTTGCTTCCCCCAGTTTTGCATATGTAACAACCTATTATGAAAACTGGCCAGATCACCTTGTTCTTGCCACAGGTTGGCACCTTTGATTGCTCGTTGGTTGCATAGGATAGCCACAACTCACAAACACCAATGGAGAACATTCATGGGGCTCAGCAAACAATTCAAATCTTCTTCCATCGCACTTGATCGTTCCTATCAATCGCTGGGATGCAAAGCGGTGAAGATCAGAATCCTATCTGCGGGTGCACATGCCGCATGTAAAGCGGCACATTGTGGGCCCCTTTTGGCTCTCTATCTCTGTAGCCGAGAGTGATGTCTACAACCAATACATGTCTGGATCCCACTGCAGTAGGATTCCGTCTATCCGGATATCGTCCAGAATTTGCTAGCATGGATAGTCGTCAAGATTTCAATAATGTAATTGCACAGAAGACAGAATAGAAGAGGTTCCCTCATTCCTAGATCGCAAATGTCTTGCGATCCTCTATCTATTATTACTCACTGAATCAAATCCGACTAAGATCATTACTCGCTCATCTCTTGAATGACCTTCTCGAGGTTTGCCGGGTCATGGGCGAATCGTCCCAAGAATAGGCCATCGACACCATCCTCCAATTGCTGAAAAGTCCCTGGCCCAGCGCTACCTCCATATAGGATTCTAGTCGTTCCTGTCCTTCCCGCCACCAACGACCGTAAGTTCTGTGCAACGGCGATAACGTGATCCGCCCCAGCAGGCTCACTGGCACCGATGGCCCATACCGGCTCATAAGCCAGGATAACCTCAGCGTCATCTGGGATCTTAGAGAGAGCAGCTTCTATTTGAGGCTTGCACTCGCTGACAGCAGTGCCGACTGCTTGAGAGGCGATACTGCTGTAACTCTTCTCGCCAATGCACACAAGTGGGATCATGCCGTTGCGTACGATGGCAGCAGCCTTCTTGGAGACATCCTCGTCTGTCTCACCAAAGAGACGTCTACGCTCAGCATGACCGATCTCGACGATCTTGACACCGGCTTGGCTGAGATTGAGAGGGCTGATTTCTCCGGTGAATGCTCCTTTGTCTTCAAAATAGCTGTCTTGTGCACCCAGCAAAACCTTTGTGCCTTTGAGCTTCTCCTTCGATGGTAAGAGGGAGATGAAATCTGGAATGACAAAAAAGTCTATGTTGGCTCTCTCTGCTGCAGAGGATAGCGCTGCTACTGCCGTTATATAGCGGTCGGTTGAAGGCAAGTCGAAAAATAGTTTGAGAGAGGTGCCCACAATGCGCCTTGGGCGCTGTTGTGGCACAGGTGGCATATTGTGATGCTGATTTGAGAGCTTCGGAGTCTGCCGTGTTGTCTGTTTGAATGATGACGAGATGTTGCAGTAAAGAAAGCGAATTTCGCTTGAAACAAGTGTGGGAAACGAGATGCTTTGATCGCGATATTCAAAAGTCTGTAGCTGATATATATGTGAATGCTTTACCTACCTGACTCTTCCTCATCGCCAGGCACCTCATCCTCGCCGCCACCGGATGTCCCAATTCAGACACAAGGGAGCGCGGCAGGGTCGAGGGCAGCAGACGTCACTTGGCGGGCAGCGTGGGCTGCGGGGAAGATGCATTGGAGATCCATATAATCTGAATAACGATAGCCGTGTGTACTGTAAGGGGTGTGGTGGGCGTTTGGTGGGCGTTTTGCAGGGTGTTGTGGGCTGTTGGTGCATAGTGGTGGAGCGAGGTGGGCTTTTTTTTCTGGACCTGCCGCCGCCGACTGACCGACCGACCGACCACATTCAAATTTTCCACCAGACCTTCCACTCTTCCTCGCCCTGCATCCGTTCACGACATAACATGGGCTTGTACAACGGTCAGGAACTCGCGGACTGGCCTGCACGCTCAAGACTCCTCTAGATCAAATCGAATCTTAAAACATAGCCGAGTTTGCAATAATCGCTGACTGGGCCATTACCGTGTTGCCTCGCTTCTCTCATATTGCGGGTCCTGGAGACGCTGTCACCGCAGTAGACGCATTGCCATTTCAGACATTCTTAGTCTGGCAGTTTGTCCACTTTGTATGTCTTCACTTGACTTCAGCATCCTAGTCATCTTTTTTGTTCCCTTCCGTTCAGCTCGGGTGGCTCTGTTATGACCTCCACAAACAACCCTGGCGTAGCTGACTTTTCATAGTAGACCTCAGCCACCGCTTCGACCTCTAACATACGACATACCGCCACTCGTTGCCCACAATGCACATCTCAAAGAAACTCGCCGCCTCCCATGCGGAGGGCAAACCCACCTACTCCTTCGAATTCTTCCCACCAAAGACTGCCCAAGGTGTCCAGAACCTCTACGACCGTATGGACCGCATGCACAGCTTCGGTCCCGCCTTCATCGATATCACCTGGGGTGCCGGAGGACGTCTGTCCCATTTGACTTGTGAGATGGTCAAGGTAGCCCAAGAGGTGTATGGCCTTGAGACATGCATGCATCTGACATGTACCGACATGGAGCGGTCTAAAGTAGACGATGCCCTACAGGAGGCTTTCAACTCCGGCTGCACAAACATCCTAGCTTTACGTGGAGACCCACCACGTGAGAAGGAGAAGTGGGAGGCCGTGGATGGAGGGTTCAGGTACGCTCTAGATCTTGTCAAGTACATCAAGAGCAAGTACGGCGATCACTTCGATATCGGTGTGGCTGCGTACCCAGAGGGCTGCGATGAAGATACCAACGCAGATCAGCATATCCCATACCTGAAGCAGAAGATCGATGCTGGCGCTACCTTCATCGTCACCCAGATGTGCTACGATGCAGACATCTTTATCGAATGGATGGACAAGTGCGCGAAGGCTGGTATTCCAAAGAGCGTCCCCATCATCCCAGGCATCATGCCGATCCACACACATGCCTCTTTCGTACGAAGAGCGACATGGACACAATGCCACGTCCCAGACGAATGGTACGAGAAGCTCGAACCGGTCAAGAACGACGATGTCGCCGTCCGTGAAATTGGAAAGGATCTGGTCGCGGAGTTTTGCAGAAAGCTGATTAATGCTGGAATTATGCACCTTCACTTTTACACCATGAACCTTGCTGCAGCCACGAGAATGGTCTTGGAAGACCTTGCCATGACACCTCCAGAGGACATCCACGATCCTAAAATCAAGCCACTACCCTGGAGACAGTCCCTTGGACTCAACAGACGCGAGGAGAACGTCCGGCCAATCTTCTGGAGGAACCGCAACCGCAGCTATGTTGCTAGAACTCAGGACTGGGACGAATTTCCCAATGGACGCTGGGGTGACAGTCGTTCACCTGCTTATGGTGAACTTGACTCATACGGCATTGGCTTGAAGGGCACTAACGAGGCAAACCGTAAGCTATGGGGCGAGCCCAAGTCCGTCAAAGACATCAGTGATCTGTTCGTGGGCTTCATGAAGGGAAAAATTGAGTGCTTGCCATGGTCGGAGACCAAAATCAGCTCTGAATCAAATGCCATCCAGCAGGACCTGATTGATCTCAACACCCGTGGACTGCTTACCATCAACTCTCAGCCAGCTGTCGATGGTGCCAAGTCTTCCCACCCAGTCTACGGATGGGGACCTCGCAACGGCTATGTGTACCAGAAGGCATATCTCGAAGTCCTGGTCTCTCCTTGCCTGATCAACGCCCTTGTCGAAAGAATGGAGCAGAACCCGGACATCACTTACTTCGCCGTCAACAACTCTGGCGAACTGAAGTCGAACGCCCCTGCAGATGGAGGGCCAAATGCTGTGACCTGGGGTGTCTTCCCAGGTAAGGAGATTGTCCAGCCGACAATCGTAGAAACCGTCTCCTTCCTGGCCTGGAGGGATGAGTTTTACTACCTCGGCACCGAATGGGCTAAGTGCTACGATGAGAAGAGTGTAAGCAGGAGCGTGATCAAGGAGCTTATCGGCAGCTGGTACTTGGTCAACATCGTTCACAATGACTTCAGAGAGCAAAGAGGTATTTTCCCACTCTTTGACGGTCTACGAGTTGCTGCTCTCGATGCAGAGCCGACTGTCAACGGAGAGCCAGAAGCGAGCACCGAGAGGTCTGACTCGCTCACGAACGGCACCAAAGCCGCAGTCGACGGTGTACCGGACGGAAACAACACTGTCAACGGTGCCAACCCAGCCGTGGTGAAGGATACAAAGCAGTAGATATTGACGACCAAAAACNAAAAAACAAGATATGATCACGGCGTTTGCGGGAAACAGCGCGTGGAAAGACAAGGCCAAGCTTCAACAAGATGGCCGACGAGAAATCATTGACAGGCGTTCCTTGGTGATGTTCAAAAAGATACCCATTTCAACCGGGTTTGACGGCGGATAGCATCAGTTCCTCTCAACTAAATAACTAGCATAAGCATTGATAGTAGATAGCCTGCTGTCGCAATGAAGACTACATGCTTCATTCATACAACTTGGTCAATTCTCAGATTGTGTGCATGTAAATCCCGAGCGCAGCCCCATGTTCAACCACCCATCGTCTCCAGACTTGCTGTTGGATGCACCTGTGCACGAATATGTAGAGGAGACGAAACTAACCCTAACCCTCAACAAACAAGCCCCCACATGCCTGGAGGTCTAGAGGGCATGCCTCGATCCCGACCCTGGAATCTGAACACGAATGTTCACTCTCAGGCATACTATCTTATTTGTCTCCGCCTAGATCTTGACCCTGCTTTGCAAAGCCTTGCAATCCCTCTACACATATCTCGCTCTAGGTCACACCAAGCTCGATCAACAATATCCGCATCCGTCGCCATCGTAATTCCCCAACGATTACACCGCATAGTTCCCAGATATCGAAATGGCGCTCGCGCCCAAGAGCGAATCCCAGAGGGTGTTCGAAAAGTTGAAGCAGAAGCCTGCCAACAAGATATGCTTCGACTGCGGCGCTAAGAACCCAACATGGAGTTCTGTGCCTTTTGGAATTTATCTCTGTCTGGATTGCTCGGCGAATCACAGGAACATGGGTGTTCACATCTCGTTCGTGCGGTCGACCAACCTTGACCGTGAGTTGCTTTTTCCTTGGTGGGCTTCGGCCGGGCCATGCGGAGACTGACAATAGCATGTAGAATGGCAATGGGAACAACTGCGTCGTATGAAGGTCGGCGGTAACGAGAGCGCAACCAAGTACTTCCAATCACACGGCGGCAGTGCGGCACTCGCCAGCAAGGACTCAAAGACGAAATACACCAGCAATGCTGCGAACAAATACAAGGAGGAGCTGGCTCGCCGGGTAGAGCATGATGTCAAGAAGTAAGTTTTATTACATTCTGGACATGGGAGGGCTTATACTCATATCAAAATACAGACATCCAGATGGCATTGAGATCGAAGATGCCGAGCAGAGCGGCACGTCCGGATCGAATACACCCGCAGAGCCTTCAGACGACNTTTTTTCTAGCTGGGACAAGCCTGCGATCAAGCGTCCCAGCAACCCTCCCTCGCGAACTGGTACTCCCGGCGCCAACCGCGCGAACTCACCTTTTCTCACTGCCAATGGTGGAAACGCCGCAAACCGACCGAAATCGCCTCTCACGAGCGCAGACAGCGCTAATGGAGAGTCTGCCGCCTCTGCACCAGTGGCCTCACGCGCAACTTCTTCGTCTACTGTGAGGAAAACAACGACGACTGCAAGCAAGCCGAAATCGAGTATCTTGGGTGCAAAGAAGAAGGGCCTGGGAGCGAAGAAAGTCGACGCCAGTGCTCTTGACTTCGATGCTGCGGAGAAGAAGGCCAAGGAAGAGGCAGAGCGCAAGGAGAAGCTTGGATACGATCCCGACGAGGAGACGCCTAGCGAGGCCAAGATCGTGGCCGCACAGCCAGCATCAACAGCCAGTACCATACTCCAGCCAACTCCTGTCAGTCCAGCACGCACCGGTGGGTTTGGCAGCACGGCAAAGGACGCCCGAAGCAACAATGACGTCGATAGGCTAGGAATGGGCGTCAGAAAGCTGGGTTTCGGACAGATCGGCGGTGGTGCAGGCGCGAAAGCCGCCGCGCCGAAAGCCATGGGTTTCGGAAGCACAAGCAGAGCCGCACAGCAAGGTAAGCAATATCACGAACATCGAGGTGACAGCTTCAGAGCCTAGACTAACATGGACCATCCGCAGACGACTCAGAGCAGTACGCTCGCCAGAAGTTCGGCATGCAGAAGGGTATTTCGTCGGACGAGTTCTTCGGCCGCAACGACTTCGATCCGTCAGCTAAGACAGAAGCCCATCAGCGCCTGCAGGGCTTCGAGGGTGCAACGTCCATCAGCTCCAACGCCTACTTCGGCCGGCCCGACGACGAGCCCACCAGCCCTGGTGGCGACTATGGCGATCTGGAAACCGCCGCCAAAGACTTTGTCCGCAAGTTCGGCATCACCGCGGGCGACGACATCGAGAACCTCAGCGCCATGGTCGGCGAGGGCGCCAGCAAGCTGCAGGGTGCCATTAGGGACTACCTGAACTCTTAATTTGTCGTGCTGTGTGTCTGACAGTCTCGACTGTGTCTATCGTGTGGGATGTTGATCTGCTATTGTCTGGGTTAGGAAATCGGAAAAGGGAGTGCATAGCGTGTCCTGTGGCGGTGGTGAATATGTGTAGCAATGACAGCCATTTCGTCGACACTCTTGTGCTTCTACAACTGTCTATCTATATCTGCTGATCGAATCTTGTGAAACACAGTTCTTTGAGGGTATTTTAAGTCTCTTCCATCATTATTGTAGTGCTGGTTTCTAGCATCTAATATACATGCTGCGGATCGATGTCCTGCGACAACTGTTCGTCATGCTGGAAAAAACCAGTCGCTAACGATCTCTTCTCTTGTATTCATAGCTCTCGTCTGCGGATCTCTCGAGCCCATTCCGGGCTTCTCACTCAATTCTTTCTCAGTGCTTCACATTACCGGTCTGCCAGTGCCCTTGCAGGAATCAGTCGGCGGGAGGTTTCCATCCACTTTGGCCAGCCATTGGTGGCGTCTTGTAGAGCACTCACGCGTCGACCATAGGACGTCGAGGGTATGCGAGAGCGAGGCGCACACCCGTTAATCGTGGCTCGCATTCTGGTCTAACCGTGAACTTTCCGTCAACGGCGTTCTGGCTGAAGCCAGCCAGCTGAGCTTTCGAGTTGGCCTGCTCTGGTCTATCATGGCACACTATATGGGCTATCGCGCAAACAGATGAGCTTGCGCCTGCGGATGTTGATACTGTGGATTCTCAACTTGGATTGGACACCACAGATCTCTCAGACCTCAAATCTCCTTGCCCAGTGTCTGACGATCACTCTGCCCTCGCCAAAACTATCCCGGTTCATCCTCACCACGATTGCAGCGTGTGTGTGCCTCACGCGGCGGATATGTACTGGGAACTTCTCGATGCCAAGCCGATCGAGTGAGTCTATCATGGCGAATTGCTCAGGCGTCAGAGCCAGATCTGGGAATTTGGGGTCGCTGTCAGACGATGCTTTCTCGAGATTGGTAAACCCAGAGCCGCTGACGCTGGTTTTTGAACTGGGTTGTGTTGAGTCGGCAGGTTCTGGTGGGGGGGTTGGTAGGTAATCCTGTGTGTGTGAAGCAGCAACTCGGGTCTGCAATTTGGTCTGCACAGCCTGTGCCTCTTCGAACAGGGCGCCGACCCGGTATTTCTCAGGGGCGATGCCGGCATTGCCCTCCAGATGAAGCCTCATCCGTTGGGCGCTGGTGTAGTTCTGATAAACGCTGTTGGCGAGGAAGCCAGTGATACCGACTGGCATCAGCATTGTAATCGCAGCGTAGAATGGCAGATTGTTGCCGAACTTGACTAACGACTGGGTATATGTTGGCGGTACTTTTGGTGTGGAGATGACATCGACTGGGTTGGCTGGATCTAGAAGAACTGGGTCTTCCTCTTCCTCTGGGTCTTGCAAGTAGTTGAGCTCCACATTCTCAAGATCCAGGTACGGATCCGTCCTGCTGATGCCCGCCGTATAGTAAGGTACGCTCCTATCGTTTATGATGTTTGCATACAAGCTCTTCTTCTTGAAGAGCGCCAATCCTTTCACGAAAGGGCTGTTCTCTTCAGCTAGGATACTCAACAGATGCTTTCCCGTGTTGTGGAAATCGTCTGTGAGGAACATTTGTTGGCCACTTGCGCTGAGCGTTCTGGGTCCCATCGTGTTGAAAATCGTTGCGACGTAGCCTGTGGATGGGTTTCTCACACCGAGGTGCGGCGTTGCAAATGTTGTGAAGTTGACAGGCTCAACCTTGTCAAAGATGCCCTCTTGGTAGAGCAAGCCGATGGCATACCTGGCTACCAAGCCGCCCAGCGAGTACCCAATGATGGAGATCTTCGCAACGGGTTCGCCATTTTGCGTTTCCAGTTCGGCCAGGGTCTGTTCGATCTCGTGGGCGATGCGTTCGCCGCCGATGTTTATCCCGTCGTATGTGAAGCTCGAGGAATTCGACTTTGCCACCAGGATGTGCAGGTCTTTGTCCTCGTGTTCGGCAGCGAGTGCGTCGCGTACCTGTTGGAGATGTACTGGGTTACCCCAGAGCCCATGAATGAGCACGCACAGATGGGTCGGCATGGTGGCGTGTGATCAGAGCTGCCACTCGACGAGGACGAAGTGTGCGAGTAAGAGGGTTTGATGGAAATGCTAGTCCAGGGAGTGTGTCAGGACAGAGCACGTATATACATCCGCGACAAAGACAGGCCGCGACAATATCGGCAGAATCGTAGAGGTGGCCCGGAGTGAGGCAGTGTCAGTCGCATTTGTGTCTCTGACATTGACACCTGCAGCCACCGGATGCACGGCGAATAGATGATGCTTAAGCCCGGTCGGCGATATGATATCGATCCCCACGGCCCCCTACGTCACTGTCACTGCCGCTGGGGCCGGCCCGGCGATTGGAAAGTTACCGAGTTCCGTCCAAACTGCTAGAAATCGTAGGCACGGGCAAACAATTCCACCTGTTTGAGCTGCAGTCCAGGGCTCATTGTCATTCTCCCAACCTCCTGTCTTCGCGTCTCCCACATATGAGTTGCCATGACCAAGATGGTGACTGATGGACATCCTGTGTCGTAGCTGCCATGACCGCATGCTGTTATACACGCAATATTAGCCGCAGCACTTGAGTTCCGAATGGTGTTGCCTGGAGAGCTGGATCACCAGTTCACTGCGGCCCCAAAGGTACAATATGAATGAAGTCTCCAGAGACATCTAAGCCTGCGCCGGGTATCATTTCTTCCGCTAAATGACAGCGCCGCTATTCGGTGTGAAGCAAGAAATGCGTTACTAAGAGAGACAGCTTCCGCCCAGATCAGCTCGTCTCGACTATGCCCGCAGCACCAGGGCGACGAAGGCATCTGGACAATAAAAGCGATTGACAGACATGTGAAAGAGGCGGCTGATTCATCTAGCTTGATCAGGACAATACCGATGTACGACTAGTAAACAGGACGAAGCCCTCATTTGGTGTTAGATTTATGCGCCTACATTCCTCGAATCAATTGGCTCCACAACGGCACTTCACCTGTTGCCTAGTGGCAGCTGTCTCTGCCCTCTTGACAGGTTATCTACAACGCTAGGCAACCCGAAGAGTCCACAGCTACGGGTGGCATTCTTGGGGTATTCTTCCAATAGTCATGTGTCGTTGAAGCGCAAATCTTGCCGATCCGATTCGAAAACACGGCCCTCTTGTAGTTATTACCAGCCTCGTTGAATTTACCTTCAACTCAAAGGTCGGCAGATGAATGGGGCTCGTCGTTCCTGTCGCCGCATTCCGCCTGGTTGTGATCTTCTGTTTCCGACCGAGACGGACGTTCTTACCAGGCCATCTTGACTTGGAGCTGAGAAAGGTATGTTGAAAATGCCGATCTGCATGCCTCGTTAAGTCGTGGTAGAGAGGTTCACCGTGCTATAATTACTTGGTTAGTTTTGGGAGAGAAGAGCTTGGAATGAGAGCCCATGGTTGTTGAGTTTGTCCTCGATCTGCTGGAAAGTATATCTTGAGTTGGGTCAGAAATTACTGTGCTTGTAGAGCGCGGCATGAGGAGTTAACCCTCAAGGTCCCAGCCAATAATAATCTCGATAAAGTTAGAGAAACGGAATAGAGCAACTGGCTGTAAGTGATTCTGGCTTTGAATTTGTATGTCTAGATGTCAACTATGGCCGATGCTGGACGCCTTACATGCACTGTCAAGGCTTCAGACGTGCTTGTTGTGACGATGTTTATAACCAGACTTGGTGATCTATGGCATGTAAAATGTCATGTCATGGTATAATCTCAGTTGTCAACAGCAAAAGAACGGGCCAACGTCCGTCGCCTAGGTAAGGATGACTTGGGTTCAGCCGCAGGCCCAGGTTTCTACTTCCGCTTTCTATCTGGTTACGTACACAATGCTTGCATGCACTTCTGTATGAACTCATATACAGAGCAGCTTTCCGTCACTGCCTATTATTATCATCGTCATGCATCCGGGAACATCGACGTATATGGTCAGAATCAAAATCAGTGAGTACCACACCTGAAGAAGTCCGGGTTACTGCCAGCGATCGCTTCTCCACAACTGGTAGTTGAAACGGTGAAGATCCGATTGTCGCCACATTCCCACGTATAGCTTCCATCCGCATTGCGCTGAACGTACTTGTATTCGAATACGGTGCCTGCAGGAATCTCCACAGCCCCGGACCATACAGGGGCGCCGCTGGAATATTCGTCAGGTGCAAGAGCTGGGGAAGAATCAGGATCCCAATTTCCGAGCTGCTTGATGCTCCCAGTGACGAGGACGGTATCGCCCCATCGAGTCGTCTCGATTACGGGGAAAGATACGTTGACGTTGGTAGCATAATCGCATGCTTTGGAAACATTGGTCACTGCAATGCTCAGTTCGGGAGCTGCTGGCGCCATTGTACAATCACCTCTGGCGTGTTGACCGATATGGCTCGAAGAATCAGTCTCAGAGCCCTCTATGTCGCACACGAAGTCGTCGGTCGTGTTGGTGATGTGCGAGATTGCCGATTCGATTACAACGCGAGAGCTGATAAACTCGAAAGTCAATGAAATGTAGTTTTCAAGCTATGCGATTCTTGCAACTCACCCGTCTTGCTGAGAATGCTGCTCGACCTGAAGGGAAAAGTTTCCAATACTGAAGTACGGGAATAGCTGGAACGAAAACCCGCTAGATTTGTCTTCCAACGACGATGCATTCTTTGCACAGTCAATCCATTTGCCTGTAGGTACCTCTGTCGAGTATGCCACGCAGGTGTCCGTACATGATGCACTGCCGGCATTGTCGCCCCACACCTGCCAGCAATATGCACTCTCAGTTGAATTCCCGTTGGTGCTGCTGACATTGAATACGATGTTGTAATAGTTGACCTCGCCAGAGGACACACCGCTGGGTTGATGCGTGGTCAAGTTGTGAATCTTGAAGGGCTGGAACTGTTGTGCGGCCTCTGCAATAACGAACAAAGGCCATGCTGCGAACAGCTTCATATTGAAATTCCTGGGATGAGAGCTGCTATGCGATGAACAAAATGAGAGGAGCAAAGGCAACCGCACACTAAGGTCTTGTGTGTATCTGCCTAGAATTACAGAATATGGAGCCAATGGATTTACCCATTGAAAAAAAGACAAGGAAGGGCCTACTTGTTATAACAGTTGAGCGGACCTGGTCTTGTCACACAAGGCAATGCATGGAGCAAAAGGCGTTCAAAGAGATGTGCGCAAGAACTATGGCCAACGAGCTGCACGGAAGAGAACTGTGTGGTACACCCATATCGCAGGAATGCAGTTTACTCTGGGTTTTGACGGCCCTGAGTTCCGCTAGCTCGGCACGGGGACCACTGCCAGCCACTACAGCATGAACATCTTTGAGGTTTTCAATGATATCTCTACCACCCTATTCAGTCCGCATGCACCGGCAACTTTCCTGGGCCTGATATTTCCACACTTTCAGAGGAAGAATGCATAACCCACATTAGGTTTACATTCCCCCATGTTCCCTTCTCATTTGGCCTTGATTAGTGTCATTTCTATTCATAATTGAGCTGTGACTATTGCAGCCACATCCTAGCGACCTCCCCACGATAATAAACCTATCGGAAAGTAGAGGGTCCAGTGAACCTGGACTTTGGCTTCATCTTCATTCTCCCATTGCACAAGTCTATAGGGCAAGATTGACAAGATATTCAGACAAAACTTGATTTGGCCTCGAGCCGAGGAATCCCAGCTGGTTGTCTTATCCAAGGTGACACTTGCTGAAGCGCTCTGATAAGAAATCAGATTTCGGCGAGTTCCTTCAAGCCACCAGGTCTACCAGCGAGGAGTCGGTGTACAGAGCTCCATTTCAGAATCCAGGTGAAGACGGTGTGGCCAGTCACAAGCTGTTAGAGCATCAATCGCATGTTGTCTCTTATTGTTTGTGTTCTATCCGACATCAGCAAGATACTCAGCCGGAAGTTCTCCGAAGTATCTTTGTCGTTGAAGCGGTCTTTGGGTGGTAAAGGGCCATAAAGATATTGACCTTACTGAAGTGGGCACCCAGATAATCTACTGCTATCATTCGATAAATCGTGTCGTTGGACAAGCGTGTTCAATGACTCGCCGAAAAGATTCTTTGCTTGCAGCATATGCAGAGAGTTTCACTTACAAAATGCCTGCGTCAGTCATCTGCCCTTGTTGAAGCGGCGCTATTTCTATCTTATAGGACTAGTCTGCCTCCATTGCAAGTTACAAGGGGAGCTATAAAAGTGCCTTTCACATCCTGCTCCAATCGCGCTGTGATCGAAGGAGTCTGGTTTGTGTTGGTAGCAAAAGACGACAGGTACCTTCCCGATAGAATATCATTTGGCAAGAAACAAACCCTCATCGAGACGAACGGTTGGTCTGGCCTAGGTCTATCCATCAACGACCTGTCAATCCAACATCCATGGACTGGCTCCGAGGAACATAAACAGGTTTGGCTTTCCCAACAAAGAGGGCGACCCGGAACCTTATCTCACACACTTCCACACGATAAACGTCTTATGAGAGAGTATCCGTATTAAACCCAGATTGGACGACTGGCCGAAAATTATGACTGCGAAGAAAGGGCACTTTTATTCATCGTACGACGCTGTCGTCTAGATGGTCAAGCATATTCGAAGCAGAAGTACTTTGACACCATGCGTGACTGTGAACAAAGCCACTGTGAAACATTCTATAGATGAAAGCCGAGACAAGACTTGATCCATCTATCTAACGCCGAGGCTGCCAGTGCGGTCTGGTTGCTATTCTCGTGGAAGGTGGGCACACCAACAACTCTTGAGAGCAGAGATCTCGATTGTGCTTCCCAGAGCATTCAATTTCATCGGGTCGATCGCGGAATAGTGAGTGTAAGTCTCATTTGACGGATCCTGCGCTCGGGCTAGACTGGTGAAGACTTTGCGCCTGGAAAATAATGGAGCGAACTGAACTTAATGATAGGGTCTTATACGGCTCTTCCATCTGTACTGATAATTCATCCTGCAGGTACTAGAAGATCAAGAAGATGTGCAGGGAAGTTTTCTATGTTCAAAGTGCCGTTAATCGCGCTGCGATTTGAGAAGAAATCGCCTTCGTTTAAAGACGTTAATAATTTGGTGCAACTTGCACCACTGGACCTTTGTAGAGCCGCCTTGCCCAGACTGCATAATACAGCAGGCTAAGAATCATCACAGCTCCAAACATTACCGGCGCCCAGTTGAAGTTGGCTGCTGTCACTGGATACACACCAGGCATGGCGGCGTAGACCAATAAGTAGAGGGAGTACACAAGGCCGAGAATGTTGAGCGGCATCCCGAGGCGGCCAAGAGACCAGGGAGCGTTGGGCAAGGGCTTGCCGTACGTGCGACGCCAGATCAATGACAGCAGCGATACGCCGTACGTTGCTGCCAATGCCATGATCTGTAAAGACACGATGGCTTCGAATGCTCTACTCATTAGTTAGCAAAGGCTCGTCTCACTACGGGATCCTGGCAGATAGTGCTTGCGATCAACTTACACCACGCTGCCTAAGCCAATCAAGCAGATGAGAATGACAAAGACCAAGACGACGACCAATGAATTCATTGGGGTTAGCGTCCTAGTGTTCACGCTTGAGATCCAGTTCGCGAAAGGCAGCCCTCCATCTCTGGCAAACGCAAAGACCTGTCGCGAGGTTGAAGCCATGAAATTCGCAACACTCAAGACGATAAGAACGACCATGATGGTGGCAAGAGTGAGTGCTCCTTGAGTAGATCCTGTAGCGGTCGTGAACAGGGCAAGGAAGGGATAGCCAGTCGGCGTATTGGCATAGACATCTGGCGCGACCCAAGTGAAGCACACGACCAGCAACATGATGAAATCTGATAACCCGATCATACCGTAGCTCCAGACCATGGCTCGCGGAATAACCACCGCAGCGTGCTGCGTCTCTTCTGCCATATGGACCGCACTGTCCGAAGCGACGAGTGAGTAGAAGAGCAAAACTTGCGCACCAACCAGCTCCAGTGTGCCAATATTGCCCAGCTGGGAGGATGGAGTGAAAGTCTGGAAGACTTCGCTGCCGGTCAATTTGGGGCTCAGAACTAGCAGCACAATGACGATGGAAATGAATGCCATCACTGTAAAGCATAGCACGAACCCTTCCAACAACGGCAGATGCTTTGCGAGGAAGCCATTGATCAAGAAGCAGAAAATGCAAATTGCCACCACGAAAAGGTACCCTTGGTATGGCTGTGGCGTGAACGCCGGGTGTTGAAGCGAGATGAGTGTTGGAATGAGATTGCCAGCAATGAACATGGCACTGGCAACACCAACCAGCCATGAAAGGGACGACAACCAACCTATTTGAGAGATTGTCAGCTCCAGCCCCATAGATCACAAAGAAGTTCATTGTGTTGGCAAGACAAAGACATACCCGATACGTAGCTACTGAATTGTTGTATGCTGGGAGGAGCGAATTCAGAAGTCCAACTGGGAGATCGATCAGAACCAATACTAAATCATCCATTAAAATCCAAGATGCACTTACTGGTACTGTCCTCCGGCAGTAGGTGCAATTGAAGACATCTCGGCCAAGCTCAAGACGATGGACAGGAACCCGAAGAAGTTTGCAATGAAGATGACGATACATCCTCCCGTGCCGGCAATTTCGATGACCGAGGGAGCGTTGCTGTACCGTTTCATCAGTCGTCGTCCCTTTGCGACAGCACACTTCTCTTCATTGTCTCTCACATTGGAACGAAGACCCAACCCATCATGGTCACGACGCAGAACGAACTGATCGAGACGACTTTAAAGTTTCTCTAAACCATCACAGTCGTTAGTGTCGTGTCTACTATCGTTTTGTCAGACTTGTTTTCCTTACCCTGAACTCCTGCTTCTTGCCCATGCGATGCATGTCGATCATATCTTGTTCCTTGCCATGGCGATCAACATCGCTCGGCGCCCTGTCGTACGACCACTCCTTGCCATTGGACTGAAGTTCTACGGTCTCCATGATCGCCTTTACACGAAAGAAGCGTCCAGATATCAAGACCTCAAACAAAAGTAGATGGTCAGTGGAACGAAAGGAGAGAAATAAGCAGCTGTAGATGTAAATGTAGTTGTGGCAGACAGAGTGGGCACTAAAACACCAACCATCTTGCGCATCAGCAAACTAACGCCTCAAAAGCCAAACCGCTCTTTCTTTCCACGACCCGTTCACCAAGGCTAGATGCAACAAGCCCCACTTTGTTGGCTAAATTGGTAGTCTGGGAAACCATGCCCTTCTTCGAGCCATCGTGGTGCGAAAGGTAATGCGACGAAAACCGTAAATCGATCGTGGAACGAGGCTCATGGCAAACTTGCCAGGTGCATACCTCGCGAGAGCCGATAGCTTTAAACGTGGGCAACGTTGCAAGGGAATAATGGTGCAATGTGGCACGGACGTGATTCTCGCTAGGGATGTTCATGGGTGACACAAGCCGCCTGGGTACACCATGGAGGTTGCAGGTAAAGACAGGGGACTAAAAGGGGGCAGACGGCCGCGCCTTATGCAGGAGCGTCTACTTTCATGCATGTCCATTCTCTAAGAGATAAATGCTCTTGCCTACTATGTGCTGGGCGTGCATACTGGGTGGTTGGAGATGCTATGTATGTACGCTCGTCCCGGGCTGAGACCCTGACTCGTCTGCACCGCATCGCAATGTATTGTGTTGTGCTACTGCTCGACTTTTCTCTCCGGCGTCTGTAGTTGGGGTACCAACCAGAGAGACACATTCTGGAGTCTCGACAGCTGGGCGAAAGCTTGCCTCCGTATGGGGGTCTCCTTGTCGATTCGACATGCATAAAGATGGCAGGCTGCAAGCCGCTTTCTTGGCTTCGAGGAACTTTGGTGTGGGTGAATGGCGGTCTGCTTGTCGTTTCTGCTTTTCTGGACTCATTCTATCAAAAACTCCAGCATCTACGTATGATCTTGCACTGGATTGCCCACGCCTCACCTGCCAATGGCAGTGATGGACCAGCACGTCCAGCCCAGCATCAATCCCGATAACCATGGACCCCGAGTCATTGTCGTAGGCGGCATTATGCTGTCAGCCACCATCCTGACTATGTGCATCGCTTTCCAGAATCGCTACAATGCAAAGACGATATACCAGCTGGATGGCGTTTTGCTAGCTTTTGGAGGGGTATGTGTTAAATCTCATTTGGGGAGAAAAGCAAGCCAAGGCTGACAAGGAATAATCAGGCCTTGGACATTGTCTTTTTCGCGCTGTACGCTCTTGCTGTGCAGCGCAGATTCGGTCAACACATTGACACATTCGATCAAGACCATCTGACCGGCCTCCGACGGGTAAGATGGAATCAACGATGGACATGTAATGTTTGACTCACTAGCTGATCATAACTGTAGTTGTTCCTTGCGACTCTGCTCCTGTTCTTTCTGTCTCACGGTGTGATCAAAATATCATACAACTTGTTGGCTCGCCGGACGACCAGAAGCGATAGATACAAGCAAGTGATTGACGCATTTACTGCCTTCATCGGCATTTGGATGATATCAAATATCATTACGGTTGCAATTTCGTTAGCGAGAAGCACTTCTCCCAAGGTTTGTGATCCCTGGCTTACTCAAACTTGATCGTGCAAAAGAGCGCAGAACATTGACACAGCCGTACAGCGATCATTCTTCCTAGTCTCTGGCGCAGTCTCGACTATGATCGTGCTCGGCCAGCTGTTGGCCTTCCTGTGGATAATCTGGCGAACAAAGGCAAACTTGAAAGTCAAGTTGAGATGGTCATTTTCAATGGCAATCTTTGTACCGTAGGCTGCCTCGAATGCCCCACCAGCTCGAGATATTGGAAAGAAGGCTGACCTTCCCTAGATTTTGTATTGGTGCAATTGTGGTTCGTCTGGTATACACACCCGAGAACTACTTCGCAGGCGATTGGACGTTCAACGACGTCTTACAAGGTATGCTGCTGAATATTGAATTGAACCTTGTCACGATGACGGTTCTCGCACCTAATCTCCCAGTATTCTTCCAAAAGGCCAGTACTGGAGGCGTTTATTTTCTGCCAGGCGAGGCTTCAGCTGGAACATATGGCTCCTCGACCAATTCCAGTGGTCGAAGAAGCCCTGGCATTAGCATTGCTCTCTCGGGAAAGACCTGGCGCAGCGTTGATAAGCAGAAAGGACCCTACATAGATCGTGGGGATAACATCATCACCTCAACAGCCTCAAGAGCTACCCAAGAGGAGAGGATGAAGAAGGCGAGCTTCGACAGTGACATCATCTTGATGAGACGGTCTGTCGAGATGAAGAGAGGCTCGGTTGAAGAACCTTCGGATTGAGGCAGCCACCGTTGGAAAAGTTGATTCTTGATAGTTGAAATCTCATCATCGTCTATGGTGCATTGTTTTTCCCACCATGATACCGAATAGGAGCCTACAGTCTTGATATCTAGTGTGACGCATCTTTTCCAATGCCTGCAAGCGTCATTGGCCCGGCACTTGTTGCGTCAGAATTGGAGGCACCAGCTATCAATTCAACATGTCCAAGACATAAGCCGTCGCGTGTGTGGGGAGCGAAAGGTAGGGTGGAAGATCAAATGCAAGACGCAAGGCTTCGGCATAGGTGAAGTGTTATTAAGCATCAAGTAACAATCGCATCTGGAGTCAAGCTTTGACCTAGCCTTCACCTTGTCCGTGGGCGAGCGGAGCACCGGGTTCGGCCAGCGAACTTTGTTACAGGTAGGACTCCCGTCTGGACTATTTGGGTAGTGCTGCAACTGCAACCTTTTCCATGTTCGTGAGGTGAGAAGCGTTCGTCATAGACTCTTGTGATCTATGTACAACTGTAATAGCTCTCAAAGCAAGTATCGTACAGTGACGAGGAGCGAGAGAGTGTGTGTATATGATGTATGAGAAATGCCTTGTCGTCTGGCAGTCCTATTGTGCGCTGCTTGCGCCGATCATCTCTCTAACTGGGTCTATGCCCTCTTTCGAACCCACTTTGAACGAGACGTGCAGTAGTCACCTCAAGTTCACACCGACCCCCTTGTTTACCCATTATCTATACGCTTTCTATTTCTGTCCGAAAGGCTTCGGGGATCTTGTCGAGGTATGCGACATGTTCACAGGCTGGTAGCTAAAGCAGCCATAATCTTTAGAGCAGAANGGCTCAAGACATGACGCCAGCGGGTTCTACACATGCAGGGTATCCTAACGAGATTCTCTAGACCAGGCTTGGACAATATGCCGTGCCTGGTGAAACCTATCGAAGGATTCGCCCTATCCATCAGACTGGTATGATGCCGGCATCTCGGCAGTTTGTGGTCATCATCCTGTACAGGTCTTCCATACGCGATGACTCTACCGGACATGTGCTGCAGACGTCTTGCAGGGTAGCAAAGATGCTAGGCAAGGGGATGGCGCTGCTCTACTAGGGCCGAGATGTGAGAGATCCCAAAATTTGGAGCCGCCACTGCTGGGGGAGAATGCTATTTATGTTTGCAATGAGTGTCTAGGCCCCACTGTCTTGCGTGCATTGGCGGCATGGCGATAATTCCTAGCGCCTGCTCTGATTGCTACACAGAACGTGAGATGTGGGTAATGATGCGTTTAGACGAAGCTCACCAGATAATGCGATAATGACTGATCAAGGAGCTGCGACACTTCCTGTCTCTCTCCATATCCAGTGTTTGAGTCACTTGGCATCGTCACAGTCTGGCATTCTCAGGCGACTTCAACCAACATGAACGAAACGAACATTACGAGCCCCAATCTGGCAACTGGGCGCAGCTTTGAGGCCATCAAGCAGGACCTCAGCAAATCGCTCTTGGAAACAAAAAAGCCTACAGACTTCATCATCACGTTGATATATTGCATTCCCGTCCTGGCACCAATCCGCGTCTGCACTGAAGCAAAGATCTTCCAGCAGCTTGTGGAGGCTGACCATGCTCTGCCTATCGACGAACTTACAAAGGCATTCGGCAATGCCGTCTCAGAAACCGAGGACGAGCGGAACGAGAAACGAGACTTCCTCGTCCGAATGCTGCGTGCCGTTGGGGCCATTGGCCTGATCGATGAGCCTGCTGCTTTCACTTACCAAGCCAACGAGCTCACCCACACGCTCGCCGATCCAGGTTTTACTTCTGGGTTCGAGCTGGTCTTCGACAATGCCATGGGTCCCACTAGTTCGATGGCACAGATGCTGTCCTTCCACAAGGCAAACGGCTGGAAGGCTCCAGCCACGGCAACGGATGGTCCATGGCAGCGCGCGAGAGACACAGTTGGGACGTCTACGTTCGACAGCTGGATCCAGGACGATCCGCGACAACTGACTCGTCTCAATGCTCTGATGCAACGCATGCAGCGTGACCGCCAACACTGGACATCATGGTTCCCAGAGGAGGCGTTGTTTGGCCAAGCCGACCTTCCTGCTGGATCAGGACAGCCTATCTTCGTCGATGTTGGTGGTGGTCGTGGACACGACGTCACCGCTCTCGCTGCCAAGTGTCCCAGCAAAAACGTCCAATTCGTACTCCAAGACTTGCCCAGTGTACTTCAAGAAGGCGAGGAACTGCGCAAGATGGATGGGACGGCGCTCGACCCGCGGATCACGCTGTCGGTTCAGGACTTCTTCAAGCCACAGGCCGTCAAGGGCGCCCAGGTGTACTACATGCACAAGATCATGCACGACTGGCCTGACCTTGACTGTGTCACGATCCTGTCTCACCTCCGCGATGCCATGGGACATGGGTCCAGAATACTCGTCAATGATGTTGTCTTACCAAACAAGGGCTGCCAGCTATTGTAAGTCTCGACCTGCTTTCGTAGTGTCATCTGTGTGCTACTTGCTGACCACCGTTCGATCTATAGACATACGGCTTTCGATATCGACATGTTAATTCTGCATTCTGGTAAGGAGCGTGACGAGGAGATGTGGGAGCGCCTCGTCAATAAAGTGGGAGGTTTAGAAGTGCGTAAATTCTGGCACCCACCGGGAGGCGATGGAGAAGGCATCATTGAGATTGGGCTAAAGTCTGCTTGAAGTTCTTCTAAGTTTACATACATGTTCAGAAGTCAAACAATACCCGGCCCTCATGCTTCGTGAGCACTGCAACAATAGGAAACTTCTGTACTTCTCCTGACCCGAGTAACCTGTGCATCGAGTCGCCGTTGAATACAGCTTGAGACGAAAACTCTCAGGCATCAACAGCAGCGGGGAAATGTTGCCTACTGGAGCTCTACTTTATCCGGAGAAAGCTCGGCCGTACGCCAATGGCGGGGCAAAAGAGAAAACTTGAGCGAGATATTGGGCTGCCCAGGGCGACGCGCAGAGGTCGATAAGTCTTTTTCGTCTGCGCATGAAGCTGCTGTCACGATTTCTATACACCCGCCTCCCAACGAACTGTCTTGCACCTCGTCCTCGATTGTCCCCACGCCTCATCAATCGCACTCAATACCGAACCCTCACAACCACAACCACCGCAATGGCCGAGATCACTCACCCCACCATCAAGGATGGCTGGTTCCGCGAGATCAGCGACATGTGGCCTGGCCAGGCCATGACCCTCAAGGTCAACCAGGTCGTGCACCACGAGAAGTCCAAGTACCAGGATGTGCTGATCTTCGAGAGCACCGACTACGGCATGGTGCTGGTGCTGGACAACGTGATCCAGTGCACCGAGAGGGACGAGTTCAGCTACCAGGAGATGATTGCCCACCTGGGCATGTTCTCGCACCCAAACCCCAAGCGCGTGCTCGTGATCGGCGGTGGTGACGGCGGTGTGCTGCGCGAGGTTGTCAAGCACGAGTGTGTGGAGGAGGCGGTGCTGTGCGACATCGACGAGGCGGTCATCCGCCTGAGCAAGAAGTACCTGCCCAGCATGAGCGTCGGATACCAGCACCCGGCCGTCAAGGTGCACATCGGCGACGGGTTCAAGTTCCTCGAGGACTACAAGAACAGCTTCGACGTGATCATCACGGACAGCAGCGACCCTGACGGCCCAGCCGAGGCGCTGTTCCAGAAGCCCTACTTCCAGCTGCTGCACAACGCCCTCCGCGAGGGAGGCGTCATCACTACCCAAGGTTGTAAGCACTTTCCCTTTCAGGCTCTCGCCCGCCTGCTTCTGTTCATCTCTACAATGGGTCAACAGCAGGAGTTGGAGCCTGCGTTTGAACGACCATGCTGACTTTAGTTTTTTCTTTCTTTCCCATTTCTAGCCGAGAACCAGTGGCTGCACCTGAAGATGATCGCCGAGCTGAAGAAGAGCTGCAAGGAGATCTTCCCTGTCGCCGAGTACGGCTTCACGACCATCCCTACCTACCCATCCGGCCAGATCGGCTTCATGGTCTGCACCAAGGACGCCTCTCGCGATGTCACCAAGCCTGTCAGGTCCCTCAGCCCAGAAGAGGAGGAGAAGCTGTTCAGGTATTACAACAAGGAGGTGCACGAGGCTGCCTTCGTCCTGCCAACCTTTGCCAAGAAGGCTTTGAGATGAGTGCTGCCTGTCGGAAGAACAGCGTCTGTATCTGGCGCATGCATGTTTTCACACGACACACCGTCGCATTAGAAAGGGCGTTTTTGTACACGGAGAAACGAAGTCGGGATCAGTCCAATATGGACACGGTTTAGTCAAACCATTCCTTACCAACAACACGGTGATAAAAGCGTAATTGAGATCTTTGAGAATGACAAAAGTGATGATCGAACAAGCCACATGATTTGTACGCTTGGTAATACTTGGATTAGTGTACAGAACATCAAAACATTAGGTTACGACGGCCGCTAGTGCCGTCAAGGTAATCTCGCATCTTCGGCTTCTCCAACTGACCCTCCCTGATCCGTGTTCGTCATCCAAGCGAGCGCGTCAGCATCAGCACAGGCACCAGGCCGGTTGATGCAACGCGTTTGGCCACAGACAAAGAGCGCCATCGGGTAGGCTTCGGCTGCGAGTCCATAGGGTATCTCATGCTCATGGTATTGGAATCGCTGGTAGGGTTCGTATCCGCCTGCAAGCTGAAGCTATGTTCATCGCTCAAGCCAGGGGCATCCTCGTTTCGTTTCGCTCTTCACACTGGCAAGTGTTGTGTTGCGGAACGGCGCTAATACTTGAGAATGATGTACCTGGGGAGCGCAAACGCGTTAGCAAAGTGAAGCAGCTATTGTCAAGGACAAGAAGACACATACAAGGCGTGGATGATGCCAGGAATGTAACCCAGGATGGTCAACAAGATGTTGATGAGGAGGTCAGCGCCACAGCCACGCTCAAGGAAGACACCGAGCGGTGGCAGGAGGATGGCGAAGATGATCTTGATGATGTCGCTGTAGGTGGACAGTCAGTTTTCGCTTCTCCTTCGCTACAGCATTGCTCCCAATGGGTGCAGGCAAGACTAACCTTCCGGTGAAAGGCATGATGGCGGTAGTTGACTGTTGTGGTTTGGTAAAGATGTAGAGTGGTTGTTAAGGACTGCGGGTCGAGTAGTGCTGGAGAGGCGGGAGCTACAGCTTTATATTCTGCCGTGTGGATGTACCTGCAGGTGGAGGTGGGTTTGTAAAAAGGTGGAGATCCACGCCGTCAGGAGTGTCCGACAAGGAGCCTTTTGTAGTCGTTTTGGGACAGGTCTGTGGCAGTGGCTGGGGTGGTGTCTGGCGTGGGTGTGGGTGGTGTGTTTGGTGTGACGTATTGTGTTGTGGTGTCGAATGAAAAGCAAGGGAGAGCCAGACCTGACAGACCGGGTGCGCCACGTAACTTACAACTACCGCCGTACCCTCAGTCTGCACCTTACCCACTCCAGCTAACCCGTCGGTCATTACCTGGTCGTTTCCAAGCAAACACTGCGGCCGATGACGATGGCATTGCGGCGCGTGTCGCCTCTCGACCGTTCAATTGTGGCATGTGCACTCTCCACATTGGCCTCGGCGCTACTGGGCAGGTTTTGGCTCTAAACCAGTGGAGAGGAAGCAGTTTGGCCGTCTACGTTATTGCTGGGTCGGTGATTGTGTGAGGCTTGCGCTGTGGCGTTGGCTCCTCCCGAGGCCATTCGAAGATCGCAAGGTCACTCATATCGAGATCCCAGTAGCCGCTCGTTTCATCCAATCCGTCTATTCCGCAACACCCGTCTTTGTCTATGCCACACATCTTGCCCAGAAGGAAGGCTGCAAGACAGCATGCATTGTGCGTTTGTGCTGTATATTCCGCGGCTTGGCTGGGAATCTGATAGGTCGTCCCAGAAGCTACGCGTAATTGAGAGGCTCGGCAGACTACCCTTGCAGCACCCAGGCAGCACATTGTTTTGCGTCTTCTCTCAAAGGGTTTATCGTCATTCCCCACCGCGAATTAGCTTTCTTTCCAGGCGCGCAACTCAGAAGTTGGCAGAAACATTGATCACGAGGCATTGCGATATCACGGCATACCTCTTACCTCCCTAGGAATAGAGCTGACGCTCACAGGATCGAAGCTAGCTGCGCCACACCTGTGACGTCGCTCAATCGAAACGTGGCGGTGACAATCGTCGATCCTTGGAGATCGCTATATTTGTCAAGCTAGGCAAGTATCCCGAGCACACGTGACATTGCGACGCCTCCTCGTGTGGCTGATCGGCTCGACGGTTCCGGATTCACGGACCGGAAGTCCCCGAGCGGTAACTCTAGCACCTATAGCAACGACCTGGCTGTAATTGCTCTACTGTATCACTATCTACCAAAAATTAAAGAGTGCGTACCTCGAAGATGCTTGACAATTTGAGCCTTTGTGTAAAAGCCCGTCATTTCCGGTCAATTCGCATATAGCTCAACGAATCAACGTGGCTCAATGTTCTGCATCCAAGCAGTTGGACTGACTGTAAGTGAATGCCTTTGAAACCATTCAGGTAACTGGTAAGATGAAGTGCTTGTCCTTTGAAAATGACACATGGTTCAATGCCACTTGAGAGTGGATTACAAGCCGGCTTGCTGGAGGAAGTTCGGTATTGATTTGAGAAGATAACTTTTGCGACATGTTTCAAGCTGCTTGTCGCTCGCTTATCCAACGAATAACATAGATCGCTCCTGCGCTGTACTGCCCCTGGACAAGGATCATACCATCTTATGATAAGGGACTAGCTGCTTTCGACGAGACCGGTGAGTATAAAGAGCAGTGCAAACCCAACGTGGATGGCTTCACCGACAAGTCCAACGATTAGCTGAGCGCATATGCACCTCCTGCAAGCCGCCCAGCGGCAGACTCACAATCCCACAATGGAAAAAGACGATCAGCTGTATGAATTCGTTATTGCCATTGGTTGCAAACATCTTGTCCGACAGGAGACTGCCAGGTAGGCAACGGACACTCCATTCCCTCCTAAGTGTGCAGGCATGTCCACGCAAGTGTTATATCTGAGCAAGAGAATTACTATAAAGGGTGGTGCGCTTTCTAGCCAGGTGAAAATTTTACAGCAAGTTCGTGATTGGTTTTAAAGTGAGCATTCAGTTCCGTGTGGCCACGCCATCCGCCAAATCCAATGACGGCATCTCTACGAGACCCGAGGTCCTATCGGGTCGGCATCGTTTGCGCCCTTGCGATCGAAAGAGCCGTTCTTGAGGCGCTACTGGACGAAGAGGCTGGAGAGGAGCTGCGGTCAAGCCTGAGGCTAGCTCAAGATGATGACAACAGATACACTTTCGGAAGAATGGGGCAACATAATGTAGTGATCGCCTCGCTTCCTGCAGGTGTCATGGGCAAAGTATCTGCTGCAACAACGGCAAACAATATGTTACGCAGTTTTCGCATCGAAGTCGGCCTCATGGTTGGCGTCTGTGGAGCAGTGCCAAGCCCGCAAGACATCCGTCTTGGTGATGTTATCGTCAGCCAGCCAACAGGAATGCATGGAGGTGTTGTGCAGTATGACTATGGAAAGATGAGGGCTGAGGGTGTCTTTCACCGAACCCGTACACTCGACAAGCCTCCACGAGCGCTCCTGAATGCACTCCAGAAGCTCCAATCGAGGCACATTCGCAAGGGTAACGGCCTTCGGGAACATTGCAAAATGATGCTAGAAAGAAACCCAGGTATGACGGAGGAAGAGTTTGGCCATCAAGGCCATGAAAACGACAGATTGTTCGAGCCTGATTACCTTCATGTGGGCGGAGAAACCTGTCTCGAATGCGATCCGTCGCGCTGCAAAGGTCGTCCTGTGCGCTCCAGCGAGCACCCGAAGATACATTATGGCAATATTGCCTCTGGAGATCAGGTTGTGGAAGATGCGATCACTCGAGATCGCATTGGTCAGAAAGAGGGTGTTCTCTGCTTTGAGATGGAGGCAGCCGGACTCATGGATTCATTCCGATGCCTTGTAATTCGAGGGGTTTCGGGCTATGCAGACTCCCACAAGAATGAACGGTGGCAACCGTATGCGGCTGCAAATGCAGCCGCATACGCGAAGGAATTGCTTGCCATTATCGATCCACAAGAGGTGAAGGAAGCTGATGTAACCAGTAAGTAACATTGATGACATGAATGGATGTCATTATACACGTCATGTAAGGAACTTGCCTGATGAAATGCAGTTCCCTTCAGCTTGGAGGGTTTACCAATCACAGATCACTACGTCAGTCGCCAGGAGACACAGGTTCTGGAAGTTTTCTTCTTTCATTCGTCAACACCAGCAAAGAAGCGCAGAGTCTTCGTTGTGTACGGCATGGGAGGCATAGGAAAGACACAACTGTGCGTTGACTTCGTTCGTTCTCATCAGAACGACTTCTCTTCCATTTTCTGGCTTGATGGCTCCACCGAGATCTCACTCCAGCAGTCAATGAGCAAGGCGTACGATCGTGTGCAAAACCAGGGAGACATCCACCTAGCGGAGGCCTCAGCGAATGCCGAAGGTCCCGAGCAGGCCTGTGCAAAGTTCCTTCAATGGCTGTCTAAAGCAGACAATACACGATGGCTACTGGTCTTCGACAATGTCGACCGTGACTGGCCCTCGCCTACACAAGATACCCAGGCTTATGACATGAAAAAGTTCTTACCATTTGCAGACCACGGCAATGTTATCGTGACTACGCAGTTGGCCGGGCTGGGCTCTACTTTCAAAAGTTTGTCTTTAGATGTTGTCACCCAAGAAGTTGGAAGACGCATTGTAGAAGGGCAGACTGAGTATGCACTACAAGGCAAGTCAGATCATACTCTGTTCAAAGTTACACTGTTGACCTTCCATTGCAGGTGTGGATGATCTTCTCGAAACGCTCGGGCGTTTACCATTGGCCCTTGTCATCGCCGGTGCATACATCCGCGAGACCGCAACAACTGTATCAAGTTACCTGGAGTCCTGGAGAAAAGAATGGAATGACCTTATGGAATCACAAGACTTATTCCCACGCGAGGAGTACGCCCGTCGGAAGATGCGAGCCACATGGAAGATTTCATATGACCAAGTTAAAAACTCCTACCCATCTGCGGCCAAGCTTCTCGATCTCTGGAGCTTTTACCACCATGGTGACTTGTGGTATGAGATAGTCAGATATCCTCCAGATAGACTGCCTCATGGTAAGCCAGCAGAGGTCGACGGCTTCACTAAGAGTCAGCTTTCCTTCAATAGATGTCTCCAAATGTTGTCTCGCTATTCGCTTGTCATAAAGGAGGGAGGATCGAATGGGTTCTCCATTCACCCTGTCGTGCACACCTGGTCGCTGCACAACATTCCATCGGAGGAACAACAACAGCTGGGCTTCTTCGCACTCTGTCTTGTAACCAAAACTGTAGCCCAGTGGAGGGATGAGATTAATATATCCGGGCAAGAAGCGCAACGGATTTTGTTGCATTTGAGACCAGTAGCCCTGAGCGTTCCCAGCGGCTCAGATGAAGAGTATTGTGCCGAATTATTTAACGCTGCTTGGTTTCTACAACACTTCGAGAGGTCTAGCATGATCGAGAACTTTTGTTTGCGAAGTCTAGCAGGCTTGACGGAGACTCTTGGCCCTGAACATCTGTCAACGCTTGAAATGATGGAAATCCTCGGCATTCTCCAAGGAGATCTCGGACATATGGGAAAAGCTAGACAGACGTTCATTCAAGTTCTGAAAGGGAAGGAGAAGACATTGGGACCTAATCATACGTCAACATTCTTTACACTTGTGAATCTTGTTGATATCTACAACGACTGCGGAGACCCAAAGGCATCTACAAATATCTTCACTCACGTACTACAGCGGATGATGGGTGAAGTAGGCGGGCTTAGTGATGTATTGGCCATAAGAATAGGCGTCCAAATCGGAACTCGGCTCCAAACGAGCGGAATGCTAGAGGCGGCCAAGTGTGTATGTACTGAAGTGCAACGGTGGGCAGAGGAGTTACTCGGATCTAAACACCCACTGANCCTTGGTACGTTGCACGCTCTTGGCACTGTCTATTACGATCTCGGACATCTGGAAAAAGCCAACCAGACGTTCACTCAACTACTGGAATATCAGGACCAAATCCTTGGGCCTCATCATATATCGACTCTTCTGACGGTTATCAGCCTCACTTCCGTCTATCGGAAACTCGGGAAACTAGAAAAGGCCATGCAGATGTCCATTCGAGCACAAGAAATTGAGAATATACTTGGCCCGAATCATACGTATACAGCTGGTATGCTTAACAATCTCGCAAACCTCTACAGAAATCTAGGACAGTTGGAGAAGGCTGAGCAGACGTTCATTCGAGCGCTGGAAAGTCTGGAGAAGACGGTCTGGCCCGATCATATACTGACCTTTCGGATACTTACCAAACTCGGTGTTCTCTACAGAGATCTCGAGCAATTATCGAAGGCCGAGCAGATGTTTATTCGAGCGCTACGTGGGGTGGAAAAGACTCTCGGGTCTAATCGTGTAGAGGCCCTTGATACAGCTACCACTCTCGGCCATCTCTACAAACGTCTAGGGCAGCCAGCGAAGGCCGAACAGATGTTTATTCGAGCATTTCTTGGATACGGTAGCAATATCTCGAAAAATCGATCCAGCATTGCTCACGTTCTTCGAAGCCTAATGATCCTGAAAGGGATGTGAGGTAAGCCTGGTAATAGAAATTGATTCGAGTTCAAGATATCAAACTGATTGAGATCTTAGACTTAGCGGGCTCTGTTCATTCAGAACAACAGTGTCGAGACATTGGGGCTCCCGATGTAGTTCTGGTGTCGAGCCGACCAGCCCGAGGACGGCTCTTTGAACGAAGAATCGGAACCCGGCGTTTTGAAGGAGAGCCACTTGCTTCATTCTTCAGAAGAAGTAGAAGAAAGCCAGACTTGAATTCTACAGATCTACGTCGTTTGCCTCGGGTACCCCGTTCTGTACTGGCCCCTGATTGCAGAACCTGTCGAAAATAAAGGAGGCTTGGCCGATTAATCATGTACGAGTAAGTATTTCGAGGTGTGCTCGGGAGAGATTAGATAATAGCCAGCAGGTTGAAGTCGAGCTGATTTGCGCTTTCTCAACTATAGATGGGCATGTTGAAGACAAACAAGTGTATATACCATGGTGTAATGTTATTGCCAAATAGGCAGCACATTCAGAAAAGTATAGTCGCAGCGGTTACAATAAACTGCTATTGGTCTATCAAACTGCTTCAAACATGTTTCCCGAGGTATTTCTCTTCTGGGCCCGTACGGTCTTGCGGTGCCACATATACCACATCAAGACTGTTATAACAGTGAGTGGGATGGCAACCGCCCAGTAGATCCAAAAGTCCTCCGAGACGCTCGTTGGTCCGCCATGCCTAGACCCATCGCTGGACGAGCTACTGAAGAAGCCCATACCAAATATGGACTAAAAACACGACGTGTTAGCATATATCCATCTATCCGAAAAGTAGTTAGTATCGAGATGTCCCACTTACGCTCACGAATGTGCCCGGAAGGAAGGCCATGCCCAGGAAGCCAATCGTCCTCATTACTCTGCTGTCGTCCTGCATGGATCTCGCCATGTCGGCTGCAATGGCACTGTCACGCTCTGTTGCAATATGGAAAGCCTGGAAGATAGTTAGCCAGCAGTATGTAGCGGGTTGAAGGCATGGTCTTACCAAGCTCATCTCGTTCTTTAAGCGGCCAGCAAGCGCCTGTGAGCGACCACGAAAGCATTGCAGCATGGTTTTCTGGCATCTGATCTGGTTGGCTGTTGCCCTCATCAGATTACTCTCTACCGCATTCCTCGCGTGGCTCTCTCGTCTCAACCCTTCAATCTGATCCAAGATATTATCAACGACCGTAACTGCCATCTCGAGGGTCTCTGTTGAGTGTGCCACATGCCGTGCAATCTCATGCATGCTGGTGTAGTTTGGTCGACCCGATTCCAGTGTGGGCCTATTCTTTTCCATTGGGCGGACGACATCCCTACATCCCCAAACGGAACGATCGAATGCGGCTGATATGTGAGGTAGGAGGAACGCATGCCAGCCGAATATCCCATATAGGTCGCGCTTTGCAGCGCATTTATCCAGGCTTTCTAGGATACTGTCACGCAGCACCTCATCGTCCTCATCGTTAGTGGTGAGCAGTAATACTGAGCTGTGGTCTCTTTTCCAATGTGTCCAGATGCCGATCTCGGTCCAGCTATATGAGAACGCATGATGCGTCGTGAACTCTTTTGTGGAGTTGGGTGAGACATTCTTGATCAGGAATCGCAGGGCTGTGGAAGCTGCCTCGAGCGTTCCGTCTGGGGTTCTGGCCTCATCCAGAAGGCAAAATCCTGTGGCCTCTTTATACTGCGAAAGCCATGTTGATGGAGATATATCAAAAGCGCGGCTGAGCTGTTCTTTGTCCAGCTTGCTTAGTCTGGACTGTGGAGAGATGCATCTAAAAGATTCTCAGCAACTACTCGAGTGAGAAATTCGGATTTGGGGATCAATACATGAAACAGTTGCCAGTAAGTGCGTCCCTGTTCTGGCAGATTTGTTGTACGGACAACCGTTTACGCTCCCAGATCCCATTCAATGGTCGATGTTAGTGGGAATAAGGATAAAATGTATTGTAGGATCATGTACCTAAACGTATGAGTTCTGCCATATCTAGAGACGAAGTATAGCTTCAGGCACGGGCAAGACCCCTACCCAAGATGGTATGCAAAACGGTCGGCTTTTAAGCGCAAATAAGCCACACGGTTGAATTGCTGAAGCTTGATTAGGGACGAACTTGATCACCAGCCAAACATCTCTCTATCCAAGCGTTCAAATTGTAAAAGAAGCGGGTGTTCAATCTTATAGTCAGACCCGAGAGTGGAGTCGTAAGACATACACAGTTCCAAGCTCTGTCCCGAAAGAACGCACTGGAAAGGAGCGGGTGTAGCTGTGCCACGATCAGCACGAAGTGTGCGGCACAGCGACCACTCATATTATGCGGCCGAAACATCATGCACGTTCAAAACAGGTTGGAGCTGAGGGAGGCTGTACAGCCAGACGGAGCCAAACGATGAATCCCTGGCGACTACTAGAGATGCGCAGAGGTGGATTAGATCACCGGGTCGGGAAAGCGGAGCGTCCCGGGATGGCCGATTCCTCTAGATTTAGCCAGCTTTAATCAGACCTCACGGCAGAATTAACCCTCACATCCAATTCTGGTTACCGTTTCACAGTCTAGTTGCAAAGGTTCCGACTTGTGCTGTAGTGAACTTGTGTAATACGGTGGACCGAGGTCAGTGCAATTGTATCTGGTACATGCGAGGAAGCGGGTTCCGCATGAGTCAATTTTGGAGATATGCCCACAGGTAGGCGCAGATGCTTGTCTGGCTGCGAACCCACTCGTGACACGTCAAAGTAGCATCAAGGTAGCGTAGTCTGGCGCGAACTACACGCCCTCTTACGCATGCGCCCTTGGCTGGCGTCTGCTGTATGGGTTTCATGCATGGTTCAGCATCGGATAGCCTCTGGATTTGCGGCAAAAAGGCGGCTGAGCTGCATTCGCGGCTCGTTCGGTGTCAGATCCCCCAGATAGCCTTGATCCCTTACGAGCTGCTCATCATGGATGAAACAGCTTGCATGAGCGTGGCGCCTCACATCAATTCTTGAGCGCAATGAAGATATTTAAATGCAGATTGATGTTTCGCTCCATCTTCGCAAAAGTATGTTGTTGTGGCAGTAAATCCACAAAGAGAGAGAGAGCAGTCGAACACTAATACAGCAACCTAGGAGCCCTTCGATTGTGTCTTGTAACAATGCCGAAGCGCACTTTGACTCACGATGACTACACCGTTGCATGGATATGTCCTCTGGAGGTGAACCTGGTAGCTGCATTGAAGATGCTAGATGAAGAACACCAACGTCTACCTCAGTCGAAAATTGACCGCAACACTTACATGCTCGGAAGCATCGATGGACATAACGTGGTCATTGTGGGCCTACCGAACACTGGCAATGTCCCAGCAGCGAGCGGTGTTGCTCATATGAGAAGCACTTTCAGAAATTCAAGGCACGGTTTACTGGTCGGCATTGGTGGTGGGGTCCCAACACGGACCGATGCAGGGCGGCTGCGTCTTGGCCATGTAGTGGTCAGCAAGCCAACAGACACATTTCCTGGTGTTGTTCAATACGATCGTGGCAAGCTAAACCCCGGCCATTTTGAGAGGGTCGGATCCCTAGCACCGCCGCCAAACGTCCTTCTGAGTGCCGCCCAGCGCATGGCGTCGAAGAGGGCAAGAACCAAAAACGACGTTTTACTAACGCATCTGAAACGTATCGACACCTCTATCACTGGCTTGGAGAAATACAGACATCCTGGGCTTGACAACGACATCATCTACTCGGCAGATTTCCCTCACCCGAATAAAAGTCTATCTTGCCAGAAATGCGGTTGTACCGCTCAAAAGAGGTTCATACGAAGCTTTAACGGTAGCGAAGAGAAGGCAGATACAGAATTTGCCAAATCTAATATCATTGTCCATCGAGGGACCATCGGAACTGGCGGTGATAACATGAAGAATGGATTATTGCGAGATGAGGTTGCTAGAGCATTAGATCTGCTCTGCTTCGAGACGGAAGCTGCTGGAGCATTAAACAGCTTCCAATGTCTTGTGATACGAGGAATAGCGAATTATGCTGATTCCCATAACAGCGAGCAGTGGAACGGGTATGCGGCGGCTGCTGCTGCTGCCTATGCAAGGGAACTTTGCTTTTATCTGCCCATCGATCAGCCTCTGGATACTAGGGACTGGCACGTCCCCAGTAATACCAGATTCAACGTCTCCAAAGTGAGCACATGAAACGTTACTAGCTCGTCCACATCACGGAGACCGTAAGCAGGCTGGAAGCAATACTTTCCGGTCGTGTACTACGTCGGTTCGTCTGATCATTTGACCATTAGTCAATCAGATAGCGCCCTGCCTTAAAGGCTTAACAGATTGGCTAGACTGAGACGAACTTCGCTGTTGCTTTGCTACGCTGTATTGATTATTGTACTTCTGAATACTACCGGAACTTCAGTTGAATCACCCTTGACCAGTCAAACGGCAACTGCGCCCAAGATCTTGCTATATGTCTAGAATCCAAAAAGTAACAGGCCTCAATTTCAAAGGTTGACTAGCTTGAGTAGCTAAGGGGAAGTTGTCAATATCCCGTATCTGGACTGTCTGTAATTGTGTCCCAAGTCAGATCTGGCTCAAGCAACCAAGACACTGAGTCGAGCTACCATTTTTACTCATGTCACTAGACACTCGGTGGCATTGGTTGATACCAATCATAAAATGTTTTGTATACTAAATAGTTTTATAGGTAGGCCATAATGGTCTAATGGCACGGGCTTGAAATTCAGGTGAAGCATAGAACTCATAGCTGCGTCAACATCATGGCCCATGTTAGAAGCCATAAAGACTATTCTCGATTCCTATGCTATTCATTGATCGCTAGCCACCACAGGTGATGGCAAATCGTGCATGATCAGGGTACAGAGAAACCATTGTCCTCTGTTGTGCTGAGACATGATGCCATTGTACCCCCACTGTTCCTATTGAACTACGACAAGGTACGTCAGCTTTGATGGGTAACGACCCGAAGGAGTATACATGATAGGCTGCGATAGGTCTTTTGATGAGTAACCGGGTTTACTTGTATATACGGCCTGATCCAAGTTGTGATATGCCGCGTGGCCATGAACGTCAGTTGGCGAGATCACTAGAAAAGTGGCAGTGCATGACCTAATATCAACCCAGCAACAACAGAGGCCTCAAAATATAGTCCCAGCTTTGTGAATCGCCAAAAGTGAGTAAGAGGGGCAGACATGACGACATGACCAAAAGTCAGATGCTTGGAAGCAGTCAAAAGGTGGCAATACAAGAGGCGTGGGAAAAGTAAAGCAGGGAACGATGACACTTTGCCGTCACACTTGTGGTTCGACTTCAAATAGCAAGGCTCAGCGCCACAACATTCGTGTTGAAGGCCAACGCGGCGCAAAGAGGCAGTACTCATCGCCGCCCCGAGCTTGTTCAAGGCAAATAGGGTTCTTGCAGGAGACACACGAGCCAGAGTTCCACACCGGCCGCCAAGAAAATCTTAAGCTCTGTAGAACTCTCGCATTGTGGCTGAGGCCAGGGAGTGCCTGCTAAGCCATCATTGACAGGTCACCTGCTCATGCAGAGGACCCCAGCCCATGCTGTACTGGCTGTTCGGCTTGTTCACCGTTTCGTTTGAACAGATAACAGAGAACATATGGATCTACTGGAGAGCAAAGCACCATGTTGATGATGTGGATCACAACATACCGGTGGGTCAAGCGGGAAGGATGCTTGTCATCAATATAGCTCCTTCATACGTACCATCATACATCTATAGACCCAAACGGCATAGGAACATAGGAATCGCATAGAGTGGATCGATTGCTTAAGCAGCTGTGATTGGTCATGAGAGTTGCGCTGAATGGTGTAAAATACGAAGTAGCGAGGATGCGAATAGGAAGCCTCAGCTCCAATTTGATAGCAGCTCTTTGCGTACGACNAAAAAAGCAAGCAGTCACTGTCGCTCGAGCTTTTATGAGTTGCTGACTAAAGCTCTTGTGAGTGTGGTCGAAGAATGCCTGGAGTCGTCACGCCGTTCTGTTCAAACCAGCAGCAGCTAGTTTATATTTCAAGTACTAGCGAAGAATGCAGCAGGATCTCTTTGTTTTCCTGTGCTGGTAAATGCACATGAAGAAAGAAGCGAGAAACAACTCGTCCCAGATAAAGAGCTTCCAAATCTGAGCAATGACGACTCGTGTCGTTGCATCAATCTTCAATGCCAATACGCGCCACATCCTCCTCCATACCCAACAGGCCCAGGGCCCAAAAGACTCTGGAAGCAGGGTTGGTAACGATATGCCTGCGGTCGAGCTCATCGCCGGCGCTGGCAGGCAACTGCCAGTCAAGACGTTCGTGGCCACCGGTGAGACGGGGATCATCGGTAGAACGTCTCGGGACGAGGCGTTCGTAAGGGGGGCCTCTACCAGCCTGGGCCGCCTTAATCCAGGAGGTCTCACAGCCGCTTGCGATGATCTCGCCAGATGCCCAGCCGGTGCGGGTGGAGAGGGTGTAGAT
The DNA here is from genome assembly GCA_001660795.1 of Leptoxyphium fumago. Classification (NCBI taxonomy): domain Eukaryota; kingdom Fungi; phylum Ascomycota; class Dothideomycetes; order Capnodiales; family Capnodiaceae; genus Leptoxyphium; species Leptoxyphium fumago. The sequence continues at coordinate 115,626 of LSHF01000051.1, read as the reverse complement.
CTGGTCAATAGTGTAGCGGCGCTGGGCCGGGTCTTGGTACTGGATGGCGGCGAAGAAGGAGGCCATGCAGCTGTCGTGCAGGGCAGCGGTTAGAACTGGGTTGAGGAAATCGGTGCGAGGGGAGAAGGAGGACGAAGAAGGTGATTGCGGTGGCGGATGCATTCCTGCTGCGATCCGACCGATTTCATTCGCGAAGAATGAGGTCTCGTGCGCGGCAATAGCGGCCGCCATATGCGAGGCCGGCGGCATGTGCGGGTGCGAACGGATGGCGACTATCACGGCCATGTTGTACATTTGCCAAACGGAAGCGATGTCATAGGAGCGGTAGAATAGCGCTGGTCCGAACGGTGTCTGCACCGGGGGAGCGTATTCTGATGTGAGGGGTTCGAAGCTGTCGCCCAGGCTGGATGAGAAGGTGTGAAGTGCTGATCTAATGCTGCCGTATTCCTCCATCGCTGCTTGGGTAGCCTCTTGCAGATCGATGGGATCGTTGGAGCGAGTGCTGTATGGGGACTCGGATCCTTGAAGTCGACTATACATTGTGCGGGTATTGGTCGGTTGTGGTGGTGCCATGCCGAAAAATGCCGGTGGTGTTGGCGGTGCTTGGTTTCCGGTCTGAGGAGGTGGACGAGGGACTTGCATGCCTGGTGCAGGACGCCATTGTCCACCATTTGCTTCGATCTGTCTCAGTTTCCTTGACCTGTCGCGTGCTGCAAATGATGCTATCCGGCCCAGCAGTAGTATCAGATGATCATAAGTCCCGTGTACAGCATTAACCATACCTAGCGGTGCTCGAGGTGGACAGTTGCCCCATCTGCTGTAGTGCATGCTATCGTCGTGTCAGTCTTTGGAACTTGAAATAGCATATTGGGATGCTTACAGTAAGGAGTTACCGCTGATAAGGCTTTGGAAGCAGTCCTAGAAATTTATGTTAGCTTCGACCTCCATGCGTCAAAATCAGTCCGGCTTACTTGTTTGCAATACCACCAGTATAGATCACGGAGAGTCTCATATGAGCTGAGATCCACACCGGGCGGTATGCCTGAAACAGCAGGCGAGTTGTTTTCTTCGCTGCACCGAACTTCATAACCTGCCAAGTGACTTATGACATGATCATCGACTTCCATAATCTCGTCCAGACGCGCATCTTGGTCCTGTGGAATATGCGAGCCTCTACGCTGTCGGCGGCCGAGGCCAAGTCTTGAAGACTTCTCCGCCTTCATTCGCCTGACTTGGGCTGTCATACCCCTGAAGTCTGTCTCCACGATGAGCTGTTTTGCCCCTGAAAGATGCGAATTCCACTTTCCATGCTCAGCGCCCATGATTTCATAGAAACCTAATAGCATTGAGGCAGCAATGGTTCCAGGTAACAGACGTTTCTTGGGGTGGCCAACACAGTGATGAATACGCTTCAATGCCCAAGCATAATGTTGCAGAGAAGGGGTTGTAGAAGCGTTCTGCAATCTGGCGATGTGAAGTGATGAAATGGCAAGTATCGCGTGTAGGAGACCCTGATGCCTCAAAGCGAGCATTGGCATTGCATATGTCCATAAACCCTGCTGGGACAAGGGGACGGGTCCATTTGAAAAGAAAAATGCNACCGGTATCTGGTGGATGTCGCTCGAACAGTGAAAGACTTGGGCCTGTGTTTGACACAAAATGTGCAAAGACACGAGCTGTGACGGGGTTTCGTAAAGGATTTGCAGCCTGTTCTGCACGATAAGTATCAAGCGTACCATCGAACTCGAAAAATTTGGGTTGGGGTGCCTGTGGAGCCCGGATTGTAGCTTGATTCAAAGCTAAAATACGCGTCATGGCTTCGCTGTGATCATCCGGAGATAGAACAGAGGAAAGCATCTGTCTATTAACTTCCTCGTCAGATTCAATGTCCCAGTAGTCATCATCTTGCTGTTCCACTGCGGCTTCAGTGAGGAGATGAGTTGGTGAAGATATCTTGAGAACAATAGCCTTTTGATCATGTTGATCTATCGTTGATGGCACGTCAGGAGTTTGGCCATGCTGTTGAGATTCTATAGGGCCGTAGTGATCGAAAGGCTGCGAAAGGCGATGATCAATCGACTGGGTCAACTCCGGTCCGGGGGTGTGTACAGGTGGGACCCAGATCACTTGTTGGTTTGACGGTCCTGGGGTCGACAGCGGTGGAGCTTGTGTATGATTCGGATAAGTTTGCCATTGGTATTGTTGTTGTTGTTGTTGTTGTTGTTGTTGTTGTTGTTGTTGTTGTTGTTGTCCAACCTGCGGACCGGTGCTTTGTTGACCCACAGGATATCCTCCGTATTGCACATTCGGCTGTACAAATGGTTGTGCTTGTATGTTAACTGCTGATTGTGATTGTTGGTGTTGTTGTTGTGGGAATGTATTGAGTGGATTTGCCGAAGTATATATGGGCTGATAATTTGAACCACGCTGGCCGGCGAACTGACGTGCTATCGGTACAGGGAAGGGTCGAGTCGAACTTTGAAACGCTAGATGTGGGTAGTTTTGTGCTGAAATGATCGTTGGTTGGTAGAGGTGTGGCTTGATGTGATCCTGATACTGGCCGACATCATTGACAGGGCCAGCCTGAAAGGTGATGTGTGCGGCGCCATTCGCGACAGGACGATAATCGAAAGACGACGGTCTGAAAGTGACTCTTGGCGCATAACCCTCGCAGTGCCGCTTGCTCTTGATGCAATTGTTACAGACCGGTCGCTCCTCGCCGCATTTGATGCGACGTTTGCGACAAGTTAGACATCCGGTTTTGGTACGCTTCCGAGCGAGTCGAGCCTTCAAAGCCTCTTCGGCGGCAGTGGTATCGGCGGAAGGCTCTGGTTTGGTTGAAGGTTTGGCGGGTTCGTCCTCGACGTCCTCCTTCTTGACTTCGGACGCCATGAAGGAGCCAGGCTTAGCGGCTGCCTAGACGGATATTTCGGGAAGTAAAGCTGAGTCCTGGGCAGGAGGGAGGATGTAGCATGGCCCTGGCATTAAGAGATATGCTGGGCCAACGGGGCGAGTGCAGGATCCAGCGAAGCGACGTTGACGTCGCAATCGGCTTCGCCTACCTCCAAGCGCTCAACGGTTCGGGTCTGCGCACGACTCGTGGAAGGCTAGACAGAGGCAGAGCGGGTGATCTTCGAAAGCGACCAGGCTGTTCAGCTGGCTTGCGGATCGGATCTGACAGAGCCGACAAGCACAAGGCTTTGAACTGGTACCAGGCACAGCGACGACGATCCGACGCCAACGACGGAAGGTTACAGTCGTGACGGAGCTGTGCTGATCACCTGCGGGACTATCGCAAGCAATCGAAGGGAAATCAAGGCTACCTCCCCTACTTCGACCAGCTGGCCTGACCTGATCTGTCCTGTCCTGTCCACTGCTACGGTACTGAAATGCACTGTCCCCGGCAAGCAACGTACTGTGGCGCACAGCACCGTGCTGCAGGGCCTGCAGGTGGGAGTAGTCGCAGAGAACCCACAGTCAACCCATATGCCTTGCCTGCGGTCGGATACAGGAGACGCAGAGAGGAACACCGTATGATAGACCGAAGACGGAACGATCAGCAGAAAGCTAGCCGGGACACGTGGGCGAAGGGGCGAAAGGCGAGTTTATTTGAACATCAATTTAATCAAAGTGCAGCCGGCTTGTAGAAGGTCCTGCCATCTGATCCAGGGTCCTTTCGGTTTCGGGTCAGATTGGTGCTTCCGAGTTGTAATGGTGTACAGTAGTGAGGTGGGCGTACTGTAGTGTGCAAGGTGGTGTAATGCAACCTGGTCTTGTACCCGGGAGGATGTCGCAGGTCGGTCGAGCATGGATTAGTGCACAGTTCGGAGGAGGCGAAGGATGGGACGGATTGATGAACGGGTGGGCCTTGCGTGTGTACGCTAGGTCTTGATGTCTTGATGTACTGCATGTACTGTAACCCACAGCAGCCCATCCAATGCTGGCAACGAGATCAATATTCGGGCTAAGAACTTGGGTAGTCAGCATTTGGCAGACTGAGAGACAACCGATTGTTTAGTTGATTGATGGGCGAATAGATCCAGGATAAATGGCCACGCACCGAGCGGCACGACAAAACAGTGTAAGGCGGCACTGGAAAATGACTTGTCATTTGATTGGGGGGATTCCTATTTAGCCATACTTTCTGAACCTCACGCCACCACGTCAACACCATAATCTGCGCGCCACTAGCACAGTAAAGTAACGTGATGAAAGCAAGGAATAGCAGGGGGTTCCTTCATGAGCTCAGTGAGGGAAAGGAAAGTCACAGGTTCTTTATTGCTAGAGATACTGAGCTAAGGGCGCGCGGGGAGCGAAAGTGGGAGGAGAGGGAAAATAGCGTGGAGGCATTGCTGCACAGGGGTAAGACACTGGACTATGAGGCTACGGTTAGTGCACTGTGCCGGTATGCAAGTTCCAAGTATTGTGTGTAAACTGTGTTGACGATGACTGGAGATGCTTAGACGCGATCCACCGCACCGCCCAAATCAGTTGAGAGAACAAAGAAACCAACACCTCCCGATGGAGTAGTCTACCATATGGAGTGACTTGGCAATGCCGTGTCAAAACTCCACAGCATCACGATCTTCTGGATCTCGACGAGGGTTAGAGCGTACAGACAAGTGGTCTCTACACAGACGGGATGATGTATCGAGAGGATGATATCAGTAGAGACAGTAATCATGCAATCACCAAACTTCCAATGCTGACGACCAAAACCCCCTGGAAAGAAAGCACAAACAATCAACTGCAAACAGATGTATCGCAACGGGCCGAGCATACAGTACCTACCAAGGATGTGCCAGACCGTCGACGGGAGGATTGATTGAACATGAATGATTAGTTTGCAAGTCCCGCAACGCCTGCCCTCCAGCCCGGGTCCAATGCAATCCACGCACGGATTGGTGTATGTTCTATCAAGATCAAGGAATGAATCGTAAGTACCCCCTTGTTTCGTGATTGTTGATCCAGTCCAGAGCATTGACATCTGATAATACGGACGAGCAGATCCCACTAACCGCAGACAGGAGATAAGAGATGGAGGAGCATTCCATCGATGAAACATGCTGCACTGCCCGGAGAGACAAACGGGGCCGAGCGAAGTCCACGAACCACATGAAAGTGTGCATAGCTGCTAGACCCATGATGTATGCAAAAGGTTAAGTATCCCTTACTTTCACGGGTTCCACATGGTCCATCCGTCCGTCCGTCCGCCCGTCCGTTCACAGGTTCGCTTGCTGGTTTATTCATCCATAGGTGGGACGCACATCTGCCAAGAAACGGCGTTTTCTGCTCGGACCAGGCAAGGTAGTGGCAGAGCAGAGACTCATGCATTTCGGCATGCAGGGACTGAGCATCGACGCACGCCGGCGGCAAGCCCATGTGCGATAAGGATGAGGATCATCGATCCGCCTCACCCAACACAGCAGGTCGCAGGAGACGGCCATGTGCCGGCGAAGTAGCAGTCGACTGCCATGCTACTGTATCGTACATGGGTGCAAGGCCAGGCCTGCACCAAAAAGAAAAGTGGATCGGTTCGGCCGTGCTGACAGGACCGTCCCCGGGAAAAATGCGAGGAATTTCCCTATCCACACGTGGTGAGCAATGCACGTGTCAATCCCACCGCCATACCGACTTCCTCCTGTCTTTCGAGAAGATCNAAAAAAGGCGAAGAACGAAAGGTGGGAAGGATGGGAGATGATGAGGTGGAGACCAGACTACTGCAGGTTTGCCAGGGAAGTGCACCCATAGTCGAACTTTGCGCGGCTGTCAGGCAATGATAGCCAGGCCGGGCCGGCACAGCGCGCGGGCCCGAAAGTACCGGACTCTCACGTGGGACTGGGAGTTGAAGACATGGATCAATTCGAGAGAAACTAACTCTGCCTCGTGCGTTTTGTATGTATGTGTGTGTATGTGCGTGCGCGCATGCGGACATGCATGTGTGTACTGTATGTGTGTGCGTGGTGTCCACATCTGCAGATGCCTCGTGTCGGGATGATCGCAGAACACGAGGGATGATGGGATCGACACCTGCTACCCACACCCTCGCTCGCGTGGCCGCGTGGATTGCTGTCGATAGTTGCCTCGTACGGATGCAATTTCTGTAACGGGATCAGGCGTGGACTTGCCCAATTGCTTGATTTCTCAGATCAGCAATACAATTACCTCCGTCTCGGCAAATGAGCTGCAGCAAAGAGGGGGGGGGGGAGAAGCTTCGGAGTCACTGTTTGAGCCATCACGGCAACCATCTATGTCTGTATAGCTATATGACGATCAAGATGGCGAATGGTTATGTACAAGAGTAGAGTTTGGACAATGCGAGCCTCCTGCTGACGGCTTCGGCTTGCAAGCATGGTGTATGTTTCATTAAATTAATCGACAGGCCACTGTAACACTTCCCCACCACCCCAGTGCCGACACCAACCCGACAACGACGCCACCACCACCAGAACCCATTATAATGCAAGTGTACAGAGGCTGGCTCGGCGAGGGCCGATGGATACGATGCCTCGTGGCTCTAGGGTAGAGTGGATGAAGCGTTGACCTTCCCTTTTGATAAAGTTGTCCCGCAAGACACTCCCGACGACCAGGAAAGAGAAGACCTGCTCCCGAGGGCGGATTGCCACAGGAAGACTTCTGACACCATTGAGATGACCCGCTTCTTTAGGCATCTCGGGCCAATTGGACCGGCTCCTGTGGATAGACCACCTACCGAAAGCTGAGCCTGACTGTCCGAGGACGTAGAACACACGCTCGTAAACCGGTCATCAGGACATTCCAGGCGGGTGAGGCACCCTTCAATCATCATCTTCCTTCTCAGCGTCTTCTTTCGGTGGCTTGGTAAGTTGCTTCTTCCAGAGGTTGTTGGCCTTAGCCCCGTCGACGTTAGGGAAGACGAGGTCGAAGACATCCTGGTACCAGTCTACTGGCTGGCCCACAATGCCCTGCTTAATGTTCTACGCTCAGAAGTTAGCAAACCGCACTCTTAAACCTTGGAACTGCAATGGGCACTTACCTCTGGCAACTCGATCCAGTCGCTCTGGTTTTCCCTTGGGAAAATGATCATGCTTGCGCCAGCACGTCTAGCAGCAACCGTCTTTTCCCTCAAGCCACCAATACGCAGGACTTTGCCGGTGACAGTAAGCTCACCAGTCATGGCAATGGTGGGGTCTAGCTCCTTGTCGAGAGCCAAACTGAGCAGACTGGTAGCCATAGTGATACCAGCACTGGGGCCGTCCTTCTGTACGGCACCCTCTGGGCAATGCATGTGGATCTTGGCCTTGTCAAAGAACTTGTTCTCAGGGAACTTCCTTGCCACTAGGCCCTTGGCGAAGGAGTATGCGATGGATGTCGATTCCTTCATCACAGGCTTCAGGTTACCGGTCCGCTCGAGTCCAGGACGCGAGTGGTAGGTAAGACCGGTCTCCAGAATGGACTCGACGTAGAGTGCAGCGCCGCCCATCTGTGTCCAGGCCAGACCCATGGCGACACCTGGAGGTGTAGTATCGTAGAGCCTGTCAGAGGTGAAGATTGGTGGTCCAACGTAGTTCTTCAGGTCGTCCTTGCCAATGGTGATCTTTACACTGTCAGGCACCTTGAGGGCCAGTCTAGGCGTCTCAGTGGTCTCCTTCTCGATGTTCGCGGGCGTTTTCGTAGGATCAGCATGGTCCTTCTCAGCCTCTACCTTAGATTCCTCACCATTGATAGTAGGTATACTATCGGACGCGCTGGAGGCCGGGGTGGTAGTATCGACACTCTCCTTCTCAGCAGCTTCCGATGCTTCCTTAGCCTCTGCCTGGTTCTTCTCAGATTCTGCTTGGGCCTCCTTGCCTTCCTTGGTCAGAGCCTTGTCCTCAGAGAAGACATCCTCACCCAAATCCTGGATGATCTTCAAGGCGGATTTCCTGTAGACTTTCTCGATCTGTTTCTTTAGATTTCTCACACCGCTCTCACGGCAATAGCGGTTGATCAGGTCAGTGATGGCCTCCTTGTCCAATTGCACCGCAACGTCTTTGAGACCGGAAAGTTCCTTCGCTTGTGGTGCGAGATAGCGCTCCGCGATGGCCATCTTCTCATCGCTGACGTAACCGCTCAGCTCGATCAGCTCCATACGGTCTAGAAGTGGTCTTGGGATGGTATCGATCATGTTGGCGGTGCAGACGAACAGCACCTTGGAGAGATCGACCGGAACATCCATGTAGTGATCCAAGAAGCTTGCGTTCTGCTCAGGGTCCAACAGCTCTAGCAATGCGGAGCTGGGATCTCCCTGGTGTCCACGGCCAATCTTATCGATTTCATCGATCAGGATGAGCGGGTTCTCAGTCTGGCACTTCTTCAGAGCCTGGATGATTCTTCCAGGCAAAGCACCAACGTAAGTCCTTCGGTGTCCCTTGATCTCAGCAACATCAGTGAGACCGCCGACACTGAAGCGGTAGTACTGGCGGTTCAGAGCGCGAGCGATAGACTTTCCGATCGAAGTCTTACCAACACCAGGAGGGCCGACCATGCATAGGATCTTACCCTCGACTGTACCTCTGAGCTTTCCGACAGCGATGAACTCCAAAATCCTGTCTTTTACATCCTTAAGTCCGTAGTGATCCTCATCTAGGACCTCCTGTGCGTGCTTGATGCCGAAGTTCTCAGCCGATCGCTGACCCCAAGGGATTTGGGTCAGCCAATCAAGATAGTTGCGGGTCACGTTGAACTCGCTGGCAGCAGGCTCGAGATGGGCAAGTTTGTTGACCTCCTCGTCAAAGACCTTCTTGACTGCATCTGGCATGGCCAATTTGCTCGCTTTCGACTTGAAGTCCTCCACCAGCTTATCTTTGCCATCAGTCTCGAGACCAAGTTCCCTTCGGATACCCTTCATCTGTTCCATGAGCCAGTATTCCCTCTGTCTCTTTTGAATCTTGCCTTCGACATCCTTCGAGATCTTGCTGCTCAGCTGGGCGTTCATGTGTTCTCTCTTGATGACCTCCAGAGCCTTGCTGAGACGTTCCTCGATGTTCAAGCTGGAGAGCACTGATTGAGCCTCCTCCATCTCGCCTCCAGAAACGGCAGCAGCGAAGTCTGCAAGTTTGGCTGGCTCGTCTGCGATGTTGGCCGCGCTCTGAGACATGGCAAAAGCGCTGACGTGGTCGCGGAACAGGTGGTTGACGTTGCCAATCTCCTTGCAGGTGTTAACGATCTCGCTGATGAGCGCGCGAATGACTGGGGAGCGCTTGTCGAAAGGTTCATCCGCGAGGTTGTCTACCTTGACAAGAGATACTGGCCAGTCCTCGAGGAAGGCAGTGGGTTCATGTACAAGGGCTTCTTTAGCTTTCTCACTCTCCTCCTTGCTCTTGACTTCCTGCTTTGATTCTTCAAACGAAGCGACAACATCACCCTGCTTCTCTTCCTTTGCCTGGGTCTCGCCTTGCTCCTCGACAGGCAGCACCTCGATGGCAGCCTGTGCAACAGCGCTGCTCTCTGGCTCGACCTTCTTCTCGCCATCCTTCTTAGGTGGAATCAACTGACTGAGTTTGATTCTCCTGTGTGGGTACAAAACCGCCTGTAAAGCCTTCTCTTCGCCCTGGCCGGCGGGGAATGCGCCAGTGATCTGACAGAAGGTTCCAACATCGTAGACCTCGTCCACGTTGTTGATGACGTCCTGGTTCGAGTGCTGGTCCTTGAGCAGGAAAGCACCGACATAGCTCTGACCTCTCTTGAGCAGCTCTTGCACGGCGGCGATGACGTTGGGGTCGCGGATGGTGATGGCTTTGTAGAAGCCTGGGAACAGCGGGCGTTGGGCGATGGGGATGGCCATGACCTGGGGATAGACCTCAGGCACCTGAGGCTTGACGAGCTCCTTGCCAGCGTTGCCCTTGCGTTTCCTCGAACCCCCATCCCCACTGCCGCTGTTGCCTTCGTTCCCACCGCTGGACGAAGCCGCGCTCGAGCCCTTGCCATCCTGAGGCCCAGGGATCGGCGTCGGTTCACTGCTCTTCGCCTCCGCGTCGGTCGCGTGCTTCTCGGTCACTTCCGTCTTCTCGTTCCCATCTTCCCCCTTCTTCTCAACACTTTCATCTTCCTGCGAAGGGGGTGGCTTTTCCTTCCGTCGGGAAACAGACGATGAGAACCCTCTATCCTGGAAGGACGCGTGCGCGGGTCTGATGTGGGACGGCGAAGGCCGCGAGAGGGGAAGGCGAGTCCAGAGGGCGGTGCTGCCTCTCGATGAGGTAGCCTGTGCCTGGCAAGCTTTGCAGATATGGCTGGAGGTGCCGTAGGACCTCCTCAGTGCGGAAGAGTGCTGCAGCGCCACCCGCCATGGGAGATTCTGGCCATACATGACTGTAGATTAGCGATGGGCCGAGTCCTCGGTCAATGATTTGTCTCTAGTGTTGCCCCCGAGTTCAACGGCAGAGACTCGAAGCTCGCCTGGTCTCTGTGGGAGAGAAGACTCCGGCAGGTAATGATAGCGTTGCGGGAGACGGGGCCGGAGTGGAAAGTGGTGGAATTGATGGAACGGATTGCTGATGAATCGATCTACGACTCTCTCTCTCGCACGGTCAGATGTCAGTCCAGGTAGTACTAGTATAGTAAGGTACCGCAACGCTGCGGCGCGCGATGGCGATGCGGATTTTAGGCTTAGACCCGATTGCATCACCACCTTCGGGTGGCCAAGACTCCGATCTATCTACCTAAAGCTCACGAGTGCAATCGCCCTAGATGGGAAGCAATGCAGTAAAGAAAGGCGCTGCAAAACAGCTTTAGACATATAAGTAACTATTCAAATACTTTGCTTGCATTATAAGTTCTATGGAACGCAATGCTTAAGTGTCATGCATCTGCGTGATATAGTTGTATATGATCATGCTCTCATCATTCATCCATGACTACATGCAATCATCCATAACCGCCATCGCCACTCAAGGCATCAATGTTCTGACCGGTATTGGGAATGCCAAAGAACTCAAACCAATCCCCAACGTTCAAAGTTGTGGGCACCATCGGACCAGAGCTACCGTTGCTCCACTGATCATCAGGGAGACCACCATTGGACGTCCCTGACATTGCTGGCTGGTATTGCTGCCACGGCTGTGGCTCTTGTTGATAACCTAAAGGCAGAGTGGTGGCAGTAGCAGCATTACTGGGCGAGAACTGCTGACTCTGCTGGGGTGTCGAAGAGGCTGTCGGTATCTGATGGGTGTTCTGCGAAGGTGGTGGAGGCTGGAAGAGGTTCTGTTGCGAGGGCGCTGATGGCTGAGAAGGACCTCGTAAGGCCGGGTCTACCAAAACCTGATTTGGGGATTGCATGGGAAAGAGGATGTTTGTTTCTGGCGGGAAGAGCTGATCTGGTTGATAGTTTTGCCAGAGGTCCTGCGAAATCTGGGGCGAGTTCCGCGTGTGCAGGAAGAAATCTGGTGGAGTGCCTGGGTAAGAGAGGCCATTGAATGGGGTGGTGGGTCTTGTGTTGATCCTGCTTGGGCCCATGAAGGCATCCGTGTTTTGCCGCAAGGTAGGCGACGTTGCCGATAAATTGGGACCACTTTGGCCTTGGGCTTGGGCTTGAATTTGACCTTGAACTTGACCTTGGCCATTGATGGGTTGCGGAGAAGCCTCTTTACCAACCGTGTTGACTGGGCTCTGTGGTCGTGATCTTTCGTAGCTCATCTGAGCGGATGGAGGCCCGTTGGGGATGCCGAAGTCGTAATCATCGAGCTTACGACGTTTGGTGGGTTCCCCGGCTTGGAATGCTGGCAGCTCAGAGTTCTGCATGGAAGGTGTCGCTCTTGAGTCCGATTGCGTGCGCATGCCATTGCCGTTTTGCTTCACCTTGACGTGTTTCCTGCCTGCAGCCTTCTGCAGCCTCTCCTCCAGAACCTTATTACCGAGTATTGACTCGAAGAGGGTATGTACCATCTTTGCAACAAGCCAGACCTTTGACACATCCCTCAACGCGTTCATACAGATTGTCAGGCGATGTTGGGTCGCGCTGACGATGATCTGGTTTGACGACCTCATCTGATAGACATGCATTATAAGTGCAGAGAAAAGCGAATAGACTCTGTAAGTTTGTCAGCTAATGCGAGACATGGTCAGGGCAAACAGGGCCCACTTACATAAAGGCTGGGGTATAACGAATCTGGTCGTGTTTTTGCAATGCTTCGACAATGGAGGTTATCATCCCGGCGGCTTGATATGCTATGGTTTTCGAGGGATATGCTGTCTCTTCCGGATAGACTCTAGGAGCGCGTGATGCTGGAGAGCCTGCCGGAGGCATATGTGCCCTATGTAGGAGGCAAAGAGTTGTGTAATAATTAGAATGCAAAAGTGCCGACCAGAAATGATGACGTTGGGCTTCCCATTTGACCTCTGGTGGGCAGTTTTGTAGCCAATCTGCAAGTGCCATATCGCTGTGGGTCAAATCGAAGTCGTCGTTGTGTCGAAGTTTGGACGCCACAGAGTATTGTTGCGACAGAACCAGACCCATAATCTCGCACAGCTTGACGTAATTGAGGAAGAACTGGACGTGAATGGGGTCAGGAGGATATTCCGCCGTCCTATCGCCGTCATCATCGATGAAGTCATCCTCGCAGACCATCTCCACGTCCGAATCCTCGATATTTATGCAGCAAGGGCGACCGAGAGCAACGGCAACTGATCGATCGCGAGTGAACAGGGTCCACCAAATCCGTTTCCACATTCGCTTATCCGCTTTGTTCAGTTGGGATTGTTCGACACTGCACCAACATGGTCAGTTGCTGATTCTGGATCTTCACGTGTAGTATAAGAGTTACCTTCGGTGCATGCCGCTACCCTGAGCGACAATGACGGCAACTCTACTCCAATAGAAGACGTTCTTTGTCACGTCTGCAGGCGCGTTAGAGTCGTCAACTGCAGCAAAATCACCAAAGGGGATATTCCTACCCTCAGGACCTTCCCAATACCAACCCATCAGGATCAAGGCCTGGACTATAGTCACACGGTCGTCCTCGTAGTTCGCATCATAGAGGGCTTTGGCACGCTTGTAGAATGTCATTGCGGCGGGTGTTGTAGAACCGTTCGCGTCCATGAGCTGCGGATTCGAGCACACACGGCTGCCAGCCAATAAAATCGCTTGCAGAAGAAGCAGTGATGGCGGATTCTTGCTGTCCCTGTATCGGCGCATAAATCTCGACCTGTTGATCACCGGTACGACAGGCGCAATCCATTGGAAATAGGCATCTACCAGCTCATCACACAGGGCACGTGGAGGTAAAAGAAAAGCACCTCGCTGGTGCAGAATGTCGAGCTCTACGTTATCAAGGGTGTCTGCCTTTTGCCGAGCACCTCTGATGTTATCGGGCAATGGGTAGTGGACCACGTCCGTGGTTCCATGACGGTCCTGGACTAGAAGGGAAAGGTTAGACGACTCGCCCAGGTATGCCACTCGTCCGGCTTCCTTTATCGGCGCGCGAGCGAATTTCGGTTTCATGTACTGAGTGTAGGTGCTGTTGTTGATCTTGGCCTGGGCTTGGTACGCCTCTGTGGCTTCTGTAGCTGGCATACCTTCGGGGGCGTTCATCCCGATGCTGTTTCGGTGCGAAGCGCTGATGACGGCATCGCGAGATGGGAAGACATCGCTGCTGACTCCAGGTGACTGTTGATCTCCGCCATAGCTGTTCTCACTGTTTGCGCCAGGTCAACGATTGCACGCTGATATGCGCTTCTTTCCAAGTTTCTCGTACCTCTCTGCACCATCCTTTTTCTGCTGTGACGCCTTCTTACGCTTTGGGGTCGGGATTTTGCATTCGATCGAAAAGGCTACACAGTTCGTACAGGGCACGCCGAGGCTGGCGGCGTCGCATCGGACCTGGTAGAGAGACGCGGTTTAGTGACCATGCGCGAAGACCATGACTGACGGAGGATCTACCTTTCTGGAATGGCAAGTCTTCGAGACGCGTTCAAGTCAGTAAATTGCGGATTGAGATGGTGCGTTTGGAAGTCAAGTCGAGACTCACCTCACAAGCACGCGAGGCTCGTTGCCTGTAAATGTGTCAGTCGCGCGGTTGANGAGAACAACGAGGGTCGCATAGGACAGCACCAAGCATACCTTCTGAAGCTAGCATGACCAGGCAGTTGGTCCTTGGGGACACCGCCAGCAGTGGGCTGAGGTGGAGTGTCGGATGCCATGATGCGCCCAGGCTCGCGCTCACGCTCGCGCTCGCTCGTCCAGTGGAGGGAGAGGCAGCAAGGGCCAACAGCAAGTGCGGTTTCGCAGGCTGGTTGGGCGTGGGCGCGAAATCATGTAAATCGTGCGCCACTAAGCCTGACAGGGGAGCATGTCGTCGCGACAGAAAGCTTGCGGGATCTGCATTCACGCGCCTGGGTTAGACCGGATCGGATTTGAGGTGGATTTGGTTTTGCTTTGGTTTGGTTTGGTTTGCTTGCTCTGCGTGGCCAGGTCTCGGTCTGCACAGCACAGCACAGTGGTCGAGTGGAGGATCGCCTCGGTACGGGAGCAGCGGCGGATGCCTTAAGCTTATGTGGGGAGCCAGATTAATGCCTGGGCGCCTGAGGCATGACGAGCCAGGTGCAGGTGATTACCATTACCAGCAAAGCGGGGGCGCTGGACCGGCCCGTGGTTCCGGTACTCGTCTTACTAAGGCGGCTTGGGCGGTAAGCGACAGACGGAGTGGGCTTGCCAAGCTGACGCAATTACAGTGCGGGAACAGACGTGTTGGAGGAGTGGCCATCCACATACTGTATACATTGCTGGCGTGCTGCGTGACCAGACCACAAGACCTGTCCATCCTGCGCTCGCCACTGGCAGTATAGGAATGCAACTCCTGTGCCCCACCACGTCTCAGGTTGGTCTTGCTCCTGATCCTTTTTGAATGCCCTTGGAGTCTGGCTGCCTGTAGCTCAGGGCATGGTATCGACGTAGTATCGTTGGCCGTTTCCGGTCGGGTTTGGTCAGATATGAACTGGCATGTGGCAATACAGTACATGACATGTAATTCCCAACGGTGCCATCTATGCTTTCAACGATGACACGAACTCCAGCAGCTTTGCACAGCTTCTGTTTGTTTGTCCAGCCGTTGTTCAACGATTTAGAGTTGGACTGTGTAACGTCCAGCTGGTGCTACAACAATCATTCAGCTCAATCACGTCCCTGTGGCGAGAGACGATTTGAATGCCAGATAAGCGGGACAATACCCGCCAGCGCCTGGATTTGCATATGATAGGACGTTCTTTGACTGGTGGTACCTGATGACCCTGTGGTCTAGAGTAGGCTGGTGTTCGCTTAACGGGTCTTGTCTCCAGGAACAGCGGTTATAGACTGCTTATTCGCAATAACTGCTTCTCCAAGCTTTGTGTATTTCAAGATCACATGTCAGAGGGATGGATGTTTCAACAGAATTCGAAGTCGTCAAGATATGTCATAACACGTCTGATCGACGCTGCTGGACTGACCATCTGCGCTATAGTGAGTACTGTATCGTACGGCCGCAGAGCCTCAGATCCACAGTGTTGGGCGTGTTGGTCGGTGAATCGGCGCACCCTCATCCATCAGTAATGTTGTCGAGTGTTGATCTTTGCACCAAGCAATCAAACCAGTAGCCCATCTCTTCCTGGTCATTTCCATAAAAGGTTATCCATTCTGACAGATGGAGACGTGGCGACCCACACCAAGTCTCCAATCCACAGCGGACACGAAGAAGTTGCAGTGGGACGGTGACCGCCACGAGCGTATAGCCTGTCACTGATGCGGTTTTCGGGTGAGTGTGTCGAGCTCTTTTCGCAAGCCAGACCAAGACACTCGAATGCCCAGAAGTAGAGAACCCTCGCAGACGCCGGGAGTTCCCAAAGTGGAAAGCCGGACCCAAACGAATAATCCGGGGAGGATTGTGGAGAGAGAAGCCCCACTTTACCTTACCTGGCAGAATACTGTAGCAGTGCTCTCCACCTTACGCGACGGGTTACTTCATTCATTGTACTGCCCAGTACATTCTCCCTTGAGCATATCCGTTTATCCAGGAGAAACGAAGAGGGGACCTCGGAGGAAGCAGCACTGGCGTGGCGTCAGGTCGATTACACACCCACACATAAAGAGCTGCGCTCTCGCCCTCCTACCCTTTCGATATGGATTCCTCTTCTGATAACGGAAAGGTGAAGATAGCCTCTTCGATCGACATCGAGGCCAAGGAAATCCACGGCAGAGTGACGGACAGGACTACGGGCGAGACTGGTACCATCGAGTCTGACGCACCCCACGCATCGCATCGCAGCATCACCGTCGCGTCGAATCCTGTAGGCTACCAGGTCAACGCTGGCCAGACCGAGCCGACCGAAGTGGTTGAAGGCGAATCGGTCCATATCAATCCTGCCACTGTTGGTTTCGACACCAGCCAGCTGTGATTATTCCATCTGTGTACCACGTCAAAAAGTCGCCACCCCCACCTTCCCCCTCTCCATCCGCACCTCCCGACATCAGCCAGGAACGTAGAGATGGCCACCAACGGCCACAGCAGAGAGGCCCTTGTGATCGCGCTGGGTGCAGACGAGGCAGGCGTGGGCTACAAGAACACGATCAAAGCGGATCTCGAGGCAGACCCACGCGTGGCGAGGGTGATTGATGTGGGCGTACACGAACGGACAGACAAACGAGCCTACGCGCACCCAGCAGACGAAGCAGCGAAGCTGGTGGCCGAAGGAGAAGCGGATCGAGCGTTGCTGATCTGTGGGACTGGACTGGGAGTCGCCATTGCGGCGAATAAGGTACCTGGCGTGCGGGCAGTGACGGCGCACGACAGCTTCTCGGTCGAGCGGGCGGTACTGAGCAACAACGCGCAGGTGTTATGCATGGGCGAACGGGTCGTCGGCCTCGAACTGGCACGTCGCCTGGCTCGCGAGTGGTTGTCCTATCGGTTCGATCCGCACAGTGCGAGCGCCGCGAAGGTTGACGCTATCATGGAACACGAGAGGATCAACTATGGCAAGACTGGTGGAATCACGGCGTAGGTTGCAATCGAGTCGGCCACCGTCCCGCCTGTCCAGGCTACATGCAGTATGATTCTGTGCGATGATGGTCGGCAATGAGACGAGCGTGGGAGCAGAGCGAATCTAGCGAAGCATTTTGGCCAGCAGGAGTTGCAAATGACATCAATGCGACATTTTTTTCCAATCCAAACCGTCTCATTACATATCTACCTACGCTGAACATGCCTACCTACTGAGGCAAGCATGTCCTTGCCCACCGTCTTGGCTTCCCAACATGCAAGTTCTTGTTACGTATCCACCTAGTCTCAGGTGAAGGGGCCGTTTGGCCAGAACGTGAGAGAAGCTCGCACAAACGACCCATCAGAAGCCGTCGAGTCTCGGTGGTCTACGTCCCGATCTGCACAGGTCCAGGCGGCATTAAAGATTCGGATACATCCGAAAGCCGGGCATCACAAACAATTGGAACCGAATGGACCTTGAACCTTTTTACTACCGCCGTAGGTAGGTCAAGTCAGGTCAGGTTCCATTTGCCAAAGGCTACTGGGGCCTGAGTATGACGGCGGCGATCAAGCTTCGCCTCGCCGGGCGCTGTCCACAACCCTGTACCTACTGTCCCATCTGTTCCCTTACCTACCTAGGTACCTACCTTCCCTTTCCTCACCTTACCTCCGTAGCTACAGCGATTCACAGATTACCTACCTACTTCCACACTCCTAGTCCCAAGGGTACGTAAGCCAGCACGGCGGCGGCTGAGATCCCGGACCGTTCGCAGCAAGGCAAATCGTCTTTGCCTCACAGCGGGCTCCACTCTTGGCCATCCATCCATCCATCCGGCTGAGCCAGCCAGCCAGCCAGCCAGCCAACCAACCAACCCACGATCAACCAACCCCATCCCATGGCATCACGCTGTTAGGAGGTACATCCACCCACCTGCGTACGTAACCAGATCCGCCACGGCAGCCAAGACGCTGCCGCCCACCTATCGCTTGCCTAACGTAACCTAACAGGAATCTAACGTAACCTTAGCCAACCTTGCTGCATGAGGTTGCTGCTCCTGTCGTGAAGCCGAATGTCCGCTTGTGGTAATGGTGATTATGACAGCAAGCGAACGAAAAACAGAAGGGCGATCCTTTGATGCATACGAGCACGAAGCAACTGGTCTTTCTCCCTTCCACATCTGTATGGTCCAGCAGTGAGAGGCGAGCTGCGTAAGGTTGTAGCCAGCATGGGGCTTCGATGAGCACTGTACATTCGGCGTAACACAGAGCCTGTGCCCCAGGGAGGTAATAGCAGAATAAACCTCCAGAGGTTTGATCATGATGTGGACCAGGATCTGGCCGTCAATGGGGCCAGAGTGCTGTGGTGGGCAGGACGGATCACAAATCAACCCAGCCTGCCATTCCGCTTTGGTGTAAAGCGAACCCTGGACGTTGGGCGTCTCCTGCATCTTTTGCAAAAGACGTATCTACAGTAGTCAACCATCGCACGGTATAGGGTGGTGGACAGGCCTGCGCCATGCACATCCGCTCAGTCGCGTACGTGGGCACCCCCCAGGTGGATACTGTGCATAGGCATTGCGCCTCAAGCCGCAGCTCGCGGGGTAGGGGTTGTCGCGTCATTGGCCCTCTCGACTGGCCGTCTCGTCTCCGACCGAGGGCAATCGTGGGTCACATGGCGTGGTGTGCTGTAGCTGGCCCACTATCTGCACGCCGAGCGGAGCATCGCGAGATCAAGCGAGGTAGGTCGACAGTGCTTAAACCGAGAGGTGCAACGGGGAATACAGCACAAGTCGTCTCTTTTCCTTCTCCCTCGCGCCTTGCCGCCCTCCCTGTAGAAGCTTTCCAACAAAGACGGTATACTGCCGCGCCAGACACGAGCAATCCGGTACCCGGTGCTGGCAGGACACGATCGCTTATCAGGATGGGCCAAGCACAATCGCATTGTGCTGGCCGTATGACTCCAATGCAGCGGCCCCTTGAAGCTAACCGGCCGGTGAGAGGCTGCAAGCAAGATGCTATTGCATACTAGGTACCTACCTTCAATATATCGTTACATCATCTCCCTTCTTCTTAACCTTTCCACACATCCTGACTGTCACGTTTAATATCTTTGTCCTTCATCTTGCCTCCATACCACATCCATTCCACGGTCCGTCTTGCCACCATTTGCATTTCTTGCCTTTGGTGTCATAGGTCCCCCTCCCCCTTCCTCTCGCCTACCGGTTCCATGACTCGACGACTCTTCGGTTCATCTCGCCGTCTAATCGTCCTCCGAAGCAAGTGGCGCAAGAAGGTTGGTGTTTCGAACGGGTAGTCGGGCAAGCATGGACAACAATGGTCACCACGGCTCGGGCTGGCCACAGCAAGATGCAGACTTGTTCCTCCCGTACGGCGGCACGACGCAGGGAGATCTTCTGTCTGGCATCGATGGCCTTCCCGGACCGTGGCATAACCCAGGAACGACGACTTCCGGTACAGACTTCGATGGACCTGATATCTTGGTGGGTGTCCATCGATAGTGGGCGTTAGCCTCGCCTGTATGCTGAACATGATCAGAATACCCTCCCGAACAACAACATACCGGCACAGAGGGTGGTCGACCCACAATATGCCACCTCCTCTCGACAGCTTGCTCAGCCCACACCATACACGATGCATGCCGTGGGAAACTTACTGACACCTTCCAACTCTCACTCTGGTATCTCCCAGTCGACCCCATTTCCCTCCTTTGCTGTCGGCAATCCATATGGCCCGCTTGCGGTATACGATGGACATGATGGTGCTAACACCACGTTGACCCCCCACATGATGGGTTTTGTTGGAGACGATGCTTTTCATCCCACCCCTCCACCTTCCGTGTCGTACTCTCTTCTTGCGGTACAGCCAACAGAACCGTATCCGTCATTTCCAGGAGCGGATGCGTTGCCTCAGCCATCCCAGTGGAACTTTGGGATGGCATCTTCGCAAGGACACTTCCCTCGCCCGGATACTCGAAGCCGCTTCAATCCTCACGAGAGTTCAGACCCCTTCCCCTTATGGACTGGCGATCCATACTTTGTGCCTCAGCGCTCCAGCCCAGATAGCTTAACCCAGAACCCCACGATTCCCGAGCGATCAACGCTTCCATCTGCACAGCCACCACCACCTTTTCCATGCAATGAGCCAGGATGTACCATTGGCTATTACACCCAGACCGACTTGAAGTAAGTAGAAGCCAACTCAAGCAAATGCCCATGGCTTACATCACCACAGTCATCACATGCGTAACCACTACCATCAACGCCGCTACCGCTGTACTATTGACAGATGCACTCAGCGGTTCGTCTATCCGAAGGATCTTGAAAGACACCTCCGTACTCATAACGGTGAGCGTCCATACAAGTGCAGTGTCGTCGGATGTGTTTTCGCCGCCAGAGGTTTCGCTAGGCAAGATCATTTGCGCCGTCATTACCGTTCGAAACATGGGGTATCCCTGCCTTCTTCTCGTGCCATGTCTCGCGTGCCGAGTTCGATTGCATGAGATCCAACCTTTCCTAAAGGCGTCCAATCGCGTTAGTGGCGTTCAAGGTCTGTGTTTGGGTTGATGATGGCCTTTCATCTATACGGTTTTGGGCGATCCGGGAGATGGGCGTTCGGGCGTGAACTGGAGGCCAGTGATTGGGGGCGCACGCCATATTTAAAGGACAAACATAGGCCACGAGGGGATGACCCACGTTNCCTGCATCTATCATCTAGCCTATAATGCTCGTCTTTCACGTTCCAGTTGTCATATTGCTGTCATTGCTGATGGGCATGCTCGCATAGAAAGCATGCTGCTGCCTGCGTCAAAGTCATGATGATTGGTGTTGGGATGCGATGCCTAGTCATCCTGCCCCTGCAACACAGTTACTGTATAAGTTCAGGGTAGCTTACAGGCCGCTCATTTGTGGGTACATATTGCACAGCCTCAATCTTGCCGCTCGGTTGTAGGAGGTAGTCAAGGGGGGTTGGGGGTAGCCTGAACTTTGAGAAGTTATAAGGTCGTCGAAGGAACTTCCGTCAAAGGGGTATTGCCCAGCGTCCTGTGATTTACATTGTGTTCTGTGTCAAGATGTGATAATGCTGGGCGTCCTCTATTTGGAGTGAGATACAGCAACTTGCGAGTAGCCGGCGGCCCCACTCTTGAGACACAGCATAGAATAGTCTCATGATGAGCGGCCGCAAGCGCTGCCATCAGCGTCAACGGTTGGCTACTTTGAGAAGCTTGTGTCTCAACAGCACTGAAAAGCACAGCACACATATGTGCCTTTCAGTTCAAAAGCGAGTTCATCCCAACGAAGCGGAAAGCTGACAATCCATCGTCTTCTTCGCAACTGAGGGTTAAGCTCTATACGCATGATGGGCCCAATGCCCTGGGTTAAAGTGCGGAGAGCAATTCCATCTTTCTTGCTATAACCTCTTGCCAGTAATTCTCGAAACCTTTGGTAGGCGATCGGTATAGCGGCTCAGTAACCTGACTGCTGACGATGCAAGCCGACCTTCACTGATGATCATNGCTTTGCCGACAGCCCACTCCACAATGAGTATGAGGCCGCTACTGACTGGGGGTGATACGCTGGCAGCGCTGTTAATTGTACAATCTTGCTTCTGAATAAACCACGAGCTGGATTCACACCACATCGGCGGCCTCAAACCGCATGACCACGACCAGCAATAGCGGCGAGGCTAAGATCCTCGCTACACCTCGTGTTAGCTTCGAGTGCTTCGAAGCGTGCAAAGCCTCCACTCGATGGAGGGAAATTGGAACTCCAGCTCCAGAGCAAACGATGGAATAGCGGGGCAGCTGTACAATGATCCGCGCCTCCTCGAAGACACCACAGGCGGTTATGATGGGTATGATGAAACGTTACCCGAGCATCAGGACACCGTTCTGCTGAGTCAAGACCAAGCGGCACAACAGTCCTTTGATCCACGCCTCTTCGAGGACACCACAGGCGGTTATGATGGGTATGATGATACGTTACCCGAGCATCAGGACACCGTTCTGCTGAGTCAAGACCAAACGACACCACAGTCCTTTGATCAGCGCCTCTTCGAGGATACCACAGGCGGTCACGATTGGTATAATGGAACGTTACCCGAGCATCAGGACACCGTTCTGCTGAGTCAAGACCAAGCGGCACAACAGTCCTTTGATCAGCACCTCTTCGAAGACACCACAGGCGGTTATGATGGGTATGATGAAATGTTACCCGAGCATCAAGACGCCGTTCTGCGTAGTCAAGGCCAAACGGCACAACAATTCCATTCGCTACCTTGGTACCCAATTGTGAATCAGGCAACAACAACCACAATTCCATCACTCATTACGGAGAACGGCATCTTCGATCCAGATATCCGTTCCAGCATCGACTCAAGAGGCGGAGGGGAGGAGCCTTTGGTCTCCTTTGAAGAGTACATCATAGCTCGGAGTCAGGATGAAAACCCAGAGAGTGATCCTGTTGTCCAAAGACACCAGAATGATAGGACGCAGGAAATGGCAAGCAGCCAGCGCCGTAGGAGCGTCGTCTCCGGGACACAGACTGGCGGACATCGTTGTGAGATCAGTAAGCCAGATGGACGTCCGTGTGACCATATAGCTCGAACAAAAGGAGCCTTGAGGTGGGTGTTTGACTTCAGCACAGCCGTGTAGACTAGACACTAACGACGTGAAGACAGCATCAGCGCCATCACAACAGGCCACACCGCTGCAGGATTGACAGCTGCCCCGAGACTTTTGCCGATACTCGGGATAGAAGTCGCCACGAAAGGCGTCACACTGGTGATAGGCCATACCAATGTCCTTCCTGTGACCGTCGGTTCTCAAGATCAGACAACGGGAAACGCCATGCCCGGGCTAAACACCGTGGAATGGAAACCGGTTCGGTTGTGTGAGATGCTCTCACATCTGAACTCTCCAGCCAATAGCTCCAGCGTAGCTAGAGTCCAGCCCGATGAGGAGAGATCGGACCCTGTGAAGATGGATCAACCAGAGCCACTGCTATGCCAGTCGCCAGTCAAATAGCAGCGAACCTGTGGGTGTTATGCAATTTCTCATTGTGAGCTTCATCTTCCACTTCTCATGTCTCTAGTCTTCCTCAGTATACCACTCGAAATGCGGATATGGAAAGACGTCTCCATGGCGGCTTGCCAATGGACGCGGAACGAATCTCCATCCGTCACGCAGTCACAAGGCCGAGGGAGCAGGCGTGAAAGGCGTTACAAACTTCTGTCTGGCCCTGTGGCGATGCTATTGGGGAATTCGAAGATGGATTCGCGGTTCAATGCATTGCAGATGCTTCTTGTAGACGATGTAGTGGAGATTAGGTTAGGTCATGTAAGTCGAGGTACCTCTGGAACCATCAATAACAAAGCCAATTTCGACATTCATTGTGCTGGGTCAGGAACGCGCTAGCAGCGCGCCGGACTCGACGCGCTTGGCCGAGCCCATCTAGTTCGGTTCGAGATTAAATGTGGAAGGTGCGGCTTCTTAGCTTGGGCTTCTTCCTGTCCTGAGCTGTATGTACGACGACGAGAGCGACTGAACCACTTACAATTCACCCTTCATATACCCATGTACCGTGGCTGCACGACCCATTCCGCGATGTCAGAACTGCCAAGCCGAGATTCGCAGTCATGATAGAACGTCCTAGAATGCCAATAACCCGCTAGGACATCCCCATCTTGTTCTTTTGTGTGCCACTACCGATTGGTCTCCTGGACCTAACCCGACATCCTAATGGACGGAGAGCGATCTGCGAAGCGAAGAAAGACTGGTCATGCAGATGCGCATGCTCATAAGTCACCCGCGAATGGAGACGGGCGGGACGTTTTGAATGCTCGAAGCAGCCCTCTGAATAAGTCAAATGGAGACGCATCGCAGAAAGAGGATGATATCGCATCGGCGGAAGCGATATGGAAGCAGGCAAAAGGGCAGAGCGCTGTTTATAGGGCAAGGGCCAAAGCAGATCTAGCCAGACAGCAGGCCGCCAATGGCGAACTTGGAAGGCAACAGCCAGGCGCTCAGGCTGAAGGAACACCATTGACAACCGGGAAGCTCAAGCCAATTAAAAAGAAGCCACTCGATCCACTACGAAATCACCGGCAGCTGACGAGCTCGCCTTCAAAGCCCGAATCGCCAACTCCCAGCAAGGATACCGCCGGTTTCTTCAAGCAGTTCCAATCACCAAAGGGGCCCCAGATGGTCAGACAAGCACAACAAAGCTCAGAGATAGATTGGCACAGGCGAGAGAGAAAACCAGTCAAACCCCCAAAGTAAAGCGCGGCCTTCAACCTATTGCAGAAGAGCAAGACGAATTGGCTATTGATAATCACGAGGTTACACCTTTTAGTACTGGCAAGCGATCTCAAAGGACGAAAGCATTCGAATCTGCAAGCATATCAGAAGATACAATTGCTGTGAAACACAAAACGTTCGAGGATGAGATCAGAGAGATTGCTGCCCAGGCTGAAAAGACGGCGCAAGCTGATGAGGAAGAGGATGACAATGCGACAAGAAGGAGCGGCCGACGTGCCCGGCCGAAACAGCATTTCGAGTCTCCTATGACTTCTAGCCGCAAACGTCAAGAGCAAAGAGACACTATAAAGGTAGCTCCCAGTCTTGATAAACCCAAGATAACGAAGTCGAATGATACTGCACGGCCATCCCCCAAGGTTCAGAAGCGGGTTGTAGCAAAAAAGCCCCTGGAAGTTGTCGAAGCCTCTGTACCTATCTCGACGCCATCTAAAGCTGTCGCAGCTACGATCACGTTGCCGATAGAAGAACCGCCTGTGGCTGTTCGTCCAACACTGGATCTCAGTCTGGATCCAACAGTACTGCAAGGGCTCCAAAACATTATACTTGAGAAAATAACAGAACATCGACCGACTATGCTTGCAAATCTGGATGACGAATACGCAAAAGTCTCCACCTTGCTGTCGCAAACGATCAACGCTGGTGAAAGCAACAGTCTACTGTTGATTGGAGCTCGAGGTAGTGGGAAATCAGCCTTGGTGAACAATGTATTGCGTGAAGAAGCCGAGAAACACCCAGAGGAATTCCACGTCGTACGGCTGAACGGCTTCCTGCAGACCGACGACAAGATCGCACTGCGCGAGATCTGGCGACAATTAGGCAGTGACATGGGTGTGTTGGAGGAGCACGAGAAAGCATCACGCAATGTTGCAGACACTCTGACGACATTGCTAGCCCTCCTGTCTCATCCGGCTGAGATGGGTCAAGAGCAAGCTCACGATCACATCTCGAAAAGCGTAGTGTTCATTCTTGACGAGTTCGAACTCTTCACCCACCACCCACGTCAGACTTTACTCTACAATCTGTTCGACATCGCGCAGGCTCGTAAGGCACCAATAGCAGTGATAGGTCTGACGACCAGATTCAACGTGACGGAACAGTTGGAGAAGCGAGTGAAGAGTCGATTCAGCCACCGATACGTACATCTCAGCCTACCAAAGAGTTACGCCGCCTTCCAGAACGTATTCAAGACCTCTCTTTCTCTCAGCGAGGCGGACATAGTCGACCTGACAGCCTCGATTCCCACCATTGCCCCGCCAGACCTGAAAGAGCAATGGACCTCGATCCTGGACCATCTCATGCACGATCCCACCTTCTCCAGCTACCTCCGTCGAACGTTCCATACCACCAAGCTGGTGTCTGAAGTCTTCGCCTCGCTAACGATCCCCTTCGCCACACTGCCAACAGACAACAACCCGCTAGCAGCCGAGGCGTTGATCGCACACGTGACGACGAGCCTGGCAGCAAACCAGACCATGGCGCCGGACTCGAAACTCAGCATGTTGCCGTGCCTGTCCTCGCTGCAGGTCGCTCTGCTGGTCAGCGCGGCGCGCCTGGTGGCCATCTACGCCATGGACACGGTGACCTTCGCGCTGGCGTACGAGGAGTACCGCACGATCGCCTCCAAAGCCAAGCTGCAGGCCACCGCCGCCGGCATCGCCGGGCCCAGCGCCGCGGCTCGGCTCTGGAGCAAAGACGTCGCCAGGGGAGCCTGGGAGGAGCTGACCGAGATGGGCCTCATTCTCGAGGATGGCCGAGCAGGCGTCGGCTCTGGCAGAGTCGAGATCGGCCTGGAGGAGATCGGTCTCTCGTCGAACGTGGACCTCGGCTCGTGGGGTAGGTGGTGCAAGGAGATTTAATAAGCGTTCTGCGTTGGAAAGCAGCATCGGGTCAGAATGCTGGTTTTGAGCAGTCGTAGATTTGTACATTGTAAAATGATGCCACACCTGGGTAATCCTCTCCCGTCAGATACTGGTTACAGATACATTCGTGGCAGGGACACAATGCTGAGACAAAGGGAAGAAGAAAAGTGGCACAAGCATAGGGAGTGGAGTAGTTTCATAATATCTTCGCGCAATATTAGCAAGTAGTTCGGCTGTAAAAGGCCAAGTGTATGATGCAGGAAATCTATATCAATCAGCCACCCAGTGCAAAACAGGGAGCCTTCTAAAACCCAAACGCCGATCATTAGTCTAATCTCATCAATCTATCCCACGCTGCAAGGATGAACAAAACACACACAAACACACACACAACCGGTCTATTGCTGTGAACAAGCAAGCGAGTCTATTCTGTGAGGCGATCCATTCGGAAGGAGCAGCTGCTACTCCAATTGTTTCATGAGGCGAGCTCTCATACGGGTGTTGACGACGCCACCGAAGCCGAAGGCGGGCACGATGCGGCACATACGAGCGAGGCTGCTCTTGAACCAGTCGAGGCGGACCTTGGCGACGCGGGCGTGGAAGGGAGTGCCGCCGTTGCGGTTGTAGAGGTCGAGGCCGAGGAGATGCAGCGGAGTGCTGAGCAGCTGGATGGCGGCGGGCGCGGTGAACTGGGCGAGGGAGGCGGCAGAGACGTAGCGCTCGGCGGCGGCAGACAGGGGAATCGCAGGCGCCAGCAGCGGAGGCAGATTGAACGAGGCGAAGATGGTCAGCGCGTCGCGGCAGGCGAACAGCGCATAGCTGGCGGGCGGGATTGGGCGAGCGGAGGTCGCGGCGCCGAACATGCGGGTGTACTGGCTGTCCTTATACAGGCCCATGCCCATGTTGGTCAGGCTGGTCGCGGCGAACTTGGCCGGGCCGGACGTCACGGTCGACGCGGGCTTCGAGTGCATCGTCGCCCGAGCCGTGTCGAGCGTGTTGGCGGACAGGTAGGTGGAGGAGTAGACGAGCAGGATCANGGCGAACGGCCGCGAGAGGAGGAAGGTGTGAGGCGTGAGGGCGAGTTGGCGCAGAGAGCCCATGACGGACTTGCCCAGCGTCGCCCTGCCAGACGCATTCTCCATGATGGCGCGGTCGATCATGCTCACCACCGGTGCAACCAATCCTCCAGCCGTCGCTGCACTTGCAGCATCCACCAGCAACCTACTGCCCAAGTTCTTCGTGTTCCAATCTGCTGTCTCTTTCGATGCTAGCCCATCGTCCTTCTGCGCACTCGAAGAAGTTTTGGTAGGATGTTGCAGCGTAGATGGAGCGACAGACTGCGCTGGTGCTGGAGCTTGTGCTTGTGCTTGCGTGTGCTGCTTGATGTTGACCTGCGGCAGAGCCTGAGACAGCTGCACGAGGGGCGAAGTGTCGACTATTGGCGGGTTTGACGGTTTCAGTAAGTTTGGGTCTTCAGTACCCGGTCGACGAGCTGCTGCTCCGCTTTCTGCTGCGGCACCCATAGTCCTGAACCGAAAACGCCAATGTCAGCACCACTGTACAAATACGCCCCAAGACCCAGAACCCGAGCAGCGTCACGTCAGACTCACATTAGAACCAAGAGGTCTCCGCTGGAACATTAGAAGGCCGCCGTTGATCCGAGTATGCAAGATGACGCCTTGGGGATGCTCCAGACCAGATGACAGCACTAGTCCTGCTGCGCGTTCTCGTCCAGATGAAGATTTGGTGGGAGTTCTGGAAGGGACGAGGGTTGGAATTGGCAGGACGGCAGCCTGTCAATGGCAGCTGTATGACCCTCAATCAAGGGGTTGACAGAGCTGATGACTGGATGATGGCCGAAGGACAAGGAGGATTTCCAGATTATCATCAGACAAGCCATTCATCGCCTAGTCGAATGGTTGATCCCAAAAAGGAAGGGAGGATTGAAGGAGCCTTACCTAAGCGGACTGCCCCGGCTTCGGCGAACCAGCGGCGTCGGGAGAGTCACAGATACCTCTGTGGATGATTTCATTGGCTGGTGGATCGCGACGATCAGATAAGAACTTCACCTTTCATGGTCCGCTAGATGACGTGCAGAACATTGACTATCATCATGCACGCGTTGATCATTACCATTGCTTACATTCGTTGCGATTGAACACGTGGTTCTGCTTGATCGTAAATGGAACCCATTGAAGCGAAACGATTGTGAGGTAGTGCAGTACCTTCAAAACCTGACCCATTTTTAAAACTATATCTATCATGTCTATATTATACCCAGGATTGTACTCCCATTTACATCATTACATCCATCATCGGTGGTCAATGGAACCTCCATCGCGATGATTGCACACAATAAGTGCGAAAACCGACGAACACGAAAATAGTCTTCTATGTGCCGTCATCTGGCTTGGCACCGGCAAAGTCCCAGTGGCCACACATGCTGGCAACGTACCAGCCAGCACCGGTCGCGAGAGGGTGTTCGGGACCGTAGTTGTAGAACGCGAGACCAGCCTCTGGACCACACTCGAGTTTGCCACTGTTAAGATCGACAGTGAACTCGAGGCGGCAGTTGCCTGTCCTCACATCCCAGGCGGAACCGGCGCAGGAGTCGGCGTCGGCGCACAGCTGGCAACACTCGCCAGCGTCAGAGGCGGTGGTGAGGTAGGTCGCGCCAGGAGTCGTGGTGGTGTCGTCGATATAATCGAGGCCATAGCCTGAAGCCTGTGCGACGATGGCAGTCTCGGCGCAACGAGCGTCCCTGGTGACGGTGGCAGTGGCACCAGCAGTGACAGTAGGACCGCAGAGAGTGCAGGTGGTGGCAGTCGAGGTGGCGATGGCGTAGGCGGTACCACCGTATTTCGTGCTGGTCACGGTGGCTTGAGTAAATTCCGTGTAGCGAGTGTATGTGCTGGTCTGACTGGCTGGGAGATAGGTCTCGGTCACACCAACGGTGGTGGTGAGAGTGTAGCTGGTGACGGTGCACCCAGCATCCTGACGCTTGAACATGCGACCATAGCCTGCAGCGGACGATGTGTTTGAGATTTGGCCAGACGTAGTGTAGACGGTGGTAGAGGGTGCAACAGTTCTAGTGGGACAGGTTAGTCAACGTCATCGTCGGCAAGGATCCAATGGGAATATCCAAGAAGATCTGGAGACTCACATAGTGCCTGACGCAGTGCAATCAGTCGACGTCGAGACAATCGTCTGCAGGGTTGACGTTGAGCTGACACGGTCGATCTGAGTAAATGTGCCGAGATCATCAGCGGTGGTAGCAGTGGTTGTTGTGACCACCGTCGAGGGAAATGTGTATGTCGAAGTCGGGATGATGAGCTCTGTGGTAACAGTGACGCAGTCTGAGTCGGCCTGTGGGAGAGCCAGAGCCAGAGTGGCGAGCGAGAGAATCGACAAGACACGCATGATGAGAGTGTCGATACGTGAAGAGTAAAGAGAGTGTAGGAAAGGTCCTTGCGGGTGACCTTCACTCTGAAGCAAGATCAGACGAAAGCAGACCTGGATCAATGGCGAGACGCAAGTTGGACGGACTGAAGGGCTTGAGAAGGCGCTCTGTTGTTGTGGGGAAGTGGAGAGAAGAAAGAAGAAGTGGGAGAGTGGAAACGGCGACTAATATAGAGAGTGGAGGAAATGAAGACGACGAAGGATCGAAGATGAGCGATGAGTGATTATGTGGAGTGAAGGGGGATATCCCATGGATGTGATGACGAGGGATTGTTGGCAAGGCAATTTCAATCGTCTTCGATGCCGGTACATCACGGCCAGGTACCGCACCGTGGTCGAATGGCTGCAATACCTACCTATACCTATAGGTATATAATACCTACCCATATCGAGCAAGATCCAGACGGCATGCTGAGCCGAATGCGTAAGTGCCTCAACGCAGTGCAGAACGGCCATGGTCTGGCGCGAGCAGGCGCACGAAGCAGTGGCAGCGGCAGCGGCAGCAAGGGCAAGGGCAAGGGTAAGGCAGACAGGACCGAACAGCCAGTGCGCGGAAGAACGAGCGACGAAGATTGAGGGCGTAGTGAGAAGTTTAGGCGGTGTTGGGAACTGATCTGCAAATCCCCATCTCCCATGCCTTCCATATCCGGTTACTTCCCCTGCCCATTTCCCCTTTGGGCCCGTCCGCCTTGCCGCTTAGGCGGTTCTTGGCGACGTCAGACTGCGCGGTCCGCTCCCGTCTGGCCTCCCGGGGTTTCGGATGACGACAGCCAATCAGACGCGACGCTGCCGGAGATCGAAGGAAGATTAGATCCCTCATCCGCATACAGCCAGTGCTGGACTGCTACGGTACCTATTGTCATTTTCCATAATGCCTTTCATCCGTTCAAATGTATCTCTTGCTGCCTCGCCGTGAACAGCGCTTCCGCCTCGTCGGCACTTGCTCCAGCGGCGCTTTCGAGTCGGCTTTCCATGGCTTCGACCTCGCTCTCCATTGACCCTCCTTACGGGAGCGGTCGAGGCAGACCGCCATGATCGACAGTAGTCTTGTGCGTTGCCTGAGTGACCCAACTCGTCGACTTCCAGGGTCTCCCCAGTCCAAATTCACCCGCATGCGCAAGCAAAGTCGCACCGCAGCCAGAATCCCCACCTCTCCACGTTCATGTTGCCAACCGCAGCGTGACGATGCATCTTTTGATTAAGGAGAGAGAATCATGCCCCTCTTGAGCGACCACGTCGGGCCAATCGTCCGGCTAGGCTCTGTTGTAGTCGGTCTCGTCGCTTGAGAGTGGCAAGCGTCGCCCCTCCTAGATCGTATCTTCTCTAGACTATTGCTCCCATCAGCATGCAGGCTGGCCCACCCTTAAACAGGACTGGGGTACCTGGGCAAGGGACTGGGCTCATCATGGCCACGTTCGGATGTGGCACCACCTCGCCACTTTTTGCAAAAAACAAAGATCATTGTTTGCAGCCACGCAGTACATGGCAGTATTAGCATTCTACCGCCTTCCTCGGCAGTCTTGCAGTCTCCCAGTTTGACAATGTTTACTGGCGACCAATCTCCGACCGACCGGTGTGGTAGTTCAAAACACAGTGGCACCGTGTCTCACGTTTTCATCATCTAGAACCTGCGTGAACCTGTTCCTGATCCTGTTCTGGGATGCTGCAGCTTGAAAAAAAAAAGTACTGCTGTACTGTACACGCATGACACGGTACCTTGCGCACGCAAGTACCTGCCTAGGTACAGGTATCTATTACCATACTTCGTTCCCTGCGACCATTTCCAAGTCTCTCAACGATAATCGAATTCTAGTCCCGCATGCGATGCCCACCCGGACGATCTAGAAACGATCATGGAGGCGGCATTTTTCGGACAAAATGCCTCTCCCTTCGTGGCGTTTGCGCTTTCACATGATGGACCTGTGTGTGAAGTTAAGCAGTACGTGCAAGGCAAGAGGTCTAGATGCCCACTCTGGTAAGAGTGGTGTGTCGAAAAGGATGTTACAATCCAGAGCACTGCATAGAGCGGACGAGCAAAGGGGGCTTGAGTCAATGCCAACTGCTGCGGCGTAACAAGGCTTTGTTGATGTGTGACGGATAGGAACGGATGTGTGACGCATGGGTGGAGGGAACTGGAAGGGATTCTACTCAAGCCCTTTCAAACAGGTGAAGCACTGGGACGGCTGTACAACGGACACCGCCATACGTCAGTCAGGTAGCACAGGACCGCCAAGAGCTCTGCTCTGCCCTGCCCTCGGCCGTAGGTAATACGACGCAAAACGCCATAGGGAGCGAACTTGTTGATGGAGTACCAATCGCATTGCGTTGTATTTCATAACGTAGCATAGCATAGATACTGAGACTAGAGATAAAATAGAAAAGGATGCAGCCAAAACTGGACGATAAAAATAAGATTTCCTTCTTTTTGGGAAATGGGTCGTTAAGTGGTGGGGGATGGGGGGTTTTCATACTACAACAATCGACAAAGTTTCACTCTCGCTCGTGCGACTACCACTCCAGCGGCTCGGCCTTCTCATCACCACGATTCGTCTTGGGCACTGGGGCGGCTGCGACCTTGACGGGGCCGGTCCTGTGCTTGCTGAGGTAGCCGCTGCCGTCGAGCCAGGGGGTGTCCTCTGTGCGGCGCTGCTCGAAGCGGGCGATCTTGTCGGCCATCTGCATGGTGAGGCCGATGTCGTCGAGACCGTTGAGCAGGCAGTGCCTGCGGAACTCCTCGACCTCGAACTCGGCCAGCACGGCGCCGTCAGCGTCCTTGACCGTGCGTGCGTCCAGATCCACCTCGATCTGCTTGCCGGCGTGTGCGTGCTGCGAGATCGTGTTGAGCGCGGCCGAGTCGCTGATCACCAGCGGCAGCATGCCGTTCTTGAAGCAGTTGTTGAAGAAGATGTCGCCGAACGACTGCCCGATGATGCACGTGATGCCGAAGTCCAGCAGCGCCCATGGCGCGTGCTCGCGCGACGAGCCGCAGCCGAAGTTGGGCTCGTTGACCACCAGAATCTTTGCGTTTTTATATGGGTCCTGGTTCAGCACAAAGTCTGGGTTCAGGCTACCGTCCTCGTTGAATCTCCAGGCGTAGAACAGGCCGGTCGACAGACCTGCACGCTTGATGGTCTTGAGGAATTGCTTGGGGATGATGGCGTCCGTGTCGATGTTGGAGATGTCCATCGGTGCCGCAATGCCCTTGAGCTGGGTGAACTTGGGGATGCCGTTGCTGCTGGTTGTAGGCGCGCCTGTAGAGACTGTGTTGCCCTGGCTGCTCTGGTCGACATCGAGGATCTTGTCGAGATCAGAGTCGGATTCAATGTCCTCGACCTGGGGTTGGATGTTGGCAGGTGCCTTCTTGGCATTGGGCAGTGCTTGTTCGTAGCCGGTGAGGTCGCGCACATCGGCAAGCTTGNCGACTATAGCTGCAGCGGCAGCCATGGCGGGAGACATCAGGTGGGTACGACCACCTGCACCTTGACGACCCTCGAAGTTACGGTTGCTGGTAGAAGCGCAACGCTCGCCTGGCGAGAGAATGTCTGGGTTCATACCCAGGCACATTGAGCAACCTGCCTCTCTCCACTCGAAGCCTGCATCCACAAAGATCTTGTCCAGACCCTCGGCCTCGGCCTGGCTCTTGACCAGACCAGAGCCGGGCACGATCATGGCGCGTTTGATGTTGGCGGCGATCTTCTTGCCCTTGATGATGTGGGCCGCTACCCTGAGATCCTCAATACGGGCATTTGTGCAGGAGCCGATGAAGACCTTGTCAAGCACGATATCCGTCATCTTTGTGCCTGCCTCGAGGCCCATGTACTGCAGAGCACGCTTGCAGGCCTTCTTCTTGTTCTCATCCTGGAAGTCTTCAGGGCCAGGCACTCTGCTGGTAATAGGGACGACGTCCTGGGGGGAGGTGCCCCAAGAGACCGTGGGCTCGATGTCCTTAGCATCGATCAAGATCTCGACATCGTACTTCGCACCCTCATCGCTAGCCAGCGCGCGCCAGTGCTTGACGGCCTTATTCCATTCTGGAGTACCCTCCTTTGGAGCAAGTGGCTTTCCCTTGAGGTACTCGAATGTGATATCGTCCGGTGCGACCATACCAGCCCTGGCACCACCCTCGATCGACATATTGCAAATTGACATCCTAGCCTCCATGCTGAGACTCCTGATAGCGGAACCACAGAACTCAATGACGTGACCAGTACCACCAGCGGTGCCGATCTTACCGATGGCGTGCAGGATGATATCTTTTGAGCTGACGCCAGGTGCGAGCTGGCCCTCAATCTGCATCTTCATGTTTTTGCTCCTCTTCGTGATGAGGGTCTGTGTGGCGAGAACATGCTCGACCTCGCTGGTGCCGATACCGAAGGCCAGCGCACCGAAAGCACCGTGGGTGCTGGTGTGGCTGTCACCACAGACGACAGTGGTGCCTGGCAGAGTGAAACCCTGCTCCGGGCCAATGATATGCACGATACCCTGCCTCTTGTCTCCCATACCGAAGTAGGTGAGCTTGAAATCTCGGACGTTGTCCTCGAGAGTCTCACACTGCAGCCTGCTGTCATCCTCCTTGACGAACTGGCTCACACTCTTGAAGCCTTTCCGTGGGGCGGTGGGCACGTTGTGATCTGTCGTTGCTAGGGTGCAGTCTGGTCGTCGTACTTTCCTGTTGGCATTCTTCAGGCCCTCGAATGCCTGTGGCGATGTGACTTCGTGGACCAGATGTCGGTCGATGTAGAGCAGCACTGTGCCATCCTCCTTCTCGTCGACAATGTGTTGCTCGAAGACCTTATCATAGAGGGTCTATGTCATGCATGTGTTAGCCAATCTGAAGCCGCTATGCTGGGTGGCCCTTGGGTTGTCCCTGCAAGCACGCATCTGCACTTACCTGAGGCCCTTTTACTGCGCCAGGCATGATGGGCAAAAGGAATTGATATGTTTAAACACTGGAGCAGCTAACGAAAGTTGTGGGTATGTATTGCTGAGCAAGTCGAGGATTAAATGGGAGGGAAATTGGAGTTGAGACAGATGGGAATGGAGGATGGAGCTGCATGGCCTCATATGAAATTGTCCATGATCTTCGGCGAGTACCAGGGCATTGGCCGATATCGGTCGAGTCATCTTCAGGGCCAGATTTTAGGCTCTACAGGACTACAACCGTACCTAGTGATTACGACGATCCTTAACTGGGAACGCCGCCATCGGTCACACAAAGCCAGTTCCGACACTACAAGATGACGAGCCCGGGTGATTCACATCAAATCCCTTCATCTACAGCGGCATCGTGCGCTCAAGTATGATATAATATTTGGGGGGAATTCAGACTGCTGCGATTGTGCGCGGGGCAACTTTGCAGCGGCTTATTTCGCCCGGCTGTGATTGGCCACGGCGTAAAGCCGAGGGGAAGCGCGGCAGTGTGTACCTAATGACGTGCGGCTAATCTCGTATCCCAGATGCAGGTGGCTGGCAGGTGGGTACCTAGATAGTACCTAGGTAGGTCGGTCTGGGTTGGTATCTGTCTTTATCGACTATTGACAGTGTTGACCATCCAATCCGTGTACTACACATCATACAACCATGAAGTCTTCACCTATCATCGCCGGTCTCGCAGCCATCTCGACCACCGCCGCTCTCGGAATCCCCAACCTTCAGCAGGTCCTCGATACGGTGTCATCCAACAACCCCCTAGCCAGCCATGACAAGTACCTGATCGAGCTCGACAACGACGAGACGAGATGGGTCACCGAGGAGGAGAAGTGGCAGTTGCTGCGGGAAGGCAAGCGCTTCTTCGACGTCACAGACTTCCAAGGAGAAGCCGCCTTCACGACCGTGTCTGAGAAGGCGCCGGTCGTGTTCCCCTCCAAGCCGGCCTACAATGAAAGCATCGCGCCCATGTTGGAGGAGCTGGACAAGAAGAACATGAAGAAGCACCTGGAGAAGTTCACCAGCTTCCACACGCGCTACTACCGGTCCGACTATGGTCGCCAGTCGAGCGAGTGGCTGCTGGGCCAGGTGAACAAGACGCTGACGGCGGCTGGCGTGCACGGCAAGCCCGTCGGCTTCGTCGAGCCGTTCGAGCACAGCTGGGGCCAGAACTCGATCATCGCCACGATCCCGGGCAAGAGCGACAAGACCGTCGTCATCGGCGCGCATCAGGACAGCATCAACCTGTTCCTGCCCTCCATCCTGGCCGCGCCCGGCGCCGACGACGACGGCAGCGGCACCGTGACCATCCTCGAGGCGCTGCGCGTGCTGCTGAAGGACGAGCGCATCGCCGCCGGCGAGGCTGACAACACCATCGAGTTCCACTGGTACTCCGCTGAGGAGGGCGGCCTGCTCGGCTCGCAGGCCATCTTCTCCGCCTACGCGACTGAGGGCCGTGACGTGCGCGCCATGCTGCAGCAGGACATGACCGGCTACACCCACGCCACCCTCGAGGCCGGCGAGCCCGAGAGCGTCGGCGTCATCACCGACTTCGTCGACCCGGGCCTCACCACCTTCATCAAGAAGGTTGTCGATGTCTACTGTGATATTCCCTACGTGGAGACCCGCTGTGGCTACGCCTGCTCTGACCACGCCTCTGCTAGCAAGGCCGGTTACCCTTCGGCCTTCGTCATCGAGTCGGACTTCAAGTATTCCGACAAGAAGATCCACACCACCGAGGACAAGATCGAGTTCTTGGATTTCAACCACATGCTGCAGCATGCGAAGCTCACCTTGGGCCTGGCCTATGAGTTGGCCTTTGCCAAGTTTGACTAAGTGGTATTTGTTATCTTTCTTAGACTCATGTAGCTTCACATATTTCAAGCCTGTATATTGCAAAATGGTGTTCGAAACCTGGTAACAGCTCTTGTAGCGTGGTTCATATGGCAGGCCTGCATCAGCTTGTTCCATTCAGCGGTTCAGTACTGCTCCACAGTCTACTTGAAGGCACCCTTAATTCGAGCATCTGCTTTTAATTATCAACGTAAAGATATAGCCTCGGTAGGTCAATTCTATTGTGCAAATGTTTTTATATCTACAGCAAGTAGAGACAGCTTGGCATGATGACCTGACAAGCTGTTAAAGCATCTTGGCTGAAGGCTTACCAAAGGTCTTGTTTTGGACGTCAGTACTGCTGCTCAACCTACACCTATATGTGAGCTTGACTATAGGACTATGCTTGGTTATTGACGCTTTCTTCGTATCAAGAAAGCAGAAGGTCCCGACTAGGGAGCATACACGGCGTTCCTCGGATGGGACCATTCTGTGTCACCCTGGACCAGATGGTAGGCGGCTCGGAGCGGCCCCGTGCATGCGCTTGCTCTCTCCCGCTGATCTGACTGACACCCGCCTGGACCAACTCTGCTCTGCTCTGCCCTGTCCTGACTTGGTGAGCTGAATGAAGTGTATAGATGGGGTAAAGTGGAGCGGAGTGTGGATGTGGGTCGGTGGACGGACTGCAAAAGTCAAATGGGTTGTCAACAATGCACAGCCACCTGTGTCTACTCCCAAGATCAGCCCAAAAGGCGCCCCCAACCTGCTTGATATGTCTAGTCGTTACTTGGCATCGTCCGCCGTCAAGACATTCTCCAATGGCCGACTGGGCAGGCGAAGCTCAGGCGCAGGTAGATGTGCATGCTTGCAGCATGACACGTCCACAGACAAGTGACAACAACAACAAGGTTTGATGTGTTTGCTTCACGCTGCACTCCACGAGACTCCCTTTCCTTGCCTTGGTTTCATTGCGTTCAGGCGCTGCTTCAGATACCCAATTGTCCCAGTGTCCCTCTTCCTCACTTCACCATTTGGACTATCACACCCACTCCAACCCAATCTCCACTCCCAACGTTGGTCTCGACCATATTGTAGGTGGTGGCACTATCGATCCTTTACCAAGCCTGCAACAAGCTTGAAGATGGGCATGTACCTCCCACTCTCCTGAAGATCTTGTTTCCGATTCCGTTCGAGCCTGCGTTTCCCTTACCACTGTCTCGTCAAAGTCCCACCGATTCTATCTCTCTAGAGGAACATCGTGATCGGCACAAAACAAACCGTCTGCCAAGGCAAACCACCAACTATAGGTCTACACCATGACGACCAGACCAAAGCCAGGCTATGGGCCTGAGTCGAATTGGCATCACTCTGGTGCGAGAGGAATCTTCAAAAAGCGAGCCACCGAGCCACAGCCCCCGATAAAGAATCACAACGAGAAGAGCAGCGAACACGAGCGAGGGGAACACAACAGTTCTGGCGAACACCCAGAAGGACATCATCAGCATCATCTACCTCATCTTCCGATGTACAACCACAACGGCCACAAAATCACCAAGGGAATTCACCCAGATGGTGAGTCTGGACGTTCCTGGTTCCATCCGTGGCATTTCATCAGGATTTGCTTCAGAAGCAGTTCCACCCTGAGCAAATGGACAAACGTACTCTGGCCCTTCACCATCGCTGCAATGGTTATGCACTTCGGTTATCTCGAGCCCTTGTCGCATGTTCCAGATCTGGATGAGTCTCAGAGAAAACGTTTGCATAGATATGAGCTATGGACTTTCATCACGGCATACATCGGCATGATTCCGCCTGCAAATCTAGTCGGCTTTTCTGGCCAGGAGCTTGCAAGGAAGATCCCTAAGGTGGTAGGTGTGCTTCTAGAGACGACGTTTGGCAGCATTGTTGAGATCATCTTGTTCATGGTTCTGCTCTGTGGCAGGCCAGGTCCACAGATACAAGTTATCAGAGCTGCCATTCTGGGTTCCATTCTCGCAAATCTACTGCTGTGTCTTGGTGAGTGTGCAATGCTAGTTTCTTGCAAGACGACGGAAATCTAACCCAGTCCCTTAGGTCTTTGTTTTGTCGTTGGCGGTATATTTCGTCCTCAACAGGTCTTCCACGAAGCCATCAGCGAAGTGGGCAGTAATCTCATGCTGGTGGCTGGATTCGGCCTTGTGATCCCCACCATCTTCTACAACACCCTCAGCGATCGCTATGCCGAGCCCAACGCAAATCTAGGTGGCC
Organism: Leptoxyphium fumago; assembly: GCA_001660795.1. NCBI lineage: Eukaryota > Fungi > Ascomycota > Dothideomycetes > Capnodiales > Capnodiaceae > Leptoxyphium > Leptoxyphium fumago. The sequence continues at coordinate 77,002 of LSHF01000051.1, read as the reverse complement.
TGCAGGCGCTCGAAAACCAGACCCTTAGCATCTCGCACGCGTGTGCTGTGGTTCTCCTGCTTGCCTTTTGCATCTACGTTTTCTTCCAGATGCGATCACATCACGGTCTGTACAAAGACATCCTAGAAGCCGATGAGGAGCGTGATCGTGACAGACATCAGGACCTGGCCAAGGACAAACTCACCCTGACAGAATGCATCCTGGCCCTTGTCATCGCGCTGACCTTTGTCTCGTTCATGGCCATATTCCTCGTCGAAGAAATCGAATTCCTGGTGCATGAGCGTGGTGTTTCCGACGCCTTGATCGGTCTGATTCTTGTTCCCTTGATCGAGAAGGCGGCTGAGCACCTGACGGCAATCGATGAAGCATACGATAACCAGATGAACTTCGCTCTCGCGCATGTTCTCGGTGCTTCGATCCAGACCGCACTTCTCAATACGCCTCTCGTCGTTATCGTGGGTTGGGGTCTGGGCTACGACATGAGTCTCAACTTTGAGCTCTTCGACGTCGTTGTCCTCATCCTTGCCATCCTGGTGGTTGGCAACTTCCTTCGTGATGAGAAAAGCGATTATCTCGAGGGCGTGCTCTGCGTCTTTGTCTATGTCCTCATCGCCGTCACTTCGTACTATTATCCCAACCCCCCTGCTTCCGAGGGCGAGGCGTTGACGTCAAGCGGCGCTACTGGCGAAGCTGCCACTACTGCTGAGGCTGCCAAAATGCTTGTCAGGATGGCCATGCATTAAACTATCGGTATTTCACACTTTGGTCGTGTAGTTCAAGTTTCGACTGTGAAAGCGCTGTAGCGGTTGTTGAGCATGCATATCTAGGACCATGCATTTAAGATTGAATGTACTTCAAAAATGTCTTTATACTTTGGCGAAGGCGTTGGTAGGAGTCATTATGGGAGGGCAATTTTAAATGATTTTAATTTTTTACATGATTTCTCACTCTGCTTCAATGTATTAGAACAATAAGCCATTGATCTACGCTGTCCTTGTTGCTGTCGAGGTGTATTCCTTCAATGTCCAGTCCAAAAGTGGCATCAACCAAGTATGGCGCTTCACGTTTTCCAGCCTGGTATCCTCACATATAAACACTAGACAGCACAGCCAACACACCCTGATCGCAAAGCTCGGGTATCATACACTCTTCGCTTTCATCCCGAGACGCTTGGTATCAACCAGAGTCCCTCTCATCGGACGTAGAATCCCCACTGCAGCAGCATCCAAAGGCCGGTGCCGGTGCTGACGAAGACGGGACCTGCAAGGCCCTTTCCCCAGCGTGCGGTGTTGAAGACGAGCCACTCGGCGGCGAAGTGGGCAAACGCAATGGCGAACGTCCACAGCGCCAGCTCATAGACCGGCCCGTTGCCGATGTTGTACGCCGCGTACAGCCGCACCATGCTGCTGATCGCCGTCCATGTGCCGAAGGTGCGCGCCGACAGCTCCGTCACCGGCGACGAGCTCTTCAGCGTCGAGCTTGGGATTGCTTTGGGTGGCTCTGTCGCCCCTTTAGGCGCCGTCGACCCCCCTGCGTACACCTGCTGCGTGCCGCTGAGCGACATGTATGCCTGGATGCTGTTACCCAGTGACACGACGGAGATCTGCGCTCGCGGGTGGGGTTAGTTGGATGTCGCAGCGGTTATGGGATGGTTGTCGCTTGGGGGGGACTGGGSCTCACGAAGAGTAGCCATTTCGGTAGCAGGCCGTCGCCTGGTGGCAGGTAGGAGGTCAGGTGATGGAGGTTGGCTGCCATCTTTACTGGCTGTATCCGAGATGTGCGTTGATCCGCGTATTGAAGTTGTGCTTGGAGGCATGGTGTCTCGTTGTGGTCTAATTACCTAAAGGGGAATCCCTCTTGTTGCTTCAATGGCTATGACGTAGAGTTCTAATGAGTACCTAGAATCGCAGACGAGTTCACAAAATTAGGGAGCTGCAATCTTGATCCATAAGTCTATATTCTATATCAACAACTACACAGAGATCTGTACGCAGAGCGTCTCGTTACTTTGCGATATACTTCCGTCGATATTCGTGCAGGACAACGTGGACGAGGCTACACATGTTGTTGGACGTTGGCGTCGAGCTTCCACCCAATCACAAGCCTGAACATCTCACCTCAGCTTTCGCTTGACCAACGACTGCAAAAGTATGGCCTTTGAGGCTCATAGGCGAAATCTTGACGCCCTATTCACCCGTCGCTTTCTGAGGCGTTTCAATCAATCTCTCGTGTATGGCTTGGCTCTTGCATATTTCCAGACAGGCTCTACCACTGGAAGATGTTCAAGGGGTTGATAGCGGCTGACTTTGGATCTTAAAACATGATGGCTTTGTTTGACGCATTTGCGCGGCAGCAATCATCTGCCAGGTACATGGGGTCTGGGCTGGCAACTCGCCAGTTGAATTTCCCAATCTCTTCTTGATCTGCATCTCGTTAGATTTCAGATTATCCGAGCAAATCTCGACGTGCCAGCATGATTATCTCTCAAAACGGACGGTACAGTGTCCGTTCCGACAATGCAGCCATGGCCGCCGGCCCCCAAAGCTACCTACTTAGAATGAGACGGATGTTTTGGTTATGGCATACCTGCGCTGACGAATTAAAACGGAGGTTACCATATTGTAAGATGTCAGGCACACGCCCCAGCTCCAATTGCTCCCTCCACTTAATCAATGCCACGTCTGTGTTGGTACGCATGGACGTCTCGCACCCTTGAGTGTCTTTGTTCTTTTATCTATCACATTATCGCTAGTGTATTCAGCGGTAGGCAGGAGTTCAAACCAATCGACGCCCGTCAGCTCCCCGGCACGCTGCATGCTACGACCGGGAGAGATGCAGGCGAACCGATTTGCCTGCAAAAGAAGGCTGGTGGCGTTCACACAACATCTATCCTGGGGATTGGAGAGTTACTTTAAAACTTGGACAGCCTGCCTAAAATCTTTAAGTGTTGCTTTGAAGACGCTTCAAACCCAACCGCTTTTCAGCTTGCAAAAGTTGCTCTTCAACGCACCAGGGCTTTTCGATATTTGTCCGACCAAACCAAATTGTTCAGCTATCAGCTAAAATGGATCCAGTAGAACTCATCGACTGACTCAGAGTACACAAGCAGGTATTGCAGAATGTGAAGAAACGGAAGGGCAAGAAGCCTGTTGACAAACCAAGCCGACTCATTCTCCAAATGATGCACAGCCAGGTATTTTGCATTAATCTTAAAATGAGTGTCTGGTCACCAACTGACATTATTTGTAGCAACAACATGCTCCCCAACATGGAGGTGGGCACATACGACAATACGTTGTCGGTCTAACTTATCCACCTTCGACCACCCCCATCGCATCGCTGAACCCAATCGCTTTCTCTGACCTTCGTCTTGAGACTCGACATGTCGGTGACGTTCTGTTTGTACGTACGATCTGTCACCCTCGGCGCATCGCAGCCATTCAGAATGTCGTGGAAGATACAAGTGGAGATGTAGACAGACTTGCTCTGTACAACGAAGCTGAAGACTCGGCGCCTGAGCAAGTCCTTCCAATAGGCAACGTCTTCGCGATCAAGGAACCTTATTACAAATCTACAGCAGATAACGGCTACTCTCTGCGAATTGATCATCCGTCTGATCTGATCCGTCTCGAGGTCGACGACGAATCTTTCCCAAGAGAGTTTCTACCTCGAGAGGGTCGGCTCGAAATGTCGGCGATAGATTACAAGACCGCCGGTAATGATGCATACGCCAAGAAAGACAATCTTGAAGCACTCAAAATGTACACCCAGGGAGTCCTCTCCTGCGAGCCAGGTTCTGCATTACACTTTGACCTGTTACGCAATCGGGCAATCGTTAATCTTACTCTTGGACGGTACGAAGATGCCGAGGAGGACGCGAGGGCATCACTCATTCGATCTTCGGAAGTGCAAGATCAGCGAGCTCGCGAACTCGATAGCAAAGCATTGTATCGAGCTGGCCGCGCTGCATACGAATTGCGCAACTATCAAGAAGCCGCGAGTGCGTTTTCGCAAGCCCTAGAGCTGACTCCGGCTGATGAAGATACTACACGGCAGTACGAGCGGTGTCTTCAGCGCTCTCGTGAGGAGACCGACGGCGTTCACGACTTTGGGAAGATAAGCGGAGCCGTTTCCAAGAAGAAGCGACGACCAGATTGCGCGGATTTCGTTTCGAACACCATTGTCAGTGATTCTGCCGGTCGTGGTAGAGGACTCTTCGCTGCGAGACACATCAAGGCTGGGGGCTTAGTCCTTTGTGAAAAGGCCTTCCATGTCGCCACTAAATCTGACACAAACAGCTATGTACTGCTTGACCTTAATAATGATCGTGGCCTGCTCGGCCCCTACCCAAGCCTACTGTTCAGCATAATTCAAAAGCTGCGTCACAACCCAAATAACGCCCGTCGCTTCTTAGATCTCTATGATGGTGGCTACGAACCAAAATGTCTGCCTCAAAGAATTGACGGTACTACAGTGGTGGACACGTTCCAAATCTTGGGCATAATACAACACAACTGCTTCGGCTGCCCGGAGGTTCGTTCGAGCGATGCAAGCTCCAAAGATCAGGATGACGACATGTTAAAACCGATTGGAATCTGGATCAGAGCATCATACATCAATCATTCCTGTCTTGGAAATGTTTGCAGATCCTTCATGGGCGATATGATGATCATCCGCGCCACTCGTGACATTGGACTGGGTGAGGAGTTTGTAATGCCCTATCGAGCTATTGAGGACAGACAAGACGAAAGCGGCACTATTCTCAAAACATGGGGTTTTAGATGCGATTGTGCTACGTGTATGGCTGAACGTAGATCCCCAGCAGTGCAGCGTGTCCGTCGACACAGGCTCCTACGCGAGCTGGAGTCCTTCCTTTTTGCTCACAAATTGACGGCCCGATATCAAGCAAACCAAGCAACCATTGCCCGAGGACTAAAGATGTATACCGAACTTGAGAAATCGTACGCTAGCGAGCAGTTCAGAGATGTCCCGCGCGACGGCCTTGTCAATCTTGGAGCCTGGATGTGTCAAGCATATAGCCACCCCTGTACCGTGCAGCAGTCTCTGGACTTTGCGGACAAGGTCCTGTATCATTCCGGATTTGTTGCCAAACTCGACAAAGACGTCTTAGTCGTGACCCGCACATTCGCCAGTCTCAATGTGCATGTTATCGATGCCGCCGTCTATTCTGCACATGCACACTTTGCTCAGGGTCGAACTGGGTTGGGAAAGCAGTATGAGGAATTTGCGCGGGATCTGTATCGTACCTTGAATGGGGAGCTTCGTGGTTTCGACAAGCGGTACGCATTCCATAAGGGCTGAACGGCCAGTGTCGCCAGCTGAAAACCCAAATGAGAAAGCGAATCGGCAGAAGATGGCTCCAGAGATATACGCCATGTTGAGAAATAGGGCAGTCTTTGTATCAACTTGTACGACTTGCGGCCATGGGATCTTACCATGCTGCCGCTGTTTTTGCTAGAACTCTGTGAAATGCGGATGTCCACCTCAAGATGCTTCACTTCATGCAATGCTTGGCAATACTTTTGAAGATAAAAGAGAGTGAAAGGTGCTTTCTACATCATGCTTCACCTTTCTGCCAAGCTTGGCGCGACCACTCACGAACTAAGCCTTTTGTCCTTTAAAAGGCCCGTTCCTATCAAACAAAACTTCCCAAAGGGAAGCTCACAACCACCACCCCAACACAACCCGACAAGACTTTCAACCTTCAAGCAACTTGTCAAACCCATCTTCATACAAACTAGTCAGCCTATACAGTGTTAAAATTTGAGACGGCGCACCTCTGTACCGCTTCTGCATGTCAGGGTGCGCTGTCTCAAAATTCAACATTGTTACTTGGGTTTCTTTCCAAGTTCTTACTCGGAGGATACGATCACGCACACTAACACTACCACTCGGGGGCTTCTGGTCGCCATATAGATTGAATTTGAAACACCCCAAACTTACCTTCACCTAAATCCAGTACGCTTTATTACACACCGACACCGACACCGACACAACCGCTTGGGGGCCTACGGCTACCATTAAACAGCCACCCAACAACAATTTCCAATCACACTACAAAACCACATACGCACACACTCTGACACAACCACTCGGCGGCCAGCTGGCTACTAACCGAAATTCAAAATATCACGAATTTTCGACACGCGATCTCTCGCTCTCACCACTTCGATGAAATCGTCTGTTCGGCTGTTCTGTTGTTTTGACTTCCATCGCTAAGTCGACTCTCGAAACAAAACCACAGGGGTCTCTGGCCACCGTTTCAATGTCTGATTGTGCACAACCGATATGGCCAAATCAACGCAGCGGCGGTTGAGCAGCCAATGTCGCTGGTCAGGTTCGTGTATCAGTCTTGGCACTCACGCGCCCTACCTGAGGCAATCGCCGTGTCAAGTATACACAGAGTGAAGAGCACTCGCTGTTATTCTGCTCTGTTGTGTCGCAGCTGAGACGCGTGTGTTGCTACTAGCAACATACTTACCCAAATACGCTTCGCTTCTGCCGCACCACGACGTTTTTGCACCTGTGCAGCAACCCTCCCACATCTTCTACATTTCTCCAACACCAAAGCACGCTCCGCATTGGAACTCTAGCCTTTCCATGCTCCCTCACCAGTGATACCTTTACCAACGTGGGTTGACAACTAACAACCACCTTTGTAAGCCACACGCTGTTCCATATTCTCACACTTGCTGATATTTCACTAGAGCGTCGCCTTATCCCTGACTGCATCCACAGTCTGGAGCCGCTATACTCATCTCACGCAAGATGGGAAGGCTTCTCAATGAAGCTCTCGAAACCCTTGGGCTCAACAACTGCCGCGTCGTTGACGCTGATGCTGACCCTGGGCTCGACACGACATTCACCGCGGCGATTAAGCGCGCAGCTGAACAAGCACTTTTGATGGAGGATCAAGACGATCAGCCCATCAAGGACACAAGAAGACGTGTCTTGAGAGATGCATGTACTGATTTGTACCGCAAGTTTGGAATTGAGGACCAACTCAATGGAGACAAGCAGCGTGCATTCGCAAGCAACAGGGTGGTGATTAAAATCTTCACCCAAAAACGCCACATCTTGAAGAAGTGGGGTGATATTCAAGGTTACAACTGCAATGCCAACGTTTGCGAGCCACAACCCGGCTCCACCGCTTCTGATAATAGCCGAGATCGTGTCACGCCCAACCATGATGCACTCTCTACCGCGTCTTTGTCCCATCCATTGAATGCTCAAACATCTGCGGATGCAGGAATGTCGATTTGCATCTACTCTGACGCTGAAGGGACAGAACAACTAGCGTTGGAGACCATGACAAAGTGTTGGCTGCCGTGTTCGTGGAAGCTCGACTCGATTCGCAGCGTGACGAGAAACATGTTCAGTCAACTACCGACACTTATCGCGTACAAGATCGATCCTGAGCTTCTCAAAACCCACGAGTTCCTGTTTGCCGGTGTTGGAGCCCTCGCTTATTCGAGGTACGAATTCACCAACCCTAACCACTACCCTCTTTTTCGAAAGGGTGGTCTGCACGACCCAATCCAGGTCTGCGTATTCCCCAAGAAAAGTGCGGAAATGAAACGCCCCAAGATCGTGATAGACCTGACGCTCTCTCACGACCCGCAAGACGATTGATGAGCACTCCAGCACCATAACGCCATCAGCTCCGTGGATCACGTACGAGATGTAATTAAATTGCTGCAAGTCACGTCCAGCATATAGTTACATTGCATTGGAATCGTTAGCGGTGATCCATGTCTATGATTGGGCTTATCATGACTTGCTCGAAGACTGTCTTGCTGGAGGGTGGCAGGTTGGATTCGGTGTGTAGAATAGCGACTTCAGAGCAATGAGTCTAGCAAAGTTAGGAGATTACGTAGAACTAATGCTTCACCTCAAGGCAGTAAAATGAACACAGCGCTCTACTCACAGCTCAAGTGATTATCTTCTACCAACAGACCTTACATGGTTATCGGAATCAAAATTCGCGGTAACGCAATGGCTGGCCGTCAATGGCGATGAGAGGCCGCAGGTCGAAATTCTCGTTCATCACCCAATACCAGCAGAGAAGCTTTTGGGGCGCCGCATGCTTCTGTCTACCANTTTTTGTGATGCATCAGATCGGTGCCGTTAACGTTGGAAATGTAAGAGTAGCTACACTTGCGATCCGCTCTATCTATGTCGCGAGACAATATCGTAGAGTCGAAGGCTATGACTCGGTAGAGCAAATAAAGGAGATTTGAGCCCTGTGCTATATCTCTCGCTTGTGAGCAATATAGTTCTTATTAGAGGCAACGAAATGACTTGGGTCCCCATGCCCAGAAGTATCCTGGGCCTTCTGTACACTGCTGGTTGACTGTGATCCATTGTAGTCCAAGCCAAGTACAAGTACCTATGGACAGTTGGAATACCTACAGAACCAGGACAGGCTTGTATCTGACAGAGATGAGCCGCTCGCTCTTCCAACTGTACGAACGTGATCCAATTCAACCCTTTTGCACGCAAGACTCTCGAATCTCAACAGAGATCTGAAGTTGAGGTCCCTACTAGGAGCCATAAGAATGGGCTGTTGCGGTCTTTTTCAGTTGAACTGTCAGTCAACATCCAATTGTCGTAGGCTGTCTGATTTGCTGCCCATTATCTGTATTCCGATGAACGAGACAACACCGTCACACCTCGACATTGGGACAACGACAACAATCCGAGGAAGTAAAGAATCTATTATTATAATCAAAAGAACAACATCGATATCCGCAAAGCATCGGGAAGCGATATAGTGAAAGCTTCCAACGTACATGGAAGAACCACACGAAAGGTGATCCGGTTTGAACGGGATAGAAAACACTTCGACGAAGAGCGAAGATAGAGACGTCGACGTAGTTGAAAGCTCTATTGTCAACAACGGACATGAAGGGCACGATTGACTCTCGGCGGCCTACAGACTGATACTGATCTCCCGTGGAGCGACTAGAGAATCCGGTAGATACATCATCAACAAGATATAGGATGATACGTCATCCTCGTAAAAATCCCATTTCGGCCGTTGATGAAGAAAAAAGCACCTAAAGTAGTACCAGAAGATACTTTTAAACTATCCTGCTCTCAAAGATCAGCGACAAGTCTACCGTATCGATGAGCTACAGTTCAATCTTGGGGTTGAAGAGCTGAGGCATTATGTCTATCGGGAAGTGGGTACGCGATACAACGTGGAGTATATGCGATACAAACATATATAGGCGGTGGTAATGGCAGCATAGAATATCACATCTACGGGAGATATAAATTATGGAATAGACTCAATGTAGAGGCGTTTATAAGAACGTATAGGTAGAAATGGTGGCCTGAGGCATAAGTCTTGGCATCCTCAGCGACAGCTTGCCGGGTTTGGGGCATGCAAGCAAGGCGGCATTGAGGTTGAGAGACTGCAGTGCCTTCATCTCTATATACCTAGACACTGGTCGTATAGCCGGTCTTTGAGTTGAATCGAGACCATGGACACCCCAATAATCGACCCTTGGGCTGCGCCCCTGACACAAGTAGCTGCCTTCATTGGGCTGCTCTGGATATCAATCAAGATATTCAGCTTCTGGCGATTGATTGCCAGCTTGTTTATACTCCCTGGTAAATCTGTACGTTCACATCTAAGACTCTAACGTATAAACTACCTATCTTGCACCAGCTAACAGCAACTCAACCCAACAGCTCTCCTCCTTCGGCAAGAAGGGAACATGGGCGGTGGTCACAGGCGCCAGTGATGGCATTGGCAAAGAATATGCCCAACAGCTTGCCTCAAAAGGTTTCAACATCTTCCTGGTCTCGCGGACACAGTCCAAGCTCGACGCTCTTGCTCAAGAGTTGCAGTCGAAATACAAGGTCCAGACTCAGACCCTTGCAATTGACTTTGCCTTGAACAATGATTCAGACTATACCAAGCTTTCAACCACCCTGTCTACCCTGAATAGTAGCACTGGCGTGAGCATTCTCATCAACAACGTCGGCCTTTCCCATTCCATCCCCGTTCCTTTCACCGAGACTACCGACCAGGAGATGAGGGACATCATTACAATCAACTGCACCGCAACTCTTCGTGTCACTGCTCTCGTAGCACCACTCCTGCAGAAGCGCAAGCAAGGTCTCATTCTCACAATGGCGTCCTTCGGCGGCGTCTTCCCAACACCTCTCCTCGCAACCTACAGCGGTAGCAAGGCGTTCCTTCAGCAGTGGTCCACTGCACTGGCCTCCGAATTGAAACCCTACGGTGTTACCGTCCAGCTTGTCCAATCCCACCTCGTCACCTCTGCCATGTCGAAGATCAAGCGTTCAAGTATGTTGGTACCTACACCGAAGGTCTTCGTCAAGGCCGCACTTGGCAAGATTGGGAGGAGTGGTGGTTCGCAAGGCGTCTATGCCACAAGCACTCCATATTGGGCGCACGCGATCATGCACTGGGCCATTACAACGTTCACTGGCGGGACCAGCAACAGAATTGTGGTTGATATAAACAAGAACATGCATGTGGACATCAGAAAGAGGGCTTTGAAGAAGGCTGAGAGAGATGCAAAGAAGCAGTGATGAAAAGAGGCTGGAAGTATCATTGAAGGGCAGGCCCAGACGGCAGAAACCACATTGAGAACAAATTCAGGATGATCAAGCATGTCAAGGAATTGTTGTGGATGCCCAAAATTGAAGTATGCTCACATCACGCCATGATATTGTGAATTTGCCATTGCTGCAGTTATTCCAGCGCCCAGGGGCAGCATCCCTGATGTAACGGCTAACATGATCGTACGTCGCTCTGAAACTGACGAGTAGCCTGTAGGCATGAATGCAAAACTAATGTTTTATCCACTGAGTTGATATCATACTCTCAACGCCTGGATGCACCTTAATGTCAACGTGGGGCTGGTCAGCATAAGTCATGATTCATTCTAGTACCTATCCTTAGTCGGTGGTATGTCCATTCTGTCTCTCAATTTCAATCCTATAGCCAACCGTAGTGGTCAACATGTGCTTTGCTGTTCTTGCCAGAGCTTTCGTCGGATATGGACATCGTTTGTATTAGTTACACAATAGTCAATGCCAGTATAGCAGCAAGCTGTTAAACTCCTTAGTTATACATGGTCTTAATGCGTGCAACAGATCTCAGCAAGATGTGAATGATGCGCTGCATTGTTAAAATAAATGCCTCAAAGACTTTCCATTATACCCGATCTACACATATGATTACTCTTGCAACAGGGTCCGAACGTTCCGATCCGCTTACGTTAGATCCGGTGGCCAGGGTCTGTCCCGCGAAGTCCCCGTCTACCTTAGATTGAGCCGCCCTATATGATCGCGCTCTCAATCTCAGCAACATACCATACCGTACATCCACCGTGTCGCCTTATAGTCAGTCCACAGCAAGTTTTAAGCGTGACAAGCTTCATCCGGGTTGAAATCCCAAGGCTAGATAGAGTTATTTGTGTCTGAGCTCTGCCCTCGTTGATCAGGCATAGTGAGCGACTATCTGGAGTCTCACCAATCCGGATTTCCTTGGATAATACCTGGATCAAGCTCCAACTGAGTACTGCACCAAAAGCCACATCATCAGAGTCTCAGTATGCCTTGGGAGAAATACGACTTGAACCCTGAGGCGTACGACCCAGGCCAGCTGGTCATTTTCTTCGACAACCGCATGTACTTGGGCGACCAGAACCAAGCCGCGGTCGTTCAGTCCAGATGGTTAGCAGCGAAGTACAGGCTGGGTTGGACATCTCTCTGGAGCCAGGATCTTGAACCCGGGAAGATTCGCGTCATCTGGTATACTGTACGTTACACGCCTCTTGTTCCAAACCCCTGCTTCGTTCGAAAGCGTGTGCTGACCACGGGTGCAGCATGCCGGTGCTGAGGGCAAGCGAGACTATCCGCTCTGGAAAGCCTACGCTGTGTTGGAAATGTTCGAGCACCTGTCGTCCGAGGGCTTCAGGCCTATGGTCATCGGCTGGAGCGCTGAGAATCCTTTTCCCATGATCGGAGGCAGCGAGCCGCCTGCAGAACCGAAGAAAGTGAAACCCAAGGTCGCAAATACCTGGAGTCAAACAGTCAGTGGGCATGGGAAAGGCGATGTGCACGGAAGAATCATGGCGGTGGGTTCAATTAAACTTTTTGAAATTCATCTTAGATCGAACGGCTAATTTCATCTCACAGATTATTGACAAAGAAGAGCAGATGGAGGCGGAGAAAAGGCGAAAGGAGGTCGGTAAGGTTGACTTTGCTGTCTGAGGATACCCTACTATTATATTTCTTGTATTGATTACCCTAATCGAAATCGGATGCGAGTTTCACACACACACCGCTCACCTCGCACTTATCTAGAGATACGTATATATGGTGAATTCCCTATCCGTCAACGCAATTGGGATATGAAATGCCCTCTAATGATCTCCATGGTCTCTATCTCGACGAGCGGCCTGGCTTCAAGCCAAGCAATATGTATTCTCATAAGGAACCCTTTTCTCGCCACCACGACATTCATTCTACTTCAACAGATCCTACAGTATGATGCCTTATACACTGGAGCCAATACGAAGGCCACAGAGAGGTGCCTAACCGACAACATTATCAGGGATCCGGGTTATCTCGACCGGAAACCTGAAGTTGCAGGCCTGTAGCTCTACGCAAGGGAGGACGTCCACGCCACCGATATTGTGACGCTGTTCTGGTCGACGTCGTCCTCGCTTTGGAACTGGAGATATTCATGCTAGAATGGTGATTGGATATGTGCCTGTGGATAGAGGCTTGTAATGGTACTGGGAGCTGGGCTATGGTGGTGCGGTTGACTGATTACAAGCTGTGAGGGCATCTGTAAGTTCTTGGGGTATGCAGTCATAGTGAAGAGGATGCGGATACCCAAGTTGGCGAAAATCACGGATTAATGAATTTGATAGGCTCTGCTAATCAAAGCTACCAACCCTTCTCTCGTTCGCTGCCCTTACTATTTATGCCATTGTCTGGGCGTGTCAGCATGCAAGAACGCAGCAATTTCAAGCTGTTGGTCGTTGATGATGTTCATTGCCTCGTCGGAATCGTACACATCGTACCACCCTGGCGCCTCATGGGGAGGATCGCCCGCCCACACCTTCCCGAAAGCGTTGACATGCTGGGTCTCTGGGCGGTAGGTACCTCCATATGCCCACGGACATGTGCCGATGTAAGTGCCATTATCTGATTTGAAAGAGTCCATCGCCGCGTTAATGATTGTCTGACATAGCCTCGTATTAGTGGCATGCTCTTCTCGATCATGAAAGGCCAAAGCTCAACCTACCGTAAAATACTCATCCTTATTGCTCGTAGAAGCAGAGCTTAGATAGAGATACTGCTTGTCGACATTCTCCCAATTGTCCCTTGCCATGCCGAACTCTTCGAGAAATACAGGCTTGCCAATCTCAACAGACCACTGGCTTGAATTTGCCACAAAGGCAGTGGCAAAGTCCTTCGCGTTCTGGAGATTTGCGATGCTCGAGTTGAGCATGTCGTAAATACCCCAGTTCTGCACCCAACAGTGGGTCGTGGTGTAATCAACGCTGCTGAAGTTGTGCACCGCCTGGAAGTACCACTTCCCCTGTTTACCTTCAAATCCGACATTGACAAGCTGCTTCGGTGCAAGGCTCTTGATGTATGTCGAGGTCTCCTTTATCCATGGAAAGATTACATCCTCAGGCGCTGGTGGCAGTTCAAGACCGTACGGGCCGAGGTATTTATCTGGCACAACCGCAGGCTGCGGCTCGTTGGCCAGCTGCCAGGTCATGATGGTGGCATCTTGACTATACTTCCTCCCATTGACTGTGTTGACGCGGCCGATCACTTTCGCAATATGCGCTTTGTACCATTCCTGCGCCTGGGGGATGGTATAAAACTGGTTCGCGAAGGCTGTAAAGTTATCGTATGGAGCAGCGTTTACCCCCTCGACAGTATAATTGCCCCAACCAGTGCCAGGAGTCGGGCGTTGGGGTGGCGCAGAGAGGTTCCAGGAGGAAGGATACGGGATTTCGACATTACCTTTCGCCCACGAGACATACTGGGCAAACCCTCCAGACCACTGCCATTCGTTGGAGAGCGTCATGGTGGCTCTCATGCCGCGCTTGGCCATCTCGGCCAGACACCTATCCAGTCCGACAAAGATGGCCTCATTGTACTCTCCAGGTGAAGGCATGAGGGGAGGGTTCATGCTGAACGGCTGTGGTAGCGGCGAACCCTCAGAGGAAGCCATGATGCGCAGATGGTTGACCCCATGAGCGGCCATCTGGTCCATCTCTTTGATGAATCGCGAGTGGTTGCCACCGGCTGACTCATCGGCGGCGAGGTTCATACATGACCAGTAGTTTAGCCCTGTGAGGTAGACCGTGCCTGAGCCGTCCTCCAGTCTCGAGGGCCCGTCAACCTTGACGAAGTCGTCCGCAGGGATTCCAACTGGCCAATGGTAACTGGGTTTATCCCACCAAGGCCATTGGCCTGCAGACTGCCGTGTTGGCCATGCCAGGCTGTAACGAAATGTGAGTGCCGCTGTTGCGAGGACCGAGATCTTCATGGTTCATGTCTTACCATAAGAGACTGTCCTGGAGAGGTAGCTCGAGGCAGGAGAGATATCTTATAAAGCTACTGAACAACATCGTTTATAGGCAGATCCTTGGGCAAAGACGTTGCTAGCATTGGCCATGAGATCATGAAAGTATCATTGATGATACATTCGTGTACTGTACCTGCTTGACTGCATCCTACTGTAGATGGCTGGCTGAGGTCGAGGTGTGGTGGGGGAAATCAGCCTGAATAGGCAGGCAAAACAACCAAAAGAGGAGATCAGTCTGTGAGAATGATGATGCAGCGCAGCAATGTCGCCAATGTTTGTGGGGATTTCCTTCAGAATCGCTACGATCCGACGTCTTCACGGCCAACGTACGTGGACTGGCAAAGAAAGTATTGCAAAACCGCAGGATCCATCCATATATCATCATAGAGAAGCATCTTAGAATCAAACATAGATTATGTTGCAATTCATTTTATTGAGTGTATAACTGTAGATGACACCAATCATCTTCGAAATCGCTAAGCTCACTAGTACGAACATGAGAAAAGGAATATCTATGCGCTTTATTATAGATGAGTATGCAAAACGCAGATCTGAACCACTTGCTCGCCACACGCTCTGTGCAGCCTCACATTCCTGATTCTTCATCATGAAAGGCGTTTCCTGTACAGCTCACCTTGACAATCCCTGAGACGCTTTGCAGCTTGTTCTGGGGTAATGTCACGCTGGGGCTCAGCCATCATCTCGTAGCCGACCAAGAACTTGCGCACAGTTGCGCTACGCAGTAGAGGTGGGTAAAAGTGGATGTGGAAATGAGAAGCTTCAAACTCCTCAGTTGTGCCGGTCAATGGTGCCTGATGGATGCCCATACCTATCGCGGTGTCAGTTCGAAATGCTCAAAGTAGAGGGATAGTAGGGGAGATATCTTCAACATACTGTACGGAAATGACGTCTCAAACAGGTTGTCGTATCGTTTCGTGATTTCCGATATGACTTCAGCAAGGTCTTCTTTCTCTTCAGGGCTGAAATCCACCAGGGCTCGACAGTGGCTCTTTGATATGACAATGATTTCAAACGGCCAGACACCCCACCATGGACAGCCAGCCCAAAAGGTTGAGTTCTCAAAGACGGTTCTATCGCCTTTTTCGCTCTCAAGCTTTGCATAGTCCTCCAGCATATGGCTGCCATGGTGATCCTGTCGGTATTTTTGGAGACTGAGAAGCTCAACCGCAGGTTCTTCCGGTAATGAGGTCGTTGTCCAGACTTGACCATGTGGATGGGGATTTGAGCAACCCATTGCGGCGCCTTTATTCTCAAATATCTGCATATAGCGAAACTGTTGAGTTGGTCTTTCAGCGTGGTGGCCATTGGGCAATGAGGGTGGGAGCGTGGTAGGTTGTGCTCGCTTGGCTAAACTCGACTTTGGGTCAAGATGTGCTGTGTATAGTTTGGTCCATGTGTCAATGACTGGTAGAATTGCATTTGGAGGCATGTCTGCCAGGGTCAAATTATGTTCTGGAGAGAAGGTGATGACGTAGCATTTTCCAGTTGTGCTTTCTGCACGTAGTAAGCGTGATTCCAGAGATCCATCATCTGTAGGTGAATTGTATTCGGCCTGTTCTTCCTTTACGGCTGAAAAGTCGTTGACGAAGACATACGTGCTTTGATATTTGGGGTTGCTGTCTCCTTGAGCACGCTTGTTTCCAGGGCAAAGATAGCACTGCAAACAAATCAGTCACCAGCCTGTCTGAGGTTATGTTTGCTGCTGCTGTAGCTAACGGTAGTCCATACCTTAGGATCGTATCCGGGCAGTTCAATCTTCGATGCCGCCTCTTGAGCCCCCTGCCAGGGTCTCTTGGTCCGATGAGGGCTGACCAGCACCCAACTGCCTCTCAAGGGGTTGAAACGACGGTGGGAGATGTCATCAAGGACAGCCTCCGGCATGTTAGTTTTACTATCCGCGCGTTGGCGGCTTGTCTGCGAGAGGTATAGCAGTGAGCTTGATGATTCTAGAGCCACTTCTGGAGACATTGTGCGTTGGTGCATAGTGCAGAGAGAGCCTGGTGCACACGAGTGAAGGAGGAAAGTCTCCAACCGAACACAGAAAAGTACGAATATAATGTGGAGAGCAGTGGATGGGGAGACATGATATGGAATGAATAAGGTGCGTACCGTTCCAGATTTTCAATCAACTCGGATATGCTCCTCCAGTCCACGCAACAATGTGGACGCCGACGTGGTATTGAGTCTAGTGTGATATCCGTGCATACAGACGTTGTCTCTAGGTCTTCCTATTGCTCTATGCCTTGCTAGATATATTGGGTATAGGGTCGAGATGGAGAGCGAACGGTTGCGAGGCTTCGGCTCAGCAAGGATTGCAGGGGAGTTGGCCAAGCTCAACGTCATTCAGGTGGGCGGCGGACAGTGTTGCTGGAAGCCGCCTATAGGCTTGTGTAGGTGTTGTGAGGCAAGGCATGGTGACAGTGGTGGAAGTCGGCATTCAATCCACAAATTGGA
Organism: Leptoxyphium fumago; assembly: GCA_001660795.1. Lineage (NCBI taxonomy): Eukaryota > Fungi > Ascomycota > Dothideomycetes > Capnodiales > Capnodiaceae > Leptoxyphium > Leptoxyphium fumago. The sequence continues at coordinate 59,904 of LSHF01000051.1, read as the reverse complement.
GGGCATCATGCACGATTGGTGGGGCGTAGGATGACACGAAACTGGAGATGCGTAGGTCGGGAAAGTGGAGAAGATAAAGGAACTGTGGGTGGCGGCATACAGGAACGCGGAATGTGGAGTTGCGGGGATCTCTCCTACTGTACCTATCCCCTGCCTCCGTGCCTACTGTATTGCAACCAGATTACTATTGCAGTAGGTTCCAGACTGGGGGAGGGGTTTTCTCGGATGTGGATGGATCACTTCAACACCTCGATCGGTGATATGGACGGAAATGTATGGTGCTGTCGTCGATCGATTGGGAATTTCATGGGGAGTACAGGTGACCACAGCAGGTCTGCAACATCTTTCTCAACATATCAAGAGACCAACGGAGTTCTGTTCATGCCTTCTAAGTCGTGATCAACAGTAGCCTGCACAACGGGTCTGACACATGTCTGACACAGGGGATGAGATGATGAAAGATCATGATTGTCTCTTTGTTAATAGTTGCGTGAGGCTGTTCCGAGAAGAACCTGCTCAGTCAGACAAGCGATGCTTCTCCTCTCGATCTGATTTGCAAACGGCCTTCTCACATAGCACCTTAAGCAATCAGGTGAACCCATTCGTTGTTGTCTTGGCCATGTCAGCAGACAGGGGTGGAAGTTAATGCTTGAAGCGACAAGAGCACAATAGAATTTCAAAAGAGTTCCGGGGACACCTAGCAAGAAATTATACTGAAAGGTGAAACAATCGTGTGGGTAGAACCGGATGAACACGCACTTAAGCGTATCACTTTTAAAGTTGTCACCTTCTGGGAGGATACTGTAACTTGGCTCCAAATAGTGGCAATATCTTCGCAGTCACGAATACAGCTGAAAAATGCTTGGACTCGCAGCTCAACCTTACACAGTCGTGCCTAAGCCCTCTCGGAAGAAATTGCCATCGACTGGTCCATACAGACCGGCGCTGGCAGCATAGACGTTGATGTCGAAGTTGTTACGTACAGCAGGAAGGACTTGGAGTTTTGGAGGTGGAGTGTAGTCAGGAGGTTGCCTGTAGACCAGGATTGTGTATCTGTGGGAAGCTACGCTGAGAGGAGTGAGAGCCATGTAGGAGGCCACGGTCTGAGGAGACTGGTTGGAATGCAATTGGGCTGAACATTGGCAATCTCGAGGTGTAGAAAGTTCTTCAATATAGGTGCCGCGGGATCTGGATCGACGAGGAAAATGGTGTATTTAGTTGTTGATGGGTCATAGTTAGGCTCTACGGTGAAGGAGATACTCGGTTCGCTGAGGGTTTCCGTGGTGGCAAAGTTGTTACCTTTTATATGTATGAGTCGGTTGCATCTACTGCCGTCGGATACTTGACAACACTCACCTAAACTGATCTGTTTGGCGCCGTGAGCAGCAGCAACGATAGCACTGGGGTTGAAGTCATCAACTACTCCAGTACTGGCGGGAACAAGATTGGCCTGCTCGAAAGCATTTTCAGCTGCCTCTAGTTGATCTGCCGAGGCTGAAGGGCAAGTACCTCGCGTCAACGAATGGTTATCTGGCAGAGCTGCGGCCGAGACGAACGTAGAGAAGTCGATGATACTCACAATTGCATCCTCAAAAATGTATAGTGGTGAATGGAATAGACGGGTGACTCCAGGCTTGAATGTTTGAGAATGACAGTGAGCTTTTGAAGGACATGTATTGCCTTTATGTGATTCCACCTAAATCAACCCACACGCTCTGATCTGATGCGCACAACAGTCGTTCTAGTGCCACCATGGTCATGATGAAGGGGGGAATCCTTAAATCGTAGATGCCCAGTCCGTAGGAATGACACTAAAGGTTCGGCAATGCCTGGTCGGATGCAAAGCTCTCATGTATGGGACTTGTAGTCTGAGTCGAAGGATGTGGTAGATCTTCGTCTAGCGTTGGCAATGAGATTGGGACCGAAAGGCATTGGTATCTGAGACGGATCCTAGCATTTCTGGTTTCGATTATCTCCTCTTCTTGAAGTTGAATTGACCATTTCGTGTTCATGGCGAGTTAGTCTAATCTCATTACAGCCTTGCGAATTAGGGATGACTTTCTTAATGGAGTGGACGCTTTATAACGTTCGCTTTCGTGGTGATGCAAATACGTTGACTAGCACCACCCTGCTCCCAATCTTGCCTAGAATGATGCTCAAAAATTCACCTTCTACAATCGATATTACCCAGCAGACCCAAGCATGCGCAAGTGTGGCAAGTGCGTATAGTTCTTTTGAGAAATCGGTATGGCTCTTACTGTCTGATTTGCTGCAATAACCGGCTACCGATGCGGGGCGACTGCCGCCTGATATCTTGGGAAGTCACTGGGAATAAAACGGACTCTACTAAACCTAATGCTCTTTGCTGCCGAGGCATTGGTAGATCATCGGTCTAGTATGGGCAGGTAACGTGTGAGAAGCCAGTGTATGATGATTCGCTAGAGAGTACAACGCCAGTAGTAGAAAGCAGGACGATTAGATAAGAAGTTACGGGTCGCGCCGCACTCAATGCATGAATGCCTGGGTGCCTGACCTGCTATGCCGTAACTTGGCTACGCGTCCTGAGTCCGATTCGCGCAAGGCAACGCTATAACCTCGACGTTTGTCTCTTTGAGCTTGTGCTGCTAATTGAACCGGTTTGGACTTTTACACAGGACCTCTCCAAGCTGTCGCACCTAGAGAGTCATGGCTGCAATGTTGCCTGCAGGTAATGGGGGCGGTGGTAGCTCGCAAAACCCATTCAGCAACTATGACAATCCATCTCAGGACGACCTAATTGACCCCGACGATGGTGAGCAAGAAGAATAGCAAACCCAGCGAAGCAATCGGCTGACTCGATACTAGCGACGCTGGATGATCTCGAGGATCCTGTGCAATCGAACTCCGATCGCGCTCCCCTCACTGGCAATATCTCGTCTCAACAAGCAGACCAAAATAGCAGGCAGGCAGGGAGCGCACAGGGATACCTCAACTCCGCCATTGGAGGTGAGGACCGTCGGGTGCCTCTCAACACCATCGACGAACCGGTTTGGCATACACTCAGGCGTGACCTGCTTGCTGTCTGGGAGAAGATGCAGCAGGTCCTTTATCCCAAATACCTTCTTGGAGGTATAATGGCCAGTGGAAGGAATGGCATGGCCGATGATAATGTCGAGAGTGGGGCTGGTGGTGCAATGGGCCATATCAGAAATATCTACGGCCGTTGGCCAGATGCGGATGCCGTTCTGCAAGGTGGGATGAGCGATGGCCTGCGGGACTGGGATCTATGGTACGTCAACTTGATACAACTGATGATACGATCGTGCTAACGGAGATTAAAGGGGTCCATTACTTTTCTGCCTTCTCCTGTCCTTCCTGTTGAGCTTAAATGCAAGGGACGATCAACGATCACTGGTATTCAGTGGAGTGTTTGCAACCATCTGGATAGGCGAGGCCATTGTTACGCTCCAGATCAAGCTTCTTGGAGGCAACATGTAAGCTCGTGTTCTCGTCGAATCTCCTGCGACTTAAACTGATATGAAAACAGCTCGTTCTTCCAAGCGGTATGCATCATTGGGTACACACTTTTCCCTTTGGTTATTGCCTCGCTTCTGTCCGCCCTCAGAGTACCGACCATTGTAAGAATACCTGTCTACTCGATCCTGGGACTTTGGTCTCTGGCAGCAGGCGTGAGCATTCTCGGTGGCAGTGGCGTGGTCAAGAATAGGGTTGCCCTTGCGGTCTACCCATTGTTTGTATTTTATGTAGGCTTGGACTGCCTATGCTTTATTTCTTGAGGATCACGCTACTGGGTGTATACCACAACGACGTGCTAGACACAGAATTACATATGACACAAAGTTACCTTCATTAACGTGATGATGCGTCGTGTGTAGGATATTTTCAATTTGTTCTCTATGTCCTGCTATGGAAAGAAATCATCATGTGACGGCGGGCGGCCAGTGCAGATATGGCACCCGCGTCACGCTAGGAAGTGACCCTGAATCTGGCAAAGCTTGATGTCATAGCGAGCAAACCTCAATGCCTTTAGAGGTAGAAGGACTCTTGGGACTCACAGGTCTCACAACATGAGACAAGACACTCAATCCTGCACGGCATGATTGACACATCTGATAAGGATTGCGAAAGCCAATGTCTGTCCACCGTGGTCGAAGCTGTCCAAGCTACGTGATAGCAGACGACATGGCGCGTGTCGATGATATCAATTGTGGACCCTGTGGAGCGGGTATCGACCGTGTAGTTTCAGATCTCTAGGTTCATTAAACATTCTTTACACTCCTTTCCTCTCCTTTACAATCCTGCACATTGCATGTAACCCAGGCACAACATTGCCCTATACATAACCATGGCACTGGAATCGGCCGAAGACGTCAGCACTCCTTTGTTGCAGGCCGAAAGTTCAAGACGACGCAGTACGACCAACTCGTTAGGCTCGTCTCTTCGTCGCAACACTGTGAGAGACGTCCATCCACACCATACCGATGTCGAACCAGTCCTACCAGCGGCTCCTGTCGCAGCAGACCACCCAACACGGCTGCACAAGACAAATTGGGCGCATTCCGACGATGAGCCCAACACTTGGGCGCAGATCAGACATGTCTGGCGGGAAGAGTTCGCCGAGTTCTGGGGCACCTTCATCATCCTACTCTTCGGCGCTGGCGTCGAGTGTCAAGTGAATCTGCACAACGGGAACGCTGGAGATTTCTTGCAATGCCGTCTGACCTGGGCCGCGGGAGTCGCCCTGGCCGTTTGGACGAGCGGTGGAATCAGCGGTGGACACTGCAACCCATCTGTCACCATTGCCCTGGCTGCATTCAGGGGATTCCCATGGAGGAAGGTGCCCAGTTTCATCATCTCGCAGGTGCTGGGCGCGATGTTCGCCAGCCTGATAGTGTATGCGAACTACAGCTCTTCCATCGCGATATACGAGGCAGATGGCACCCGGTCTGCAATGCCCTGCTTCTTCACATTCCCAGCATCGCAGCTGACTTATGGGGGCGCATTCTTCACCGAGTTCCTGGCTACTGCGACTCTGCTCGTCGTCGTCTTCGCATTGGCCGACAAGGCAAATCTCCCTCCACCTACCGGTACCCAGCCAATCGCGTTGTTCGTGACAATCTTCGCTATCGGCTCAGCCCTGGGTATCAACACTGGCTACGCAATGAACGGTGCCCGCGATACTGGTCCACGTCTTGCATTGTGGATCTTGGGTTACGGCTCTAAGGTCTGGACGCATGATCGGCTGTACAGCATTTGGTGCCCGTGGGGAGCGACCATTGTTGGTGCTATATTCGGTGGAATTGTTTACGACGGTTTCATCTATACTGGAAGAGATTCGCCTCTTAACCGTCCTCGACTAGGATCGAAGGACTTGGACGATGCGGCTTGAAGCTATCAACAGTTTTGAGAGTGGCACCGAAGCTTTTGGAGCGCCATTTTCAAAGTGCTTAGTTGTTGGGACCTGTATAACTGATGTGCTTTGCCTTTTTAGAACCAACGTAGATTAAACGGAAAGAGCCATGGCTGAAATAGCGACTGGCATACCTACCTCTAGAATTCGAAATAGACTACTGTTTGCACCTACACCTTCTCGACATGGTTCTCAAGTACTACCAACACGTTGGCCGCTCAGCGATATATTTCACACTTCACGGCTGTGCACAGTCTGATTTTCAGAGGGGCACGCCTCTATCATTTGCACCAGCCTTTTGCTTGACAACGATCCACGAACAGATGCCCAGGATAGTGAACATGGCTACCTTGCCTTATGCCAACGTGGCAGAGCTATCAAGACCACCCAACAGATACCTCATCTTGCCACAGCGGCGATATCGCTCTCATCACAGAAGCACGTCCAAACCCTGCTGTTACCATGGCTCCCCTCACCACGCCTTTGCACCACTGACACTAGTCTCAAGGTTACTTTTCAACAAGAGACCCATCACTACACACAAGAAGATCCCACGATGAGGTCGGCCTCCGTGTGCCGGAGCCCGCACACATGTACTCGCGCCGCTCCGACCTGCTGGCGCAGATAAATGAGACAGAGGTGGAGGTGGTGAGAAGGTGGTGGAAGAAAAGGAAGAGAAGGAGAATGCAGTATCAGCCGGACAGGTTCGATGCTGCATGCAATGGCGACAGCGACCAACAGCTCAGTATAAACGCAGATGAAACCGAGATGCAAGATCTGGCCAGGGACGCAGCCGTGCAGGAGAACAGACGCGTGTTAAAGAGCTCGGTCGTCTCCGGGATCATCACTTTCGTCTTCGTCACTATTGGTGTTGCGTGGTGGAACTTGGGCCTTGACATTTTGGCAAAACGAGGTCAGAAGGAGGGAACGCTATCGCAGCTATCATCATAGCTCAGGCGGGGAAAATGGCATGTTCATGACTGTCTCTGCAACGGTGGTAGTGGACGATTTTGCGCTGGACGTCAGGGCCAATTATTGGCGATATTGGTGGGTTAAATTGGTACAGAATTGTACATTTGTCTTTGAACGTTACGTTTTCTCCTAGTTGTAGGGAGCACACGCGGGATAGAGTGAAGAAACACACACCGAGATAAGATAAGATATGATACACGCACGTGACTTTTCACAAGCTTTGTCGTGTAAACTTGCTATTTGTGGGCTGATGCTACTCTCGAAGGCAATTTTACACGGCCCCTCATAGATTTCCAAAGATTTCTTGCGCAAGCTTCGCCTCGACTCGCGGTCTTCACATCCATACCGGATTGCAGGCTTTTCCACTCGACAAGATGCCGTCCTCTTACAACAAAGAGAAACCCTGGGATGTCGAAGGGATAGATAAATGGCATGAGGAGGTCTTTACTCCAGATCAGAACCTCGGTGGTACCTTCACTGAGGAGTCCTCATTCGCTACCCTGTTTCCCAAATACCGCGAAGCATACCTCAAGGCCTCATGGCCAACAATCACACGAGCGCTCGAGAAACAAGGAATAGCTTGCACGCTGGATTTGGTTGAGGGTTCTATGACGATCAAGACGACCCGAAAGACCTACGACCCGGCGAGTGTGCTCAATGCGCGGGACTTGATCAAGCTTCTGGCACGTAGCGTGCCGACACAGCAGGCACTTAAAATTCTCGAGGATGGAACGGCTTGCGATGTCATTAAGATCCGTGGACTAGTCACCAACAAGGACCGCTTTGTTAAGCGCAGACAGAGAATTCTCGGGCCCAATGGCAGTACACTCAAGGCGCTCGAACTCTTGACACAGACATACATCTTGGTTCAGGGAAGCACGGTATCGGTCATGGGCGGATATAAGTCACTCAAGGAAGTGCGAAGAGTGGTGGAGGACTGCATGGCCAATATCCACCCCATCTATCACATCAAGGAGCTCATGATCAAGCGTGAGCTGGCAAAAGATCCGGAATTGAAGGACGAGAACTGGGAAAGATTTCTGCCACAATTCAAGAAGCGCAACTTGAGCAAGCGCAAGAAGCCGGCGAAGATCACGGACAAGAGCAAGAAGATCTACACACCATTCCCGCCTGAAAGAGAAAAGAGCAAGGTCGACCTCCAAATCGAGAGTGGCGAATACTTCCTCGGTAAGCAGGCGAAGGAGAGAGCCGTAAAGGAAAAGAGGGAGACGGCTATGAAGGAGAAGATGGAAGACAAGAAACGAAAGAGGGAGGAAGCCTTCGAGGCCCCTGCGGAGGATGACGAGAAGGCGAAGCGCAAGAAGAAAAAGAAGGACAGCAAGAAGCAGAAAGAGGAAGCTACCGAGTGAAAATGGCTCTGATGAGATCGCAGTATCGCAATGATACTGGAGTTACGTTTTTCCACCAGCAAGGTTTGTGGCGCATTGCCTGTTGCCAGGGAAAGCATGGACGGACCAGGATTAGACCTTGATCCTCGTGACCACGACCAACAACTTCAGCCGTGACAACATCCACATGGAATCGTCATTCCCTCCCACCTTACCCGACAAGCCTAGCAAGTGGTGCGCATTGCAAGTCCCAGTACGCCTATACGGCAAGCCGCGAAGATCTACAGCTTTGTGTGGAAGGGAAGAACAGCACCCAACCCCGCTTTACCATCTTGTGTAATAGGAAGGGACGCTGTCGATCCCCTGCTGCTGTCCGGCAGCGCTCACACGAAGGATGTTGCATCTCCCTCCGTAACCACTCTACCGGCGGGAAAACTGTTGTTCATGACAATTCGATCATGCCTGGGAGATGTGCCGCGCTTTGCTGCATTGCGGTATCGCTATGGAAAGCTACGGTAGTATGAGATATAAATATGGCCGGAGTGGTCTTATAATGTAAGTTATCTGGGTTTTAGCGATTCCAATTGATCAAATACTCTGTCCAACCGTCAAACAATGATTGCCATCCTCGTCGTCTCACTTCTGTCAACTTCTACCCTCGCTTTACCAGGCTCTGGTCCCGCGCATCCATGGCCACCGGTGGGTGGACCACCACCTCCGCCGTATGCTAATGGACGCAACAACACCTGGGACCTGTCCTCGTTCAAGACTCTGGTGACCTTCGGCGACAGCTACACCGACGACTCGCGGCTCAAATACTTTGGCGACCACGGCGGGCAGGCGCCGCCACCAGGATGGGTCAACCCGCCGAACAACGCTTCCGCGAGTGGAGGCTACACGTGGGTGGACTACGTCGGCTGGTACACGGGCGTGAAGCCGTACAACTACGCCGTCAGCGGCGCTGAGTGTTCCGACGGGATCACGCCGCGGTATCTGGACTCCATCGGCGCCAACTTCCCCACCGTCAGGGAATACGAGGTGCCGGCGTGGATCGCAGACACCCAGGTGGTCGAGCCGGACGGCTCGCGCTTCTTCACCGGCCAACCCGACACCACCGTCTACAGCATGTGGATCGGCACCAACGACCTGGGCAGCTACGCCCTCCTCACCGACTCCCAGGTGCCCGGCACCAACATCACCACCTACATCGACTGCGTCTACGAGCAGCTCCGCCGCATCTACGACAACGGCGGCAGGTATTTCGTCCTGCAGAATGTCATCCCGCTCCAGCTCACGCCCCTATACGGCACTCCCCAAGCTGGCGGTGTCGGTGCCGACCACTACTGGCCTGATAAACCGGCCAACATCACCGAGGTCAGTTACAGGATGTTGGAGTCGGTCGTCACCACCAACGCGATCTTCCAGTATAGGACGCCATTTGAGCTGCTGATCGCGAGGGATATGCCTGGAGCTAAAGTTGCCGTGATGGATATGTATCAATTGGTAGGTTGTCCGCCCTCTCGTCGTGTGTCGTATCTCGCTGATAAGCCTGCTTGATCAGATTCTCGACATCTACGACAATCCTGCAGGGTACTTCAACGGCACCGCTCCTGCAAACGTGACAGGTTATATAAACCATTGCTCGGAAACCGATACAGCCTGCGTGCAGGAGGCCAGTAAAGACAGCTTCCTGTGGTATGACGAGCTGCATCCAAGCGAGCATACGGACAGGATCATTGCAAAGAACTTCATCGATGTGGTTAACGGAGAGAGCAAGTATGCGACGTATTGGAGTAGCTAGTATGGTCCCTCGGCAATTCCCAATGTTAAATAGCTTTATTGGGGTATTTCTGTAAACATCATATTGTGAATGCTGGCACTGCCTGGGTATACCCGTGGCTTCAGATGTCACATTGGTCGTGCACTTGGAGTTGTAAGCAATAGTCGTGTCAAGATCGACTCAGAAAGCTCCAAAAGAAAAGGTATATCATTCCCACCAAATGGTGAGTGAAATTTTGGTGTTCATACTCATTAGTGCAGGCTGTGATAACAGCCAGATTCATACAACGCAGGCCCAGCCGAAGCTACCGTCCCAGTCCCACGCCGAGTCCTGTCCGTCCCGCACCTGCCTATAGCTGGGCACTTCGTTGGGTTCATATGACTGTAACAGCGTTTCCATATCCTTGTCGCTCATCTCGCAGAGATCTTCAAGCGACCAGTCAACGCAAACTTTTGACATCCTATGCTGATGCTTAGCTGAATGTGCTTCGCTCCAAAGTTCCAGATATACGTACCATTTCATCCTCTTGGGACCCTCATCCGGCTCAGGCGCAATTTGCCTCAGCTTCTTACGTAGCATGCCAACCTTCTGAATGGCATTGCCTATGTTCGGCGGTAAAGTCTTCGCTATCCTCTGCCGTACTAACGCTGCCAATTTAGGCCCGTTGCCATTCGTGCTGACCATGATCTGCAATGGGCCGTCTCTATGCACACTGCCAAAGTAGAAGTCGCACTCTGGCGGCACGTCCGCAATGTTGGCCGCGATCCTCCTCTCTTTGCAGAGCTTCCAGACTTGCGAGCTGGCTTCTGGGTCGTCTATCGCGGTCAGGACCATACTCCATGGCTCACCCGGCGTGGGATCGTCGAGGTCGGAAGGATCGAAGAGTTTGTCGCGATGCTCCACGCCGTCGTTGTGGATGCGATGCCGCACTTCATCGTTCAGACCGGATTCTGGCGAGACAACTGTGACTTTGGCATCGGCATTCAAGAGGTTCAGAATACGCCCGGCGGCTACCTAGGGTCGCTAGGTCAGATGTTAATGCTGTGGAGTCTCGTAGTGCTCGTCGAACTGTACCTCGCCTCCTCCAACGACCAGTACCCTCTTATTCCTCACCTGCCAGGCCAGGATGAGCGAACCTCCACCTTGGACTTGCGCAAAGCTCTCACCACCCATTATTTCTGTGGTTCTTGTGTGGTGTTCAAAGCTGCTTCTGTCAGATGACCCAATTGCGCTCGAAAAGGAAATATGAGAGCAATCCGTGCCCAGTAATGTATAATGAAATTGCAGAGAATAAAATCAAGTTCAATAGATAACGGATCGACAGAAGGATACTGCACCTCCGGAGCTAGATTGTGCAGCGAGCACGGCCTCTGATTGGCTCAAAGCGGATCTGACTGAGCCTCGTCATGCGGACGGGGCTATCGATTGCCGATGCCGACCTCGAGATAAGATAGCTAGGCCGAGACCCCTCCTCAACCTCCTTCGACCGACTGATCATCGTCTCCTGTGTAATACACCAGCTTGCCTCATCTCCATATACATCTTCATTTCATCTACCGTTGTGGTACTATCACTCCATCGCGTACTGCCTTGCTTTCGTTGTCATAGAGCTTCCTGCTTCGGTAGCAATAACCATCTGCCACACTGCGGCCTTCGCCACGTCATAACCAGTCCCTCGGTCTCACCTCTCAACCATGTCATCACCACCAAGCTCGTACGCCTCAGCTAATATCTCAGAGGAGTCGTCAGCATGGATCGAACCTCTCCAGTCAGAACTCTCAAGCCTCCTTAGCGAGATCCCCGATCGCACTCATGACTATGCCGCCCAGGCAATCGATGCTCAGCAAGAGCAGGACTACCTTGGATTCTTCGAGCGCATTGATTTGTTGCAGCGCCAATTGCCGCCGTCGACGCCACAGCAATCTCGCCACATACTGCGAAGGGAGTCGCTGGTAATCCCGCTCGACGAGGATGTTGACCTGCTCAAGTCTTCCCCACCGAGTGCCCGACGCAACATTGTTGCCGTAGCAGGAGCAACCTCTTCCACTTCCCGACCGCAGCTCGACAAGCTCCGCAGTGCGTACAAAAAGCGCGAAGATGCTCTTCCCAGGGACAGCCAGCGTCGTAGAGAGGCGTTGTTGAAGGGCAAGGAGGGTTCGCGAAGACGACAACGATGGGAGAACGATAACCTGCTCCTATCAAACCCGCACGCCACGCCACCGCTTCCATCGGACTGGGAAGTGCGCCCTACGTATCCCGTGCACAACCACGTGCCTTACTTCCTCGCGCCGTTGTGGGATGCGGACTTTGCCAAGCGCGTACAGCGGCCGCAACCTGCAGCGACGGCGGCGACAGCTCCTCGCAACCAGGACGAAGCTGCCGCGGCAAAGGTGGCCCAAGAGCTGAAGACAAAGCTCAAGAAGGCCAGAGCGGCAAAAGGCCTTCTGCAGGATCTCGAGGAAGAGGTGCGAGGCTTCATCGAAGCGTGGGGTAAGAAGGAGAGAGAGCTGGAGAAGCAAGGGTTGATTGCCGAGGAGGACAGCGAGGATGAGGAGATTGTGTTTGTGGGCAGGAACGGAATGACGAGCGATGAGACGCGTAAACAGAGACAGGCAGAGGAGGATCTGCTGAAAGACAAGCTGGTCTTCCAAAGTCTCGTCGATGACCATGGTGCCAGTTTTGGGTGGGTTCTCATTCTCTCTTTTGGTTCCCTTATTCTTGCAACCATCACTATGAAAGGTTGATGCTGATTTTCTCTGCTCTGCACTACAGTCGTTACCTCGTCCATTCGATCGCGACTTACTACGGCCTAAAGACCTGGTCCGTCACGACTGGCAATCCCGCTCGTAGGGAGGCCTACGTCGGATTAAAGGAGGACCCCATAACCCGCAGGCCCAGCTTCCTAGGTTCCGACCTACCCCAGCCGCTGTGGGCATCTGTATAGGCCCATATGTGCAGGTTCCTCAATCTGTGTAATAGGGAAGGTGTTTGTTTCTGTTGTCATTGCATCTTGGCTAAATTCTTAGACGACATACATTGTCCTACGTCAAGTCAGCTGCGGCCATCGAGATGGCGCCTGCGACGGTGCGGTAGGTGCGAACCTATGATAGGCGAGACTCGAATAACCTCTTTTGAGAACATCCAAATCCCTGCTTCTTTTTTTTCTTCTTTGGGACAAAACCGAACATGGACATCTTCAAGTTCGGAAGGATCACTAACCCTGACCATGACCTGACCTTCGAACTCAAGATATCAGATTCACAACCGGCCGTATCGATCTTGATCTGGTTCGCGATACTTCATGAAACCCCTGCCTTTGAACTTGACGGGAGGACCACCGTCTCGACTGTGTGAGCCACTTTCTAACCTCTCATCCCTGCTTCCAAGTCTGCCGTCAGAATCCTCGTATCGATCCCTGTTGGACCGGTTGGGGCGATACCGGTCATCGCGCCGACGACCATTGTCGTGTTGCCTGCGGTAGGAATCCTCTCGTCTCGGACTCGGCCGGTAGCGATCCTCTCCATCGTAGCCTCTGCCTGAAGCGTGATCCCGGGCATACTGGTTGGGTAGACTGCGTCGTCGACGGTCGTCTGGGTTCTCCTCTGCGTCTCGGCGGTCGTGCCGGCTGGGTGAAGTGGAGCGTTTGCGCTTGTGCATCGAGGCCGGCGAGAGCCTGTCGCTGTCGCTCACGCTTGCGCTGGAGATGGCGTTGGCCGAAGGTGAGCGCGAGGCTGAGCGTTGCCGAGGCCTGCCGCGTAGGCCCTCGTCGATGACATTGTCGCTCTGTCGGCGTGGGCGGTTGAACGCTGCGCCGAGGCTGCGACGATGGGAACGCTCTGCTACCTCATCGCCTTTGTATCTGGGATCCTCCAGTCTCGAACCTGCCTCTGCTTCTGAAGTGTCATGCCCGCTTCTCCCTCTCCTGCGGCTGTCGTCTGTGTCTCGGGTTTCTTTGTTATCTTCGTTTTGTGTCGACTGCCTCGGCTTGCTCTTGCGCTCGAGTTCGCCGCATCGGCTGACAAGCACTGGCTGCCGCGGTCGATCATTGTCATCGACGTCAACTTTTGCGATAGCCGAAAGTACGTCCTGACCACCCACCAACCGCCCAAAGATGGTATGTTTCCCGTTCAAGTGTGGACAAGGCTCGAGAGTGATGAAGAACCTATATCACGGGCAAACACATATTATATCAGCCAATCGTCGCAAGCATAAATTCGAGGGATAGAAGATTGCGTGTGCGTACTGACTGCCATTCGTATCCTTCCCTCTGTTCGCTGAGCAAACAAGACCGCTCGCATCCATATCGCGCCATTGAAGGTTCTCGTCCTCGAACTCTCCACCGTAAATGCTGGCACCACCCGTTCCATCGCCCTTGGTGATATCGCCGCCCTGAATCATGAATTCATCGATCACTCGGTGGAAGGGAGATAAGGCGTAGCTGAGCTTCTTGTCGTTCTCTGCGGTGCATATCTGGCGGAAGCTGCGGTTGCGATTAGCAATCTCGATCTCGCTAACAGAAAACTTTTCAGGCATGAGATGACGAAGCAATCATCGTCACTAGGGATCGCTCTTTTATGAACGTCGTAACAGGGTGATACCCACTTCTCGCATGTGCGTGGAGTCCTGTCCGTGAACAGCTCAATAGTCAATCGGCCTGTATGTTCCTCGCCGATGCTGACATCCAGGAAGACCCTGGGTCGTGAAGTTGTCGTCATGACTCCCAACCAAGTAAGCGAGAACCAAGTAGACCGTGTAACTCACTCTAGAGAGTCGTTCAGCTACAGCATTTAAGCAATCAATGCAAGTTGATGTAATAAGAAGTCTATCTACACTAACCTATCTTTCATGCGCTGGCTGGAGCTTTGGAGCAAGCGCGGGGCAAAGGCAGAAACCACGGGTATCTTAGGGTTAGGGTCCAGCTTAGGATGAACGTAAAGGGGACTTGAGGTACTGTACATACTTTAGGTAGGTAACCAAGCACCGGAGAGTTGTAGCTGCGACAAACCAAACATCCGTTAGCTCCCGTCCCAGATCCATCAATGAATTCACTGTGTATCTTGCCGAGCGCTAGACCACAAGGTCAAGCATAGAATGCTCGGATCCGGGATCCACCCGTTAGCCTCCTACAAATCCAACCATTCCATGAAAACGCATTGAGATAGGCCAAGACGGCTTGAACAGGAAGGTTCAACCTTGTCTTTGGGGTCACGCCATGCCGAGCAAATATACCTGGTCGATCACAGACACCATGAGATAGCACGACTGGGGGAACACGAGGAGAGGAGCCCATGATTGCCTGTCGAGCGACGGGGACTAACGGGTGGACTCTTGCACCACGGCACAGCCTTCCCCTTGAGAAAGACCTCCGAACATGCCACGTAGATCGTGAAGAGGTCACCTCACCCTTGCAGTAGGCGAGGCAGAGCGAAAAGATAGGACAAACGGGTCGCTCGCGGAGCCGTTGTCGGACGACAGAAGGATTCATACATGACTGGGTATATATAACACAAAGAACACGCGCTGCTGAAAGCGTGGAATCGTTGGGCTCCAACGCCTGTGGTGAAAACGCAACATCAAACAAACAGGACATCGACGACCCCGTCCAGCCATGGTTCCCACCAGTTGGACCGGCTTGACTGGGAGGAAGCCATGTGCTCCAGCATGAGCTTGGCCTCTAAGCCACGGCCGCCATCCTTATCAGCCTGCTCTTCCTCCCAGAGCCTCTCAGCCTCGAGCTTGGCCTGCTCCATCAGCTGGGTTTCGTCTTCGTCACCGTACAGCTCGCAGCGTTCACACTCGCCACATTTGCCGCCATAGGGACGGAAGTGCTGGCAAAAGTGCGCATAGCCTTCCGTGCTGGCGATTTCCTTGCGGCAGATGTAGCACATGGTGTACCCACAGTTGCAAACTAGCTTGTTGCAGCCGCTGGCCTTAACAAATGATAAGTTGCACTTCGGGCATGTGCGTTTGACGGCTAAGGTTTGTAGATTGGAAATGCTCTGTTGCAGAGAGGTCATGGAGTCTGCAAAGCAAGTATGAGGATCAGTCCAGGCGGCGTGGCAGCGGAAACACGAGACCGGGTGTGCGCATTTGGGGTTGCGGCAGTTGAACTTGAGGCTGCGTTGGCGAATCTTGTTGCGACGGTGCGAGCTGTGGAGAATGGATCTCGCAGAACCGTTGAATCGTACTGCAAGAGTGGCAGCAGATACTGCCGCGAGCCATGCAGCTGTGAAGACTGCTGCCATAGTGAAGAAGAAGAGAAATATCATCGCTGTTCCAAATTGTTGTTTCAACAATCGTCTTCCGGCCATTCGAAAACTCGCGAAGTGAGGTTTCGGGATCTCGTCCACCTCACAGTAGCTGCAGAAGGGACATCTAGCCAAGGGCATTCCGCTTTTGAGCAAGACATCGTCAGCAATTCTATCCTGAAAATCATTCCATGCGTCTTCGTTACCAGTCCTATCGATAAGCGCCCTCTTGACCAATTCGCGAGGTATTGAACCTTCGCAACTCATAGACCCAAAACAACGTAGACTACCGATGTTGATATCTACAGTTCTGGACCATCCTTGCCCGTACATGGCTTCCTTCACCGTCCTCTGTACACATGTGAGGCACAAGTAGTGGTCACCCAGCTCACAGACAGACAACTCTTCAAAGGTCACCGAAGAATAGCAACATTCACAGTCGTAGGTAGCTTGAGCCGCTTCGGCTTCAGCAACGTTGACTTCGCGAGCCAAGTTGAAATCACTGACCAAGCGGTCTTGAAGCTGACGTTCTATGACCGGCGCCACGAAGAGCATGTAGAGTTCGTGATCGAGGTGTGGACTTCCACTCTGCTTCAAGGCAGGTACTGGAGCGTTACCGTCAGACGTATTCTCCTGGGATTGCCAGATGATCAAGGGGTGCTCGCCATTGGCGGTAGACGAAGGCGTTCGACGTAACCAGAGACTGGTCAGCGTCGTGCGCCAGGACCCTCGGCTGGCCAGATGCTGCAACGTCGGACNGGCGTCGGTATATGAATAGTTATGTTCAGCCAGAACGCCTCTGATTGCGGAGTGGGATAACGATCGAAACTCCAGATAAAACACTGCCTTGACGGCTTTCCTATAAGTTTCCCCTCTGAACGTCTCTTCAACTGGTAGGTGCTCTTCTCCATTAACAGCCCTCCGAGCCGTGCCTGTGCCGCTTTGTTTCGTCCTACCTGCATCCTGATTCGGTGTTCTATAGCGGCCATTGACCCACTTCGCCTTTTTTCTCAGCAGGTGCTCGGTCACGATTTGTAGCCTGCTCTCTGGGCTGACGATCAGGAGCATCTCTCTGAAGACCTCCGGACGCACATCGGGAAAGATCTGGACCAAGGTTTGCAAACACCCGTTCAAGTCATTGAGATCTGGTTCTTCCAAATCTTGTCGAGTGAGGCTCGGGTCGTAAAGAGCGACGCTCTCACCGTGGCCCGTACTGACCGGGCTCGTGTTGCGGAAGGGCTTGAGGAAGTCTGTCTTGGATCTCCACAGACGACTCCCTTTGGATAGAGGAACTTGATCCATCGCTGGTGCTCGTGCTCGGGGCGCTGTCGGCGCCGGGTCGCAGGAGCTTACATGGAAAGCCCAGGCGGAACCATAGGGACTGGCGATTTCAGTTCAGACCCTGGTCGGCTCAAGTGTCACCAGACTGGATCACGAGAGTATCATGATCTGAGTGCATTAAATCAGTCTGCCTCGAGCTACCGACCGTGAGATCGCGAGTAAAATGGAATTCCTTTGAAACAGAAGTATGAGGCGATGTCATTCCCCAGGGTGCAGCCTATATCAGCGCTGACCTAATCCAGTACGGTCTAGTACAACGGTCTTGGCGCGCATTTTGCCCCGCTGCGACGCCACCCCCGTATCGAGCCGTCTCCGGCAGTTCCGAGCTAGCCCGTAACAGATATTGATCTACGTATCGCCCACATAACCTTACCGAGGCAATACCGTTTCAGGCAAGAGGTCAGGCACAAATCCATGCAGGGCCAACATCAACAAGACGAAAAGTCAAATACTCCATTGTCACTCGCAGTACAGCGCGGCTGGAGGCTCTCAAATAATTGGAGCCGCCTTTGCCACCTAGCAAGGGCCTGGGAAAGAGTGGGAAATTCTCCTGCCCGCCATTTTCGGCCTTTCTATGCCAGCGAAGTAGGGGATGGAATGATCTGCACCACTAGTGACGTTTGTGCCCACTGCATGCCGACGCCTGGCAGACGCCGTCGCACCGCAGTTCCCCTGATGATGTAAATCGTCCACGCCAAAGCCAAAGAAGACACGACCATGAGAGCTTACCAAGGGCGATCATAACAGAAATAGACGTAAAGGCGTGTGCGGTAAGTTCCAAGACGGAAGCTGGGAAGGCAGGCAGGTATGAGCGTGCGGCCCACTTGTAGTATTTGGCCTTTCTTAAAACCCTCTCTTTGTCCCTCTCCTCTCTTCGACTACACCACAGAGCAGATCTACATTCACAATAACAGCTCCCAGACTCACCAGGACCAGTCGTTCACCATCCCAGTGCAGGAAGCCGCAAAAGCAACCGAATAACAGAGATGGGTTTCCTCTCCAAGCTGAGCATGGTCATGCTGGCAGCAGGAGCAGCCACAGCAGCGCCAGCATACCCACGCACGTCGGCGGCCACGAACGTGTACCTGGTCGCCAACGTGACGGACTGCGACCTGACGCCATCGGTGCAGCACTGGGCGGTCCAATCGTACCACAACGGTGCCGGCACCGCCTACGCCGTGCTCACGCCGCCAAACCGCGCCAGCCCGCCTCGTGCCTTCTATACCAACGGCTCGTCGACCGACGTCGGCTACGGCAAGTCGAACCTCCTGACCGACGGCGGCACGCCGCCCTTCCCAATGGGCTTCGACATCCCCCAGGCAAACCAAACCGACGCCGCCGGCAGACGGCAGGTCCAAATCAACGCCGGCTCGGGCACCGACGGCGTCTTCTTCTCGGACTTCCCCGTGCCAGTGCCCAAGCTCGAGTACGGCAACCACGAGGTCTCCGAGACCTTCGGCGGCTTCTACGCCTGCAATGTCACTTACCTCTACGGACCCGCTGTCGGTCTGTTCTACCACAGCTACGAGGAGGAGAAGCCCTTCGGCTGTGCTGCGGTCACTCTCTTGCCACAGGTGAGTCTAGCAGATGAAGAGATGGACAGGTCATATCGCTACAGAGAGACTTGTTGAAACGTTGGGCAAGAAGAATAGATGCTGACTCCATGTGCTGTACAGTGTGCTGGCAACGTATCCGCCGTTGCTGCAGATCCTCAGCTTACCACATGCTACAAAAACGTCACCCTCTCCTTCTGATTCGACCGAGACGAGCCCCACGAGCCTAATGACTTACACTAGATCCTTGCATGCTGCATTGCTTAATCGAACGGGGGAGATAGAGAGAACTCCTAATGTACAGTACATCTGAAGTGGGACGAATACCTACGGAGGCACTATGCAGTCCCCTTCCAATTGAGGTGGGAAATGACAGCGTTTATAGCAGTTGATACTTGAACGCTGCCTCGAATTGCCTATTGGACGTGGATGCTCTCAACAGTTGATCTGAATGCTGCATAAGGTACTTCAGGGATGTCCCCTAGTATTCGCACTTGATGTCAAACATACCCACTTTCTACCTCTATTGATCCGTTGAAATACGGCTGCTTTGGCATGCAATATACCAAAAGGTAGCATAGCCTACTTCTTTGGCTTTGGCAAGATTGCCGACACATTTCCTACATTGATCGAGTTAGATTATCGACTTTTTATTGCGTAGGATTGATATATTAGCAGTGTTGCATCGTGTTAAAGAGAGATGTTCTTCATCGAACCAATAGAGGTACCTCCGCCGCTACTTAGGAAGCTACCAGCACGTGCGTGTCTTAGTCATCATTTGCCGTTGAATGCTGTGGGTTTCAGCCTTTGCAAATGTCGTCAAGGTGAGTTCAATCAGCCTTGACTCGTCAGAGCGGCAGACCGTCGAGCTGGACGATCGAGATGCGATAGGGATCAGGCTGTTGATACGACATGTGCGTTTCATGTGACCCTGTGGTATTGCTACAAGCAGACTATCGGACTTTCTTCAACCATGATGTTTGACACCTCGGTGCTTAGATTTGACAGACTCAGGCGAGGTGCTTGATTGTAGATGGCAGCTTGGCACCGGCAGCAACGGCACGTTCAAAGACGTGTCTGGCCTTGTGGGCCTCGCCGTCTGCTACAAGAGGCTTGCCTGCAGCTTGCAGTGGTTTCGTATCTGATGGACTGGTCGAACCGTCGTCGGAAAGCTCATTGTGGTCCCGCTTCGACAGTGTCTCTAGATCACGATGTAGATCCACAATCCACAGCGACACCATGCCTCTCAGTTCCAACAAGGAAGCGCTGGTGTCGTAAGGTGGACCCAGGATAAGATCATCCATGCGGTGCGCAATCGCAAGGGCTTCGTCGAGTTCTTGAGCGGCCGCTTCTTTTCGCTCATGTTCGCCGAGCTCGGGTCTCGACGGGCTAGAATCGTCGGACTCCCCATCTGACCCTCGCTCTCGAGCCTGCAGCCGTTTGCGTCGCTCTGCCCCTCTCCTCTGCACGTCGTAGACCCAGATGTTGAAGAATGCAGGATAGACGGCCAACGCGTTGACGTTGTGCCGCGATCGCGGCGTATGTGGGAACTGCAAGATGAGGCGTTCATAGTACTCCCTCGCCAGTTTGAAGCCGTCTTCACCCGCCCAATCAGAGCCGCCCTCCGCCTCATTACCGGGTAGTGGGTCAGCAAGACTGCGGTCCCGATGCATCAGGACCTCGGCGCCCAAGCTCCAGCGACCATGTCTTCGGACATCGATGCCACGGCCTCGGATCTCAGTCCGCAGCATTAATGCCCAAGCTCGCCGGGCACGCTGCCAGTCGCCCTTCAACATGCAATGGTGCAGTATGGCTGTGACATTGTCGAGATGATGCTTCCGCGACGAGGTAGACTGGTCGTCATCTCCCTGGCTCGGCGAGGCAAGGTAGAGCGGAGGATTGAGGGTGGTCAGTTGCTCAGCAAGCGAAGCTCTAGCTTTCGCTGGCTTCTCCTTCACGCCGGCATGTGGGAAGGGTGCAGGTGGCAGAGGTGCCTCTCGCGACCACCCTGCGATGTGATATGGGTCCTTCCTGGTCAGTGGACGATCGAACTTGGATGGAGAAGTAGGCTGGCTGTCGTGCTCAGAGCCGAGGTCATTCGCCTCGTCTTGGAGCTCATCATCCTGCTCGAGCTCGCGTTTGCGTTTTCTCAGACGCTCTTGTTTGGCGAGTTGGCTCTCCGATTTGCGATCTACGTGGTACACTGGCGCAAAGACTGGCATTTTCTTGATTCGCTGTTGTTGTGTATTTTGACAGGGCTTTTCTTTTTGATATCCTGCCTCAGCCGTTACGTCCTCGGCCAGCACCCTTCAAACAGAGATTATAGGCCAGCTGTAGGGTCATTCGCAGCGAAGACCGAGTGACCCTCATTGCGACAGGCTGCATACATGCAACACATGGGATGATATTTTGAGATTGAAAGGATCGCAACGGGTACAGTACGTGCAGAACAAAGGCTGACTAAGAAGACGCCAGAGACGGGCTTGTGCCTCAGGCTGCATCCAGAAGCGTCGAGAGTGCATTGCGGTTAGGGATGGGTTAGGGATGGTCTAGTGCCATCTGAGTTGCTGCTCTGGTAATAAACAGTCAGGATCCGGACTGGATGGCGTCGTATCGTAGGGTAGCGTAACGTGACGTGACGGGGAGGTGCCTGAGGACGGCGGCAGTGCATACAGTCGACACACTGTACGTACTCTGGTAGAGTGTTTGCCTGAGGTTCCATCATCACCAACTCCAACTCCAACTCCACCTCATCCTCCTCCTTGTCCTCAATCTCCCTGCTGCAACAACCCACCGCCGACCTGCGCCTGCGATCAACCTAGTACCACCCTACCGCTACCCACATCCTCCTCCTCATCCTCCTCCATCCCTCTCCACACCCACCTCCTGCACCACCGACCGCTACATCCTCCTTCTCCACCAATCTCCAGCTGCGACTACGCCTCTGCTACCTATCGACACCCGCGCCCTGCTTTCGCGCTCTGGCCCAATAGTCCGACCTGATCCCCAAAGCAGTCCAACGCTGCCCGACCGCTACCTGTCAAGCCCTTGGAGCTCTTGCTTCCATATCTGTGACCGAGGCAGGCCCTTATCCCATGCAGATATGGTAGGTGACGGACCGTAGGACAGTCTACAAGGGCGCTTAATTCTCAAGGTGCGCCTGGATACCGTTGCGAAAGTCTATCCTTAAGATGGGCCAAGGTGCCTCACAGCCGTTGGGGCAGGTGTCTGGCGATGAGGGAAGAAGCGAACGTATGCGCCAGGCGATCACGAGGCGCTTCGCTTCACGGGACTCATCTAACCATGACGACTCGCAACATCTGCAATCAATCTTAGAGCAAGAGCAGGCTCAGTCTCAAGATCAACCGCCGCCTGTGCGATCACACCATCGTCGTCTTTCCGCCTTCATGAGTAGTACTTCACCACATCAACACCCGCGTTTAACTTCAGCCTCGCAAGGCTCAGGCACTGGCACGGTCAGAGGCTCGTTAGGAAGAACAAGGAGTCGGCTTGGGGGGTTGTTCAGAAGAGAGAGTACGCTTGACCAAAATCAAGACAGAGATCGAGATCACCAGAGTGAAACCACAGCGCGCCAATCCAACTTACTTCAACGTCAGATCTCCCTCGTACGAAGCAATAACAGCAACATGGACGAGGCCGCACACCCACCACGCCTACCTTCGATTGATTTGACTTCGAACTTCGATCATGAAAC
The DNA here is from genome assembly GCA_001660795.1 of Leptoxyphium fumago. NCBI lineage: Eukaryota > Fungi > Ascomycota > Dothideomycetes > Capnodiales > Capnodiaceae > Leptoxyphium > Leptoxyphium fumago. The sequence continues at coordinate 37,536 of LSHF01000051.1, read as the reverse complement.
CTTTGCCTCAAACACTGAATCTCCCGATCAGCAGCGTCGGCCGAGTACCGGCAGGAGATCAAATATACGCCTCAACGCCTTCAGACCCGATGGCGCGATCCGCGGCCTCACCCCATCGCTACGACGAAGACGGCAATCCCCTCCCCGCCCAGCACCCATCTCGACACCATCTAGTGCTGTGGAGGATCAAGCAACGATGCTGAGCAGGCTGCTGTCTGTTGCTGCCGCAGCAACTGCAGCAACTCTGATGGGTGACGATCCTCAAGCGCTGAGCGAGGCTCGAAGCTTGACTGGTACAACTGGGTTCGATGATTTTGGCGGCAGTGGTGAGGATGGGAGCTTTCAAGGATTCTTACGTGCTCTGCAGAACGGTAGGATCGCTTCTGCACTTCGTCAAGGTGGTGTCGAAGGTGACGGTGAGTCACGTGAGGCCGCTGGCATGAACTTCTTCAGGATGTTTCGCTTTGGAACACCTTCTTCGCCAACCGCTAGGGACCAAGGCAGTGAGGACGCCAGCGATCCGTTGCAGAGGCAAGAAGAGAACAGAAGGAGTACTGCTTCGCAAGATCTCCATGCAGAGGACGGCGAAAACGCAGCCAATGCAAATGGACGTATGATTCCGATCATCATTGTGGGAATACGTTCTATATTACCCAACGCCAACGACCGATCAGCTGCTGCTGATGAACTCCCTCCTTTCATCGAGGCCCTCGGCAACTTCCCAAGTCCCATCTCGCCGCAGACTTTGGGTCAACACGACAGCATAGACTCTATCTTGCGTCCACCACAGAACGGAACCTCTTTCCGCCATCGTCGACGCGCCAACAGCATGGGAGGTCTCGGCCTCTCGACACGCCGTAGGAACGGTATCGATGATCGCCTCGACGACCAGCGTAGCCCTGACCGCAGACGCGACCGACCGTGGAGCGTGGCAAGCACCACTTCAACATGGGATACAGGACGTCACCCGCCTCCTGCGACGCCCGTGTCTACCAGCCCTGAGTTGAGTAGGATTAGCAGCCGGAACACAACCCCAGGTCACTCACGACCACCAAGTTTCATTGCCACTAGCCCCAGGGATTCAAATGTAGACATCCGAAGGAACAGTGCGCTCAATCGGGCCAGTATTGCCAGCCCTCTCAGTAGCCACACTGAAGAGACTGCCAGTCTACGCTCTGAGCATTCCGGTTCCAACCTGCTCGAAACTGGAAGCGGCGTTGACGATGCTTGGAGGCGAAGCATGCACAGGAGGAGCGATACGATGCCGTACGTGCATTACCCACGTTTTGCCTCTGGTCATCCAAGACGCAATGGCGTCGTCGAGCCAGACAATCTACCTTCATTATCGCGCTCTACCACTCAGATAGGTAGCGATGCGGAAGCCGAGATGGGCATCCATCGAGATGCGCGCAATTCAAACAACGACTCGAGAAGCTGGATCATCTACGTGCTTGGGGGAAGCTACCCTGAGAATCACCCAATCCTAACCACCCCTTCCCTATTTACTGAGAACCCTACTTACGAAGACATGATGCTACTATCGGCTTTACTGGGACCTGCGAAAGCGCCTGTTGCTAGCGAAGACGACGTTAACAGTGCCGGCGGTATTTACACCATTTCGCCATCGCCTTATGTCTCGACAGACGCTGAAAAGACCGCCCGTCTTGTAGCCATCGCTACCGAGCCAGGCACCGATGGCGAGAAAGAGATAGTGGAGTTGGAACAAGGCCACCGATGCCTAGTTTGTCTATGTGATTTTGAGGTTCAAGATACCGCACGACGCCTTGTAAAGTGCAAGCACCTCTTTCACAGAGAGTGCATTGATCACGTAAGTCTCGACAGACCACTTCATGACCGGGCTTTTAGAAGACCTCGCTAACTTTCACTCGACAGTGGCTCACACAAGGTCGTAACTCATGCCCACTTTGTCGAGGTCAAGGTGTAGACGAGAAGGAGAAAGCAGACGTCTCTCCGCTCTCATCATCCAATTCCACAGGCTCAGAAACCGACGTTACCACCCCAACAAGCTCGATCGAAGATCCGTACCAACCCGCCGCCAGTGTCGAGGATGTCGCCATGCTCGACACATCAACAGTCTAAACCAAGCCAGCAGCCACCTGAATTCTCTTCTTCCCAATATCACAAACTCTACGCGTCACGGACTTTGATCAGAAACGACAGATGTTCACCCTTCTCTTCGAGAAATTGTTTTTATTGTGTCACATCACCAGCGTACATCCAGGCATTGCACCCATCGGTTTCTTCTCTCTGGTGAATACCTCTTGCTTGCACTTGCTTTAATTCGGCGCAAGGGCCACAAATCGTAACCATTTCGAAGGAGAAGGTTTATTCTCCCCAGGGATTGCAAAACAACATCACCCTCTTCACGTTGCTAGGCGTTTGATTCTTTTTCTCACTCAAGTGTCCTTGATGGTAATGCAGCTGCTGCTACCACTGCTGTTGATCTACACTGTCTTCAACTTCTAAAGCAGGTGATGGTTTATTTTGTTCTCTTCTAAATTGATGGCCTTGTTCTTATCTCACCTCCTCCGATAGGGAGTCAGTGAGACTACTGGCTGGGCTGTGAGACAAGGCGGCAATCCGGAATCTCTTGTCACATTTGCGGCCATGGCCCCGGATATCTCCTGGTCGGTCGGCTAGTTTAGAGGCAGAGACCCAGTTCACGATTTACGATTACATTCTCTCCCATTTTCTTTGACTATTGTATTGATCGGTTTGGTGATGACGGTCCTCAAAATGGCTTACACGTCAGGATCGGTAGCTTGGGCAGCTGGTGGGTTTGGAGCCGTCATTGAAGTGTGTTTGATAGGGATGTTCTCCTCGTAGTCCAGTCTAATGTAAAAGGGTGGTGGTGGTGGTGCTTTGTAGGATGAGGATTTGTAGGTCATCCCGAGGTCATCACATGCCGAGGCGGATTTAGAGTTGAGCTTCGGCGATAGCTGACCCGCTCACGTTCTGCACATTGACCTACTTCGCTGTGCGCCTTTCACACCTCACTACTGCATATAGAGCAGTGACAGGTGGCGCAAATACCACGAGTAAAACAGGTCAGGCGCCAGAGGGAGGTCCTTGCAAATCGCAGAACCATACCTTAAGAAGAGACCTCCACCATGGCCTCGAAGGACGCAACGAGAGCCTTGCGAGGTGCGCTGCGTCCTGCTCTGCGATATACGGAAAGACGGCCCTGCGTTCCGCGATCTCTGTGTGTGGACTGTCTATCTTCTACTGGAGCGGTGCGACGGTTACAGACGATCCCTCAGCATGGGTACAGAGGGTGGGCAGACAGCGCCATGCGAGAGACAAAAAAGAGAAGGACTATGGCGACAATGGCCGAGTTTAGAGAACTGGAATACGGCCGGAAGGAAGGGCCTCTGGCCGAATATGACAGAAGAGTCAAGGCTGGCAGATTGCGCGACGACGATCATCAGCGAACATTGATCCAGGCCTTGCAGGACCTTCACGACACTCTGGTTTCATATACGCCGCCGAAGGTGGTGCACCCGACAGTGGAGTCGCTACAACCGAAGAAGAAGTCTTTTTTGGGTTCGATATTTGGAGGTGGAAACCAAGGGGTTGATGTGCGACCCATGGAGGGATTGCCCAGGGGACTGTACATGTATGGGGATGTGGGCAGCGGCAAGACGATGCTGATGGATCTGTTCTACGACACGCTCCCGGAGACGATCCAGTCGAAGACACGGATCCACTTCCACAACTTCATGCAGGAGGTGCACCGGGAGCTGCACAAGATGAAGATGGCGCACGGCAACGATCTAGACGCGATCCCGTTCGTGGCGGCGAGCATCGCTGAGAAGGCGACGGTGCTGTGCTTCGACGAGTTCCAGTGCACCGACGTAGCGGACGCCATGATCCTGCGCCGCCTGATCGAGTCGCTGATGCACCACGGCACCGTCATCATCACCACATCCAACCGGCACCCGACGGAACTGTACCGCAACGGCATCCAGCGCGAGTCCTTCCTGCCCTGCATCGACCTGCTCGTCGAACGCCTGCGCGTGCTCAACCTCGACAGCACCACCGACTACCGAAAGATCCCGCGCCCGCCATCCGGCGTCTACCATCACCCGCTCGACGCCGCCGCAAAGTCCCACGCCACCCACTGGTTCCGCTTCCTCGGCGACTGGGAAGACGACCCGCCCCACACGGCCACCCACACCGTCTGGGGCAGGGAGGTCGCGGTCCCGCGCGCCAGTGGTCGGGCCTGCATGTTTACCTTCGACGAGCTGATCGGCAGGGCGACAGGCGCCGCCGACTACCTCGAGCTGATGCGCAGCTACGACGCGTTCATCGTCACGGACGTGCCGCAGATGGACATCAAGTCCAAGGACCTGGCCAGAAGGTTCATCACCTTCGTCGACGCCGTTTACGAAAGTAGGGCCAGGCTGGTCCTCACCACTCCGGTGCCGCTATCCCAGCTCTTCCTCACGGAGGAGGAAGTCAACAAGGCGCTGGGCGGGTCTGGCACGAAAAAGGCCGGCGCGCTCAACGATTCAATGAGGATGCTCATGGACGATCTCGGCATGAACATGGACATGCTGAAGAACAGCAGCATCTACTCTGGCGACGAGGAGGCCTTCGCCTTCGCCAGGGCGCTCAGTCGGCTCAGCGAGATGGGCAGCCAGGAATGGGTGGAGCGAGGACTAGGCCTGGAGAAGGAGGGTGGCAAGAAGGAGGCCGAGGACTTCAAGAAGGTCAGGAGTAGATGGAGGGAAGACAGCTATTGATAGACATATCGTTTTGTTGGCTAGTGATGCATATTTGAGCGATTTTGGTTGGCCTCCGATCCAGGGTTACTGGTTTTCATGATGCTGTAGATAGTTTTATGTATATCTCCATCCAAATCATTTCAGTCATGATGCTACAATTTCTGACTCCCCACATACTACAGGTACTACACAGTCAATTTTGCGCTGACAACAAGTAATCATCATTTCCTGCGCTTATCATAACTTCCCCTCATACGTCGTCGCCAACACACCGTTCTTCCACACGCCTCTGAGGTCTAGAGTGTGGTCGATATTGTCGAGCGCATTGCCCTCGACGAGGACCAGATCGGCCCTCAGACCCTCTTTGATCTGGCCGCGGTCGTCGAACCGGAATCTATCCGCCACAGCGAAGGTGGCTGATCGGAGGGCCTCAGCTGGGGTGAAGCCGCACTGCTCGACGAACAGAAATAGTTCTTGGTGCATGCTCAGACCCCAGCCCGTACCAACAGCAGGACCAGCAGCGTCAGATCCACTGTAGACGGAATGCATTGGTTAGTTCAGACGCTCACAAAGGGGGACGGGCGAACAAGACAACAAACTCACCAGACAATCTCAATGCCTGCTTTCTTCAGCTGCCGCACGCTCTCGTACGCGTGCTCGCACTTGCCACCCGTCTCCTTGGCAAAGGACATGCACAAGCACATGCGGGCCCTCTCGTCGTCGCCCATGAGGTGTCTAGCACGGGGGTCGTGGGCGAAGCGGTGTTGCATCGCCTGGCCTTCGGTGGTGCCGGAGCCCATGCAGGCGAGGGTCGGGGTGCAGTGGGCGTTGTTCCTCTTGTAAGCGGCGATCAGGCGGTCGTTGGGAGGTTGGTCGACAAAGGTATGGGTGAGGCCATCGACGCCGGCGTCAAGGATCTCAACAGTATCCTCGAGACAGGTGGAGTGGGCGACGACGGGCAGGCCATGGGCGTGTGCGGCCTGGATGACGGCGGCCTGCAGCTCGACGGAGGGCTTGTTGAACTGCTGGCCCATCACGGTGCCGCTCTCGTGCATCAGCTTGATGTAGTCGACGCGCTCGCGCACCCGCGCCGCCACGTACTCGCGCGCGTCGTCCGCCGTGACCAGCTTCGGCCAGGTGGCGATCTCCTCGAGCGTCTCCGGCCGCTTGTCGTGCGCCAGCACCACGGGGATCGGCCAGCCCATCTCGATAGTCGCCGCGAAGCCGGTCGTCTTGAGGTCCGCGCACACCGCATCCCCCTCGTCGGCGATCTGCTTCCGCAGCTTGTCGATGTTGTAGGGTTCGTTGTGCATGTCGCACGCCGTCGTCACTCCGAAGCGAAGGCATTGCGGCAGCGCCACCGTGTTGCCGCTGTTCGCGTGGATGTGTGCATCGATCAGTCCCGGGAAGAGCGTGTGGCCTGGCTTCGAGTAGACTGGAATGCCTGCTGGCGCGTCGATTGTCGACGAAGACGACACCTGGGCGATCTTGCCGTCCACCACCAGCACCGAGCCGGCGTCGGATACCGTCTCCTGTCCATCGAATATCCGGACGTTCTTAATCAGGAATGAAGCCATGATTTCGTCTGCTTGTGAGTTTCGATCCGTACAATGTCACCGTCTAATTTACGGAGGCACCATAGAAAGAGACAGATACTACAGACTAGTATTGCCTCGCTGCGAGAATGAAGTGTCAGTAGCTAGTGATCCGACAACGTTGCTACTGTATATGACAACAAACAGGCCAAAGATAGAACAGCACAGTCGAACCACCACACACCAAAGTACCAAAGCCTCGGCTGTTCAAAAAAAAAGTCACCACACATTGCATGATTTGCTGTCGGTTCCATACCGCCTACATCATCACCCGTGCAGTAGGAGGCAGCCCACCCATGACACCCTGGTAGGAGATCATGACCTAGTGCAACTGGAATCCAGGGGGTTGGACGATCAGGGGGGAGCTGCTAAATCTGGAGGAAGCATCTCCAAACGGTTCGAGTCTTGACCAGTCTTGGAAGAGCCTAGATACAGTACCTGATCGACTAGACGAGTATTCATGTGCGCATGGTGGAGGTGTGGTTGATCTGGTTTGTGCTGTCCGGAGTACCCCGCCCGGAAAAGAAACACAAAAGAGCGACCCCGAGCTGCTACGACAGCGGGGCAGCCCCGGTGCCTTCCGCATCGAGCGTTAGTCCAATGAGATACTCGATTGAGACGGTGAAGCTGTATTCCACTTACAATGGCCATGGCTTGGAAGACTTCTCGAATTTATACTGAGCGACATTAATTTGCTCGAGCTGAGATTTGTCCCAAAACTCCACATAGGTCAAACCATCTCGTCAAAGAGGTGAGACATGTCTCCCTTTTTACATCCCTGGAATTCATTACATATGACACACCAAGGGTCTCTTCCCCAGTCACTTCAGAGAACCGATACTACTTGGTAGAGTGATTACCTAGTGAGACTTGCAGCCATACTTTGGTTTCAGCTCACAGGTATTCTCTGAACGGCTGGCTCTGGATACCCTCAGCTTCAGCTTCGGGCGGTTGTCTGGGTCGCGCTCGGCTGAGGTTTCTTTGTATACCGATATGAATGCCGGCCTGTTTGAACCCGTCGGAAGGCTGCGTGCTATTCTGAGAGGTGGTCATGCAGTGGTATAGAGAGACAGTCGAATCTCAAATTGCCTGGTAATGATCCTTTCGACGTCTCAACATTCTGATGAAGGTAAAAGAGCAATTGACGTCATGACTGGCAGAATGATCGACCACTGGATGAAGTGTGATAAGTCCATTGGCTCCGGTCAGGTTATTCCTACGAATCTTCCAAGTGCGGCTGGGGTCATTGTTGCTAGCAGGGTATTTGTCGTCGTGGCGTGTTCTCGAACACCTTCAATTCTGCTGAAGCCCAGCCATGTGTAAGGCGACATTGCACTGGCGTAAGTTGTAGATAAATGGAGGACTGTCGTTCTGCAGGCGAGTCCCAGTATCTGTTACCAGTTTTGTGTCAACGAAAAGTCGAGGACAGATACAATCAAATCGTTCTCATTACTACTACATATCTGTTTGTACCTATATCAGTATAAGTTCGACAGCAAAGACTAGATGTAACAGCGTGGTGATGTTTGGACCTTCAGATAGATGGAAGTTACAGACACTAATACATCATATAACCTTGGGGTTGAAATCCAACGAAGAAGACATGATCGTGCTATGTATACACGCTAGAGTTTCCGGACTCAAATTCAATTACCAAAGAGAGCAATACCCGGATCTTTTGTGGTATCGGCCCCATTGGGCGGCGCCAATGCAAGACGTCCTGGAAGCGATACGCTAAAGATAACTGTGCGTTATTAAGGATACTGCAGAGTACACAACAACAACTTATCCCATTTGTTGTTGCATTTCGTTCGTTACCGACCTCTTTCTCAATCATCCTCTGCATCTACTGTGATTGTCTACCCAAAGTGCTGTATCCTATAGTTCAATCTTCCCGGCAAAGTTCATACAGATTAGTTCCGCACCAGCGTCTAACCAGGAGCAAATACACCAACAAAGAGCATTGTCCTTACACACCAAGCCTAGCTCCAAACCTCTCGAGTCACTTCAAATCTTCAAGATGGGATCTACTATGCCTCCAAGGATTGACGTCCACGTACACTACCTCCCACCATCTTATCGACAAGCATGCCTAGACAATGGCCATGCGAATCCAGACGGCATGCCATACCTCCCGGAATGGGACGAGGAAACACATCTGGCTCTGATGGACAAACTCAACATAAGGAAATCCATCCTATCCGTATCATCGCCTGGAACACATCTGGTATGGAATGACTCCAAACTCGCTGCCAAAGTGACGCGGGAGACCAATGCGTACGGTGCGGCACTGAAGAAACGTCTACCCGAGCGATTCGGCTACTTTGCCAGCCTTCCCATTCCAGACGTCGACCTCTGCTTGAAGGAAATCGAGCTGAATTCTGCCGACGGCTGTGACGGCTTCGTGTTTCTCAGTAATGGGCATGGCCACTATCCTGGCGACAAGATGTTCGATCCCATATTCGCCGAACTAAACAGACGTGGCGCCACTGTCTTCTTCCACCCAACTACGCCCTGTGTCGCGTGCACAAACCCCAATGCCGAGTCAATGGGTGCTCACACCTTGGAGACGGCTGGGCAAGTGGGCCCCACGAAGGCGACGCCGATGGCCGACAGGTACCCCAACCCGATGCTGGAATTCATGTTCGAGAGCGCACGTCTGTTGACAAACCTCTTCCTCTCGGGGACGGTGAGACGGTGTCCAAACTTGAAGATTATCCTCCCGCATCTGGGAGGCACCTTCCCTCCCATTTTCTCCCGTTGGACTGGCTTCAGTACGCTTGTCCCTGGGCCTTGGGAGGGGGTCAGCGAGGATGAGGCCAGAGCTGCTCTTAAGAAACAATTCTGGTTCGACATGGCCGGTTTTCCCTTTCCGGGACAGATCAAGGGTCTGATGAACGGCGTAGAAATTGGTTCTGATCGGCTCATGTACGGCAGTGACTATCCCTTCACAAAGGCGCCTGGTGTGGAGATGTTGGCTGAAAGGATGGATGACGGAGTTAGAGGTATGTTCGGTGATGATGAGGTCGAGGCCGTGTATTACAGAAACGCCGAGAAGTTGTTTTCCTGATGGGAGTTGGAGGGTGTGTACAGAAAAGGTGTGGGGATGACGAGACCAACGATATATCATGAGTACGTGAGGGACATTGCAAGTATAGAGCTCTAATGGGAGAACATGTCCTTGTTGAAATTGGTTTGATTCTCCGACCAAACTTTGGGCATTATTTGGGTCGTCTTAAGCCACAAACTCGTTGAATTTGTGTCCTTCATGCTCATCACGGGTGTTGTGTGCTGTTACCATGATGCCATAGATGGTCCTTTGATCGGACTGGAGCTTGGAGAGCTGCAATTCGGAAGAAGCTATGCCTATGAAGTTTTCTCTTGTGAAATCATTTGTCAACAGGTAATATACCATTCTACGAAATGGAAAACCGTTCTTTTCCCTCCCAATTAAAGGCGGATGGCAAGCTTAAATTCATACTCAAAGCTTGACGAGACTATCCCCGCGAATTGTATCATCGAATGCGAATCCTTTCCACATCAGACTCACATCGAGCTAGAGAAACATATATAGTAGAAGTGACTGTCTTTGTTGCAGTGGTGAGGTCAATGTCAGATCAAGCACCTTCGCCCGTTCAACTGAAGCCAGACAGTCATTGCAAAACCCAGGCAACAGGGAATGCACCAAAACATCTGTCTACCAAACTTTAGACAAGCAAGGCAATTTCGAAAGTAGCAAAGACACAGAATAAACCGATACCAACTCGGCAGCATCACTGTCCGTTCACTCACAATGGGCGACGCACCAGCATCGCCAACACCATCAGACAGCGAGTCGACGATCTACTTCGGCTACGGGTCGAACCTGTGGCGGGAGCAGATGCGGCAGCGATGTCCCGGGTCAGAGTATCTTGGGATTGCACGACTAGACGGGTACCGATGGATCATCAACTCGCGAGGGTATGCAAACGTGGTGGAGATCGACAAGGGGGAGAGACTTTCCGCCTCCACTCAGCGGTCCTACGCAGACGAGGTATGGGGCCTAGTCTACTCGCTGCAGGAAGAAGACGAGCGGCGGCTAGACAGAAACGAAGGCGTGCCTATTGCGTACGAGAAGGAGTGGCTGGAGTGTAGATTCTTTCCCGCGGGAGATGATGGCGATGGCGGTGATGACGGTCAAACGCACGCGCACATGCAAGGACTCGAAGTCGAGAATGATGGCTCTGGGAAGAAGTCCAAGTGGACGCAGATGCTCGTCTACATCAATCGCAGTGATACTCATCCTGATAAGCCTAAGGATGAGTATGTCTACCGCATGAACCAGGGAATCAAGGATGCTTTGGTCGCTGGTGTGCCAAAGGAGTACGTGGAAAAGGTTATGAGGAAGTTTATACCTGACGTTTGATTATGTTGATGGGTAGGTAGAGAGTGGCGCCACAGATGATTAGAACGCTCATAGACATGTTGCTTTTTCAGAGATCCTTCCCTACAAGATATCTTGAAAAACCTATTGAGAACCGAAACACTCACACTCACAGACTTTGGAAAGGGCAGTGGCCATTTCAAGTGATTGGATTTGAATTTGAACGACGTTCCAAAGGCGCCTGTGACTTTTGGTTTCCTAGGTTTACACTATCAGAGACATCTCCTCTCGAGTTCGAATCCCTCTCTTGTCTTGAAGAACGATTAAGTATGGCTTCGCACATTGCAAAGATCGTCTTTGAGTAGCTCGAATGGAATCTCCACTCAGTAAACGAATCCGTTGGCCTTCATCATCTCGCGAAAGCCTGTGCTCACAGTTGATGAGTGCCAACTTCTCAACTTTCAACCAGCCCCCAAAGGCAGAACAGCTCTTTGAATCGAGAGGAACACACGCCGTGTTGTTGAACACACCACAGAACTTTGTGCTGCTCTCATACCCTCATACTGACACTCTTTCCTTTTCTTCTTCCATCTTACATTCGCCAATAGACTTCTTGTGGCAGGCAACCTCTACCATGGCAAGCGGTTCACCTAGCCAACAACCGTACTTCAGGGTATGCGAAGTCCAGAGACCCTTTCTTCTGGATAGTTAGTTCGTACGTCGCTGAGGCTCATCGCTGCCCATGTCCACCTCCAGGATAGACTGGAGGAGAGTAACCACAGCATAGACAAGAATCAGGGTCCAGTAAAGTGCCTCCAAAATGCCCACTAGCATCGACAGGTCGGTTGTCTCCATCGAGCAGAAATCAACAGATTTTATCACATCCAAGGCCAGGCCTGGTGTAGGAACGTTTAGTCCCTCTTTCCAACACCGTATCCATACCCGTTTCCATTCGCAGCAAGACCGTATCCACCTAAGCCACCTCTCTCAACGCCGCCGAGTCTATCCTTCCCATGCGATCTCAAACGCCTGGGGAGCTCGACACCTCTAAAATATGTCACACACACAGCGGCGGATGCGAGGGCCGAGAGGAGGCAGTAGACGACGGTGCTGGCGGTGAGATGGCCGCCGACGNCGGCCCAGCCGGACGGGAGATGCGTAGTTGGATACCACCTCACGGAGAAGGACAGAGGGAGAGGGTCGCCAATGACGATCCTGGCAGGAGGCCTGTCGGCGCGAGCGATGGAGTAGGCCGTCGCCGCGGCGATGGTGCCAGGCGCGACACTCTTGGGCGCGGCATGTACGAGGACATTCAGACTGCTGGCGACGTGCAGATGGCTGAGCTGCAGCGTTCCGGACAGCGCGACGACCAGCGGCGTGTAGACATCGCTCAGACTGCCCTGGCCCTCATCGCCTCCAGCCTTGTCTTCAAGGCCCTTGGAAAATTGCGCCGGCAGCACCGAGGGAGGGAGGGGGCGGGTCGGGATGCGACAGGTCATGGGCGCGTCGTTGTGGACGTAGAACTCGAGCAGGTGGAAGAAGGGGTCGTCGATGAAGTCCAGCGTGCAGTTGATCTCACGCTCGACGCCGAAGAGCAGCTCCAGCGGCCGGCCGGTCTCGTTGCATGTCGGGAAGGGGACGTACGACAGCTGGCCGGTCGTCTCGTCCGTGATGTGTTCGCCCGTATCGCTGTGAGGAGCATGAGTGTTAGATTCTTAGCCTAAGTGCGCTACGCTTTTTCTTTTTGGAGAGTAGGTTGGTGAAGGGCCATCATACTGTGTCCGGTTGAGACAGCTGACGGGGATGGGCTCGCCAACCCGGTATCCTCTGTCTTCTGCGCTCAGCGGCTCCTGCGAGCTCTTTGCTGCCGTCGCCAGGGCGATGTAGAAGGCGGCAAGGAGTCGCACTGCCAGGGACAGGCGGTCTAGCATGTTGGCGAAGGATGCGGTAAGAATGGACAGCCAACGTGGACGAGTCCCGTGTCTGGATGAAAAACAACAGGCACTGCCAATGCCAATGCCTTGCCTGTGCCGAATTCAAGGCGCCTATAGAGGTGCGGCAGTGATCTGGCAGTGGATATTGCGATGATGTATGGAGAAGGGCGAAATGCGGCGTCACATGTCAGTGGAAGCAGCAAACAACGCCAACTTTACTTTCCCAATGCGTCGTATGTGGATGAACGAAAACAAGGCCCTTTCCCACCACCTAATCCACTCAACCTGGATAAGGTATCTAGGCATGGAATTTCCATGTTCATGCGACTTTTCTTCGCACGGGAAAACTTTTGTTTTCAGATCTGTTCTGTAGCCACTGTAACTTTTCTAAATTGGTATGGTATCTATACATTTCGTCTCATTCCAGGCGGGATTCAGGAAATGGGATTACATAGATTGGAATGCGACTCGACACAACTCAATGCAATGCAAGCTATACCACAAGGCCACTGTAGATGTCGATGTGTCCTTGCGGACAACAACAATAAAAGAACTACCATTACACATGTCCATCGAAGTAAAGTAAAACACAGATTAAGGAGATAACCTTTCCCCAGTCGTGAAGTCGTAAAGTGCAGACCAATACAAGCAAAGTGGTCTTCTAGAATCGCCGTTTGCAACCAGAAACCCTATTGCGGTCTTCTCTTAGACGCTCATGCGCGCGCGAAGAGACAATCCGGCCATCCAGACAGGATCCATCTCGAACTTTCAAAACATGATCAAGACGGCGCATTGCCACTGACCAGATTGTCGAAATGGCCCCATCTAATAACCTGGAGAGGTTGCACCGCCACCACCGTTTGAGGGAGGACCACCACCTTCCCTCATGACCTCGAGGGTGCGGGGGAAGTAAGGCTCGACGCCCCAGTTGCGGAGGTAGGCACCGGTCTTCTCGATGCGTTTTATCTCGCGCTGGACACCCCAGCTGTCGTGTTCCTCTCTGAAGCGGCCACGGACGACATCGACCATGGCGTCATCGAGCCTCGCGTAGAAAGCGCGACGTTCGTTCAGGTCCTCCTCGTCACCGTTCTCGAGCCCACCGTGGCTGTTGAGGTTTCCACCTAGCTTGAGCAGCAGATCGAAGGCGTAACGCGGACCGCTAGGTAGCGCGCTGAGGCGGGAAATGTCCGGCAGGAACTTCAACATGCAGGCTGAGAAGGAGGGTGTGGGCAACGAGTCATTCAAGTCATCCTGCAGCCTGTGGAGGTCGAAGTTGACGATGGTGATCTTGCGATCGAGCTGCGCGTTCAGCGTTGCCGCTGCGTGGGTGGGCGAGGACGAGTGTGAGGAAGAGTCCATTTGCGCAGCAATGCTGGGTGGTACGTCTGGGTGATGGAAGTCAGTATGAGGGTGTTTACATTCTTTGCTTTGGAAGCCACTCACCAGGTCGCAAGCCTCTCTTGTCTATCCAAGCATGGATATCCGACCTCTGGGATTCCAACTGATCGATGTAGGCCCTCAGGTCTGCGATTTCGGATTCCAGGGTGTCTACCTTGTCGGTATAGGGTCGCAAGGCTTGGTTGAACGCTGCCAGCAGAAGGTCTGGCGCAGGCTCGGATTTGCCACTGGACTTTGGCACAGCATCGTACCCAGCGCTGCCACTACCGTAGCCATTGGTGGCTGCACCGCCAGCAGCTCTACCGCCGGCAGAGGTAGGAGGGCTTTGGTAGGCAACCTCCTGGGGCGCGGACTGGCGGGCGTACATGCTGCCGGAACCTGAAGGCTCTCTTGTCGCGGTTTCGCCGTACTGAGGAGGCTGGTTACTGGCTCTGGATGAGGATGGACGGACCGCGCCGTCTTGCTGTTGGGGCGAGGAAGCGAATTGGTCGTCGTAGGTGGTGCTGTTGGCCTTGCTATCGTGAGGGGAATAGTTGTCGACGTAGGATTGGCTGTTGCTCCTCGATCGACTCAAGCGTTTGAAGAACATTGTAGTGAGAGGAAGAAAGGAGAAGAAAAAGACGTAGAGGGCGAGGTTGGGAGGAGGCGGAAGGAGGATGGGTTAAAGGCTGAGGGGGACTGAAGCCGTGCGCTCGACTCGGACGGATGAGATGGCGAGAGTTGTCTCAGACCGTTTTGCAAAAGCACTGGATATCGAGCTGGCTGGGAGACTAAAAACGTCTGGAGATGGAGATGGCGAGGCGAGAGCGAGCGAGTTGGCGTATTGGAGAGCAGGTAGCGCTGATGGGAGGTGAGGTTATCAGGATTAAGGAGTGAAACTCGGGTTGTGGCTGGGAGCGCAAGAAATAACGGGATATTGTATTGCGACAGTGGAGGTTGCGATTCCCTAGGGTCGCAATTCCAACATGGGCCTGGCCAGATGCATTGCTCAAGGATGCCGTGTCATTTGATTCGACAGTTCGCAGATCATCCTGGCCGTTGCTGCAGCAGTGGTGGATTATCAAATGTTTTATCGTCTTCGTCGGTTTCTTCCCGCGGCGTTACACTGCTGCGCTGGCGCTTTACGGCCCAGTCTTTGTTTGACGTCGCTTTACGCCTTATACCCTACAACACCACACGGGAGCCGCTCGAATACAGGGTGACCTTTCCTCGTGAATTCAATATGAATATCAATACTGTCCACCAAGATAATATTGGTCCGAGCATGCTCTGGCCTGTCTCTGTCTCTCTTTGCGTTTTCCCGAGGCGCCATTGTCTACGTCTCCCGATCGGGACACGCGGCTCGGTACGACGGCCCGTGGTCTCGGAAGTGTCTCCCAGCCACCCAGCTAAGCCTAATTAGGAGGATATCGGGAAAGCTTGGACATGGGACTTGGCATTAGCCTTTGTTCCCTCCCAGCCCCCGGTGTTGATCAATCTGGAACATCCTTGTTTGGTTGAGCTTTTCCCTCCAGCCCTTCGATATTCGTGAAATTGATAGTAGTGGCCGAAGTCTGAGCGTCATGGGCTAATGACTCAACACATGCAGAGATTGGGCCATGTCCTTGGACTGCTGCAACTCACCTTCGGCTGCGTCTCTGCCTCGTTGGGTTTATACTCATCAAGGATATGTGCTCAGCGTGCTCTATATGTCTTGACCATGAAGCTAGTGTCAGCATGTCTGCAGCTAACAATATCAACCACTCATCTAATTTCCGGTTCAGGAACTGTCAAATTCATTCATGAAAATAATCATGGTTTCATACTGATCGAGAAATCAAACGCTGCGTCTGTGAAAACCACAGCTCCAGAACTCTTGCCTTACTTGAGACATCGAGTCTCGTGATAAAAACTCCGTTCATAACCCTGCTCCACCTGACCGAAAACCTCCCATCGCTGTGCGCCTTGGCCAACAAAAGATCGAATTAACACATAATACACCTCCAGGGCGATAGAAGCGAATGCTCCAAATCGATCATTCATTAGGGTATCTCAACACCTCCAACACCATCCTGACCGCCCCAAGGTAGATGTTTCACTTCATGTCGACACTTGGCCAGAACATCCTGCCTTTGAGGTTGACATCGATTTCAAAGATGCCCTCTTCGCATGCAGCCCAAAGCTTCCGGCCATCTTGGCTGATGGCCAGACCTGCGGTTCTGATGCCCACGTTGGCAGCATGACGAGCAGATAGAGCAGCGGAAGCGAATGCAGCGGCTGCTGTGGGCCGGCCATTGTTATTGTTATTCCGCCTCGAGAGCATTTCATATCCGTCCTGGAAACTGGCCGGTAGGCCTGCAGCCCCGCTACGCAATTCGCGGCGCAGAGCAGCAGCGGTATTAGACATAGTGCTATTGCTAGTGTTGCCACTCATGCCAGCGTTAGCCTCACCAAGAAGGCGGATACGGTAGCGTTCTCGCTGGGC
The DNA here is from genome assembly GCA_001660795.1 of Leptoxyphium fumago. Classification (NCBI taxonomy): domain Eukaryota; kingdom Fungi; phylum Ascomycota; class Dothideomycetes; order Capnodiales; family Capnodiaceae; genus Leptoxyphium; species Leptoxyphium fumago. The sequence goes on along the minus strand of LSHF01000051.1, from coordinate 21,034 downwards.
CGCAAGGGAGCGAGCTCTCGCGCGTGAGGCGGCTGACTCCGCACTGTCCGGTTCGGCTGAGGATGTTGTTGGGTTGTTGCTATTGGAGGAGGGTACTGCCAACGTCGATGGACCCGGAGGTGGCGATGCGGTCGCTGGCGGTGCACGACCTGCAGATTCAAACAAAGGTCCCCGAGCAAGCTGCATTGCATCCTCTATCGTTCGCCATGGGTTGTCATCATCCTCACCAGCCCTAGGTGCCAATTCCAAAACCGTGGCACGTGTAGATGCGATGCCCGGAGGATTACTTGAGGTGGCCGCTCCTGCCGTTTCCATTGGAACTGTGTTGTTTGACGTGGTGGCATTCGCTGTTGCAGTTGCCACCGGCTCTGTCGGCAAAGGTAAAGTAGATGTCGGAGGCGAATAAACAACACTAGGCCGACGACGTGGTAGACTGGAGCTATCAGAGGCCCGAAAGGAGACCGAGGACGAAGTTATAGGTGGGTCAGTCGTAAACGTCCGCATCGGTGGGAGCGTGGGATTGTCTCGACCATTACCGTCTAGACGAGGCGGCGGGGCACTTGTTCTAGCCAGCTGCGGTAGCTCGTCACGCGCAGAGCTCCAGATATCGCTTAGAGGACGTGAAGCACCAAACCCGGAATTCCCGGAATTTGGTGTGCTGGCCGTCGAGGATCGATTGCTATTCGTAGCGCTGCTATGGTTGAAGGTGTTAGTACAAGTCTCGATGAATGAAATGGGAGACGTCATGCAAGTCTAGTCGCCTACCTTCGATGAGCCCCTCGCAATGCCTCGAGCACCTGCAGCGCATGCAGGGAGTTATCCGCATCGTCGGAACCTTGCATTGTTCTTCGCGACCTGGGCGTACTCGAACGCTGCCTAATATGATCGAGGTGCTGGCGTATCTGCCATGGCCGCTGCCTGCGTGATGCAAGGAGGCCTTCCGAGGCACCTTCATCAAGACCCTCACGATGTCGCCGCAGGATCTCTAACTCTGATTCTGTGAGAGTTTCATCGCTACCGACCGTTTCCACATCCATCTTGTCCAGATTCTCGTCTTTGGGTTCGACCGATATGACCTGTCGAGTCTGCAGTCCGTTCCTCAGATCACCAATACACACACGTCCTTGGTCCTCGGCCCATATTAACAGATCCCAAGGATCTGGTGAGAACAGCAGCGTCCTCACGGCGCCCGCATGTGGATGCGGCAGATCAGGCCGAGTGCCGGGTACCCGTGCCACAATTGCGTCTTCATCGTGAACCTCTCCGTCACGAAGCAAGTCTACGTCAATGACCGTAATAAACCCGCCTTCACTGCCAAGCGCACAAAGCTTCCCATTTGGCGACCAAGCGGTTGTGAAATAGCCAGAAGTCTGCTCTGGGCTGGTCGCGTGCAGCCTCACCACGTTCGACACAGACCACTTCAAACTCGAGCTTGTCAAGCGATTGTGTGGCTTTGGAATTTGGGGCACCTTGCCTTTCAGCTCTGTCGCAAAGTAATATGCTTCGTTGAAATCTCCCACAGCTACTAGCATCCGCCCGTCAGGGCTGATAGTCGCATGATTAATGGGAAAAGGTAGATCGAGGCAACAAGTCTCATGTGCCTCAGGTAACGAGTATAGCCGGACAGTTCGATCGTTGTTGGTCAACACCGCAACGATGTCATCCATGTGTGCATCCTCGTCCTGGATACGATGTATAGATATGCTGTTGACGATCTCGTCTCCGATCCTCTCTACCTTCACACTGACCGGTCTACGCAGGCTACCATCCGCTCCACGTTGGGTGAAGCGCCTTCCCTCAAAAGGCAGCGCCTCGTCAACGCCTAGCGTAGATCTTGGATTGGTAGAGCCATCCAGCTTGATGGTGGCGAAGTGTCCTTCATCCTCTCCACCCACACATATCCACCCGTACCCGCTCGCTGTACATCTGGCCTCGAAAGGAAGAGTAGTGATATGGCGGCGCTTCTTGGTGAACGTGTTCAGGCAGTAGATCTCGGCGCCGCTGGCATAGTACAACAGGTCTGGTTCGGGATTCGAGATGTAGTGTCGCAGTTGCCAGTGCGATACTGGAATGCTGACTGGATAGAAGGTTTTCCTTGCGCGCGCGAGGTGTGTTGCTTCTCGTAAACTATGCAGATGTCAACCGCGAGCGATCCATCATTTCGGGCCACCCGTGAGCTTACGGTATCTGGTCAATAGCCATAACCAACCATTCAGAGTCGTTCCGACGAAGCTGGTATGGCCGTCCAGCTCCGTCACGTGGGTTTCAAAGTGTCTCTGGCGGTAGCAGGATTGGGTAGACCAGGCTCGTTTTGAAGCGCAAGGAGGTAGCTGAGGAACGCTACCTCAAGTCGCGGCACGTCAGCGGTGAAGGCGCGATGATAGACGATAGGCGATAGTCAAGGTGGATGATAGAATGACTGCTGTGGTAGTGTAGATGTCCAGCCAGTAGGAGGAGGTAGTGCAGTGGAGAGAGCTGTGGTAGTGCTACTCTAACACCGTTAACGCCCGTAGGAGGCGGGGAACAACGTCATGGTAAGATGGTTATTATGTAAATTATTACACATCGTGCTATAACCATATCGGCTCCTAACAGATAAAGGTGTTTGAGCGTTAATGTGTCGCACTGTTTCGCTCTTCTTCAAAGACTGATGATTTGATATATTTATGTATGTTCGACTATGATACAGGTGTTGGAAGAATGGGTGAGGTGGGTTTTAATCCCTCCAATACTCGAGGGCTTTTGATCTAAGGAGAATATTATTCATCCGCAGATTCTAGGAAGCATGAGAGTATGATCTCATTTTGGTAAACCACCTGCCTCAGTCTGTGGTCGTTAGTTACTGGAGTCGAGATGGTAGGCTGATCCCAGCCTCCAATGGCATCGCCTCACATTTGGCGATGCGTTGTATGTACAAATCTATTGGGAACATTGGCCATTGGGGTATCATAGATTTTATGACACGAAATCTTCTAGAGAAGTATTCAAATGGCAGGGTAAATTGCGTAGGTCTCTTCGTCGAAGTGCTGGGATGAGCAGATGGAAATATCTGCTTTCAATGCAACCCGTACTTCAATGAGCGAGATGAGATGCTGGGAATTGTGGCCGTTTGAGCTCGCATTGTCCTTCTGTGCCGGTGAGTGGGGTGATGAAAGCCATGTATAGACGCCTGGGATAGAGAGCTGCTGCAATCCTGTTTCCGACGTTCTAGCCCATGCGAGTGGGGTTTAGCCCCAAAAGCTGTGTGGCTTCATTGTGATGCCCAATAGGCGTCGCCACTTGTCCAGGTAATCGCAGCATAGCTCGTTGAATCTCCACATCTATCGGTAAATTTCGTCGAAGGGTCTAGTATCATTAAAGCAGCTGTCCCAGACTTCGTTCACCACTCTAGCAGCGTGAGCATCATCCTTACATGCCGGGCGAGCAGCCACAGATAAGGTGGCTCTTCTCCTGACACATTCTTGCAATTGTTGGGTCAGTTGCCATTGTCCTCTGGTGAAAAACTCTCTTCCCCATCGACATTCTCCGCTCAATGTGCTAGCTCTAATCTCCATGCAAGCCGCATGCCTCAGATCTAAGGGATCCATCTTGAACCGTAAGTGATCGTAAGCATGCACCATTTCATGTGCAAGCGTATCCTCAAGATGCCCTTTGTTCCGTAAGTGGTTGGCGCATATGAGGATTCCATATTGAGGGTCGAATCCACCCGACTGTCTTGTATCGCATCGCCGACATCTGACGTTCTTCGGTGTTATTGATGCTGAACCATCCTCAGGGCCGAGGAGCGAGATATTGTGTTGCATGAACCGTACTATGGGGGAGTAGTTGAAGAGCCACTCTTTATTCGCCTCGCATTTCTCGCAGTCACGCTTCTCATTGATCAAGTCTTTCGTGCGGAAATAATCGGTTGTTTCTTTCTCATCGGCCTTGCCAGTCAGGATGTTGAAGAAGTTGGACCATGTGTAGAATGTTCGGTCGATCTGTGGTGCTTCTGGCGGTGGCTGTGAGGAAATGTTCCCGGTCGCCAATTGTGTTTTCTCGTTAGATGTCTGGGTCATTTTGGCGAGAGACGCTTTCCAAGAAAATTTCGAGTCCTGAGGGTTCGAGATGGTGACAGAAGCAGTTGTGAGTGTGATTCGATGAATGGTCCAGCATCAGATAGGGTATGCAGACAACGCAATTCGGCAAAGCCAGACCGTCTCCGATTGGTCAACGCGTCTTGCTGCACCGCGACGCGATCGCTAAAGTACGTCATTTAATATATTCCACAATCAACAACCTAATATGCACCCTGAATGATCTTCATGCATACTTGTGTCACAAGGCTGGAAAGACACCAAAGTGAGCGAGTCGGCTCCATCGCAAAATGGACACAAAACTCACGCCAAACGCAAAGGCACCACCGCCGTTACTAGCAAGACAAAATAGCCAGGGGCAACCGATCTCAGGGTCTCACGAAGTCCAGAGCAACAATGTGAACGAAACAAAGAGGCAGTCGAACCCGAGCTATATGCATCAACCCACAATGCCATCGCCCACATTTGCGTCAACGTTGTCCACGGCGCCAAATACACCCAGACGACAAAATGCGCCGCCCTTCTCAGCCGCCACGATTTCCCGCCGGCAATCCACCCAAACATTACATTCCCCGCTAGATAGATCTGGTGCAACAACGCCGCTCAAGAGCCCTGGCTTGCGACGGGCAAACAGTTCTCTCAACATGCGCGCGTCGGCCACTCCCTCACCAGGCGGTTCCAGAAGGGGTTCGAGGAGTTCACTCGGTGGTTATGAAGAGGGACCGTCCTCAAATAAGAAGCCAACGCCTAAGAGAAGCATCAGCAACTTGATATCAGGGCTACGTGAGGCCCAAGCGAAGATGGAACCAATTGAAGAACCCAAAATCCTCACCGCGGCAGACATTGCAAATGCCCATTTTGCGATGGAATTAGCACATCACAATGAAGAGGGTGTAGAAACAGAGTGCGCTGTCATATTGCACGATGCTTGTTACGGACATCGATTCTCCAGACCGAAGACGCCCAAGACACATCTGTCGTTAATCTTCGAACGACCAGAAAGACTAAATGCGGTAGTGTTAGGGGCGGCGAATGCATATGTGAGAATAGGCCAGCATCATGCTGGTGGGCAGAACTCTCCTCATCCAGCTGTCACTCGAGCAGCGCCTCCACCATTCAAAATAAGAAGAACGAACAGGCAGATTGACATTACCAGCTCCTATGTGACCAACGTGCATGGTACGAAGTGGATGACTGAATTGAAGGAGATGTGTAATGCTGCAGGTACAAAATTGGCCGCAAGTGGGAAGGAGCTTGCACGCACAAATCCTGTGGGTGACGCCGAAAAGCAACAATTACATGAAGGAGACCTCTATCTGTGTCCTGAATCGCTTGCTGCGTTTCAAGGCGCCCTCGGCGGCGTAGCCGATGCTGTAGATTCTGTATTTTCGCCAACAAGCCAGACCAGACGAGCATTCGTGGGTATACGCCCTCCAGGACACCATTGCAGCTCAGACCACCCTTCTGGATTCTGCTGGCTGAACAATGTCCATGTTGGAATTGAATATGCTACTCAGGATTACGGCCTTACTCATGCTGTTATCTTGGACTTCGACTTACACCACGGTGATGGCAGTCAGACTGTTACGTGGGAACGGAATCGAAAGAATGAGGACAAACGTTGGGATCCGAAAAGATTGACGAAACAGCGCTGGAATGCAGAGGTCGGTTATTACAGTCTGCACGATATCAATTCATATCCTTGTGAAGATGGTGATGTGGGCAAAGTTCAGGCAGCAAGCATATGTATTGAGAATGCGCATGGGCAGAGCGTTTGGAACGTCCACCTCCAACCATGGAAGACTGAGGACGACTTCTGGCAGCTTTACACCGAACACTATTATACGTTGATTGAAAAAGCTCGCAAGTACCTACAGCATCACACGAAAAGAATCGCTGCAGAGGGCAAGGTCCAACCAAGAGGAGCAGTCTTCATCTCGGCTGGGTTCGATGCAAGTGAGTGGGAGGGTGCTGGCATGCAAAGGCACAAGGTCAACGTTCCGACCGAGTTCTACGCTCGTTTCACACGAGACTGCGTTTCTATGGCTGAAAATCCCAGTTCTGGATGTGAAGGCAGAGTGATCAGTGTTCTTGAAGGTGGGTACAGTGACCGAGCTCTATGTTCAGGTGTCCTCAGCCATCTCAGTGGGCTCTGCATATCACAAGCTTCAGCTGGTGTGAATGAACGTCAAGCGTCAGACGACATCGCGGCAGCTATGACAGGCCTCTCCATATCTAACGCAGCAGTCTTAACAAGTCCGATACGTGCCTACGATAAGAACTGGTGGTCGCAAGAAAGCCTTACAGCTCTCGAATCGCAGGTTTTACCTCCTCCGCCTCCTCCTCCAGGCAAGAAACAACGCAGTGGTCCCCAGCCCACATATGCCACACCAACAGAGTCGTTCGCCTACAAGGTTCGTGATTCCGATAAGTTCGCTCGATCTATAGCTGGTACAATGCGAGAAGGACCGTCGCAAATGCGACCACAAACACCACCTCCACCGGAAGTAGACTGGGTAACGGCAACACAAGAGTTGCACTCTTTACTAGTACCACAAGACCGAAATACGAAGAGCTGTACAGCCGAGGAGCTGGCTCCTGTCCGAACGAAGAAAGAAAGGCAAAGTGCTATGGCAGATTTGGGCTCTACCAACACAGAGACAGCACCTAAGCCAGGAGCCAGACAATTACGCGAGAGGAGCACTAGAACACAGACCAAAGCATCAACTAAATCAACCGCTTCCAAAGCGTCCTACGCTGAAAGTGCAGCTAGTGATGAAACCGTCAACGATCGGAGCGAAAGTAGGAACGACCGCAGACAAACGATTGCTGATTTCACACCAGCAAAAAGGGTGATGTCGGACGGTATGTTCGACAGCAAACCTTCCAGGCGTACCAGTGGAATGAGTGCTAGCAGTATCGCAGCCAGTGTCAATCAGTCAGCAAAGCCACCAACAGCGCCGAGAGGAGCAATGCTGCCACCACCTCTACCACGGACGATCTCGAGTTCGTCATCAAGTGCGCAGTCTAAGAAGGAAGCCTTTGGTGCCATGAGATCAACGAGACCGTCTTCAGTACGGGCCTCTTCAGGCTCCCGAACAGTCTCTTCACCTATCAATCCACAAGCTGGAAAGACAAACGATGTAGATGAGATGGAAGATGAGCTCACAATCAATGCAGGAAAACCCGAAAACTCTGGTCTCGACGCTGTAACGACCGGGTTGAAGAAGATTACTTTGAAAATAGGGACGAGAGAGGAGAGCGAGCGCAAGGTGCGTGAGAAACAAGATGCCGAAAGGAAAGCAAGAGCTTTGAAGGCGGCAGAAACAAGAAAACGCAATGCCGAAGCGAAGAAGGCCAACACTTCAAGCGTGGTGACCGTGCCAAAACCAACAACATCAGACTCAAAGCCATCTACCGTTTCTGCAAAGACTCAAACAAGTGGGCCGCGCAAATCAAATTCAAACTTCGCAAACAAGTCTCAATCGCCACCTATCTCGACAACAAATAAATCTAGCATCACCGCCACCGCACCGAAAGACGCCACCACTTCCGTTTTACCGGAATGGGCACGGTTAGCGACAAATCAGCTGGCGGACGCAAGCATTCCACAAAGGCCCAATGCCAAGGATCAAGAGACGAATGACAATTATGTGGGCGACACCGTAGTTGTCGGCCATCGCGTGACCGGCGATAGCCTTCACACCACCCACATAGCACCCGAACAGACCGCAATCGGCTCGGCCGAACAGCCACTACATCTTCCATCCTCACCGGCTGCAGCCTCCCCTCCCGCGCAGAGACCATCACACGCACACGAAACCCTCTCATCTCTGGCTCACGCTTCGCCCTCCAGCAATCCCGCCGTGGCAAGAGACAAGAAACCTGATACAGTCACGAATGATCCCTTCCAATCGGCAGACATGGCACAGACCTCGCTTGGACAAGCGTCTAGGCCGGTAAGCCAGGGTAGAGAAGCACTCCCCGTTTTTACTAGCACGGGACATATCCCATTCGCCAGCCTTGGCCAGGCTCCTGCTGTATCACCACTGCCTCCACCAGTCTCGTCGACGGACGGCGGTGGGGACTCAAATTCAAGACCCGGACCATTAACCAATCAGCGGGTGTCACCTTCCGAGATCTGAGACGTTTCACAGACGCCTCTAAAGGCGAAACTAGTCTCGACCAAGAGGAAAAAAGCCCTGGGGACCAAGTCTATAGACTCTTCAGCGTGCATCTCTGAAACAACGTGGGTCCATTGGCGGGCGTATTCAGTTTGCAGAGATCTGTACCCCACGGCCTGTAGATGAATCTTGCTTTGGCAGATTGGGCAAAACCTTTGCATATGCAAGTCTTTGGGTGAAAAGGACTGGTCCCGCTGTACAAATTTTATGTTGTCGTTTTCCTGTTTTTGGTGCCTGCCATTTACCGCTTTTGCACTGCACTGTACCATAGACGGAGAGAGAGAGAGAGAGAGATACCCCTTTTCCCATTCAAAAAATTCCGCTGGCATCCTGTTTCTCCCCACCCGGCCTGTTCTCATTCTCATATAAATCTGGTACCTACACTGACCAACCAGGCCCCAAGTCCAGATGAGGCAAAGGCTGGCTACCAGCCTTACTGCATGCATGGACAGACATTTTCCCTTTCCACCAGACTCACTACCTTCCCTTCCCCTCCCCTCCATCCCTGCAGGCGTCCATGGTGAATCCGGGAGCAAGAGCAGACCAATCAATGAATGATAGATGCTGTGCAACACTCAGATCGCTGCAAGCGAGGCCGGGAATGGGAAGGGGGGAGGCCCAGGCTGTGCTGCATGTAAGAGAAGCAGCAGCGTTAGTCCAGACTTCAGCCGTGCGCGATCCGTCCAAGAAAACACTGGAATCCTGGGCCATCCCAGTAATGAATCCATGGTCATGTTGGACGGCATATGAGCATCGTGACCAGGTCGTACCCGCCGTGATGGATTTCCTTTTTGTGATGTGAACCTTTAAGCGGATAGGATTCCGCATTATTAGAAAGCAAGGAGCGGCAGCCATTTTTGATGCCACTCGCACGCGCAGTCGGAATATTCAGCTTCACTGTCACATTGTCGCTATCGCGGCCGCTGTAGCTTGGTCATCAGCGAGCTTTCGCTTGCTTGTTTGGCTGAGCGGTAGTCTGCTCGTGTAGAAGCGTAGACATGTATTCGTATTGCTTGCAATAGGGCAGAAACTGCTATGGTTTCAGCCCTGCAGCAGTGGATGGATGCCCGACAGTGATGTTGGCAGTGACGCGATGTGATGCGTTGTCAATGCCGTGGCTCCAAAGTCCGGTTGGATAAGCTAGATTACTGTCATTTCATCGGTTTCATCGATGGATGACAGCGAAGATATTCGGGTGCTTCCCTATGTAACGATGTTGGATAGTGAAAAAGAGATTGACGGAAGAGGCAAACGAATCCCGTTTGAGAAGAGCCTGTGTTAGAAACTATCAGTCGATCACTTTTGTTTGTTGACAGTGTTTATACATAAATTTCATGAAGAGCCTCTTCTCTTCATCCGATATATCAGAATGATCAATTTCTCTTACTCGACATGGTAGATAGCCGTACACCAATATACAAATAGAAGCACTGCAAATGGAGGTTTGAAGACATTGTGATACAAATTTTGCAATACGGAAGACGAAAGTAAAATGATTCTTTTTTAGACAGCTACTTCATTCTTCTCAATGAACTCAAGAGCTTGAATTCCGGCCAGTCTGATTGCATCTAGTCCTCCCCAGACGCTTTGTTATTACACACACACAAAAGACCTTTTGAACGTGACACATCCTGTGCCGGTCATAAATTCTGTTCCTCGGATAAGTTATGTAAATTTTTCGCTCCCCTGCTGTGCCTGCTTGATGACATANAAAAAAAAAAAAAANCCAAATAGAGATGGAAAAGTAGAGAGAAAATGCAAGCCAAGGCACATGGCATGCCATTTACTTCCGCTTCTTTAGCTCTGTAAACGCAGGCAGGCACGCGTTTAGATAAAGATGATGATGGTGTTGATGTGAGGCCGCAGATGGCCATGCCGAACCGAAATTCCCAGAACAAGAGGAAATTGGATAGCGACTTATTATAATGATACTACCTTCCTAATACAGTGAAGTCTCTCACCACCTCTATGCCTTCGCGAGTGAAAGAGGGGCAGGTGACAGTAGAAGTGGGAAAAGTTGCATCAGTCTGGAAGCCGTTGTAACGCCAGCGTTTTCTCCGGCTGATGGCGATGATGTTGGTGGCAATGGGGTTGAAGATATTGTTGAAGTGATATGCTCAAATCATTGTCGCCAGGAAATCTTCCCCTTCAATTCCAGTCGTAATTCGTGCGCAGATATGATGAGCTTTGCGAAAGATTTGCACGATCTTCATGAAGCATATCCACCAGGCTGCAAGTCCGGATAGTAACCTCGACTGGAGGGCACACCTTGGAACCTGTTGCACGCACCAGATTGCCACTGCGAGCCCGGGACTGCCTCCGGATATTCTGCCTTGACAGCATACTGGCGAGGTTCAGTAGAGTAGCGAGCTGTCGGTTCCAGTTTTCCAAGCGGTGGTAGTTGTGCAGGTACACCTTCGTAAATGGTGTTGGCGTAGTACTGGTAGCNATCGTATTCGTGCACTTGCGCTCTTTCCACTTCTGACATGACTGTGTCCATAGGGGTATCGGCTTCGACAGGTGCTCCATCAATGCTGGAGGAACTGCTGCCGGACAAGCTCTGCTCTGAACCGGGATTATAAGTGTATTGGCTGCTACGGTAGCCGGCTATGCCAGAGCCGCCCCCACCAGCACCATAACCACCAACGGAACTGCGAAAACCACCGGCACTGAGACCGGTGTAACTGGCACCTGCGGAACTGTACCCTCCACCTCCACCAGCACTTCCACGGCTGCCTGTCTGGCTATGGGCGCCTTCATTATGGTAATGACTTGGTGACCGACCACGGACGACTATCTTTTCGCTCAATCTATAGGCCACCTTTACCCACTCTGGGTGCTTGGCACCCTCCTGTCTGCAATCGGCAAAGAGCTCGACTAGAAGATGAAAATATTGTTGTGATGCTCGTCGTTTGCCATTGTTGGCGGTGGCTTGTTTGAACTGGACCCTTTCGAAAGTGTGAGATGTGTTCTGACCAGGTGCTGGTAGGTGAGCAACTGGTGAGGCGTTGTAAGAAGAGAAAGATGTCGCAAGTTGAGACGTCATGGCAGCAGAAGATTTAGAGTCCTGTTGTAGAGGTAGTTGAGGTCCACTTGTGGACCCTGAGGGGTTGAAGCTCGACATTGGAACCTGATAGGTACCATGAGGCGAGATCGACTCTATTCGGTTTGTGTTGTGTGGTGTTGGCGCAACTTTGACGATCTCTACTTTCGTCTTCGGTCCCTGGTCACGTTTGGGAGTATGTTGAACCAGTTCGATGTTCTTGCCTTGAGGTCCATCAACAACAGCTGATAGACGCATTCCAAGAGCCTGGACTTGTTCCAATTTGTTATGATGTTTGATGAAAAGTCGCCCGTTGCTGATGTTAGGGGTCAAGTCGAAATTGCATTGGACCGAGAAGTAATTTCTACGATAGCAGGTCCACTTCTGATCGGCCGGAGATTTGAAGAAACCTTTCTCAACCCTAGCGTGGACGTTTGGGGTTACGGAATGCTCTCCACATGACATCTCTGCGATAACTTGCAGTTCGATCCAAGGAAAATCGGCACATTCATTGGAAGGAGTGGCATGACTGTACGCACTAGACGAAGCCATATGGCCCTGATAACCTGCTGATCCAGGAGATAGAGTTAGAGCATGCGGGTATGACCTTGGAGTTGTCGGGTTGTAAGGGTCGTGGTATTGAGAAGCGAGAGGCAACTGGTCTCGGGTAAGGTATGGGGTCCCGTTAGAGCCTGGTTCACGTTCGGGAGCATTCGTCAAGCCTGTTAATGGTGATCTCTGAGGGGCAGGAAGAGTGGCCGATTGTGCCGATGGATCAAGACTAGACGATGACGGGTCAGATGGCATATCATGAACCGAACGGTAGGATTTCGGCTAGGATTCGGCGGCACAGCATTTTGCAAAGAGTATGACTTACAGTGAGGGTCTTGGGGTGGCAGCATAAGAAGATGGGACGAACGCCTGGGGATGTGACACAGAGCCTGAGTAGTTGGACAGGTTTGTGTAATGCTGCGGATAATTTGAATATTGTTGCAAGGACGGAGTGGCAGACGAAGGGGTGCTCGAGTCAGTAAAGCTTGTGCCTGGAGGATAGCTGTGGGCGATGTGTCAGCGGGTTGTAGCGAAGCCTAACAGGATGGAAAGTGGTCATGGCGGTGAGGACGGGATATTTGTTGTCAATACGTGCAGGGTAGAGAGCGTGTGACAAGGTATTGCGTATTGGGGGGTTGGCGTTAGAAAAACACAAAGAACCTGGGCAAGGAAGTATTGTGGTCCATTGGACGGCAGTTAAAGGTAGAGAGGTACGATGGCGGATATGACATAAGAGAACACATGCAGTGGTCGTCCCGCGAGTTGGGTATTGATCCGTGTGTTCCAGCCCGACGGATCGGTAAGAGCATCCATGCATGCACAGCAGTTCAAGGCTGACCATAGCAGAGTAAGGTAAAAGGCAAGGCGTAGGGGACTTGGTTGGGCAGATGCATAGTGTGATTGGAGGGATTGTTTGATGTTATCAGGCAGGCAGGACCAATAGACTCACCTATTTGATTCTGAAGTCGTGCCAGGCACGAAACGAGACGCAGCTGGATGCGCATGTAGACCAGGGCCGATACCAGTGTATGTCGAAGGAGAGTGGTGGGTCAATTGGGGTCCTCTTCTGACGGGATCGACTGCACCTGTAGTTGTGTATGCTTGAGGATGGTGGTGGTTGCCATGGTTGTTGAACTGATCGAGGCACTCCTGATCTGTTGGGAGCTGGTATTCATCATGGATTGGCAATGGGTGGTGGAGGAGCGGTACTGCAAAGTGTCAGTGATCAAATTCGTTTTGTTGCAAGAATAAATCCAGTTCCCAGTCTTCGAGCCGATCCTCCTCTTCGTCCTGTCTTCATCTCATTGGTACGGTCCCGTAATGTGGTGGCTCCAATAGCACTGCAATCTCTGCGATATTCTCCATACAACAACAAGCGGTAAAGGTGTGGGTTGTTGTGTATGTGTTGAGAAAATCGACAGGCCCGCATGTGCATGAACATCCACATAAACCTACACATGCACATACTCAAGCGTACATATACATGCAGATGTCGCACGAGATCCGGCACGATGCAACGCCCTTCCACATCAATCCTGAGGCGTAAGATCGCCTCATTTACTCACACATCCCCTGCCATGACAGGGCAGAAGACGACAGTAGTCTCTTGTCGATCGAACTCGCGGCGAGATGATCTCGTGAGGTGAAGACAGGTAGACGGGCCGAAGAGCAGGGGTTGGAGACTCCACATCTGCAGGCATCACGCTTTGCGATGCAGCGCAGCAACATGCAAGCGAGGCTGATGTGCATAAAGGAAGTGACAACTGGAAGATAGAGGCGAAAAACAATAAAGACAAACTCACCTTGTTCCATCATCGACATTGACGTCGGTCGGGCTCTCCCGCCGCTTGTCTGGGCTTGGCTTGGCTTGAAGGCCTTAAGTTTGCGCTTTCTTCCTTCGTCTCGTTTGCGACCAGATTGAATCCAGCGCCAACGTCTTTTGCGGAGACGGCTGTGGCTGCGGGTGATGGCGATCACTCGGGGACTGTTGAGAACTAGTCTTAGAGTCCCTCAAATCCAGTATATAACTCGCGCTTCCGTAATGTCTGGGGAGGTACCCTTCCCTTACTTTGGCTTCAGAGCTTTGCTGCAATCGTTTGCAGTCTCGGACAGTCTGGTATACAGCCGTGGCGGTAGCTGTATTTGTGGATAAAATCGATGTGGGCAGATGTGACCTGTCAGTTGAGTAGACCACTACAAAAAAAACAACCTTGTCACTTCCAGAACTGACTGGTCGGATGCTCGGCTGAGGGAGAGACAGGGTCGTTGTTGGCAGCTGAAAGTATTAGAGAAGGCTTTCAGAGAGGAAAGGCTGATGGTTGTCGGCCGATCAGCAGGTCGAAGTGCGCATAGAAGTCCTCTTCCGGTATATGTATGTGGACTTGCAAGGCAAGGATGGCCAAGAGACAAGGATAGGCACAACACAAGTGTTCCTTTTCAAGAGGTTATGCTGGTTGTGTTCCCGCCGGTGTGCTTTCTGTCTCGTTTCGACGCGCAGGGCAAATACACAGCGCAAGACTGTCCGATACGGTGCGGTAAGTCAAGCAGTGCTTCTGGACTAAGTCAGTCAATCTGTGCATATACCAACTGGAAGATGCGACATGTGCTTCTATGTCAACTTTGCAGCTCAGTTTGCCGAGGATTCCGGTGTGTGCGAACCGAAAGTTGATGAACTTGTTGCAGGTTGCCCTCTAGGATGCTTTTCGAGGTAGAGGACGATATGAAGAGGCAGACCTACCAACCAAATTGCTTCGAGATGCGCGCAAGATCTGAAGAGATACTGTAGACTGCTGTATGTTCGGTATTGGCGTAGGCCTGTCGATGGTTTTGGATAACACAGAGTCGTTATAGCACCTCCGGCCAACCGCGACGGCTAGTAGATAGTTCAAATGGGACTAGGGATAGAGGGGCGAGGTAAATTAAGAAGTGGTCGACAGAGGAATGTAGTGTCGAGCTTAGTTGGTGTCGAGAAGCCGAGAAACCAATGGGATTAAGAGTTTGATCAAGCCGAGAGCGAAGTTCTATTGTAGATATGGTTGTGCTGCTGTATTGGAGGTCTTGTGGTTGATCAGGAGGGTATCTACCGATTCCCACAAGGAAGAAAAAGCGAAGGGGGAGGGTAGACAAAGGAGGATTGGGGGATGTGAAGGGAAGAGTAGAGCAGCAATCACAAAGGAATGCGGGCTGAGATGGTCGAGTGTGATGGGGAGTAAAGAGGGTTATGGGCGGCAATGGTGGTGCTGGTGGCGGCGGAGGCGATGGTTGATGACCTCTAGCAGAGCCAGAGGCAGAAAAGAACAGAAGACGAGCAGATTAAAGACAGAGACAGCAAGGTGTAGTGGACAGATGGAGTGTGCATATGGCGAGTAGGGATAGCCCTCCGAGTCCCAGTCAAATGCAGTCCCAGTCTTCCGTTCAGTCGCAGTTGCAGTTACTGTCACTGTCGCCGTCGCCTCTGTCAGTCCCAGTCCCCGTCCCAGTGCTAGCCCTAGCCCCAGTTCCAGTTCCAATCTTCTTTCCAGCGCCTGTTGTCTAGTTAGTGTCCAGGGACGGTGGCGGTCAGAAAGTATAGAGCGATGTGAACGGGATGAGATGAGACAAGGCGAGGCTGGGCATGACTGGACAGTACAGGATAGGATAGAGTCGAATGGGATAGGGCATGATAGACCAGCAAGCGTCATTTACCAATACTGGAAGCCATCCCAACTGTGCCTTGGTCTAGGGGATTTCCTACTGTAGACCACCAGATTGCCTACCCTTCTATGCATCCTCGATCCGACCTATTACCTACAAGCACCTACCCACTCTCGACGTTAGAACCCAATCTAGCCTAATCAATACCCTGCACTCCATCCGTTCCCGAGTCTTTGGNTCGAACAGCCGCCTACTCATCACGGGGGGCCATACAGATACAGCCGTAGGGCCAGGGAGGGATGGCAGGATGTGTGGATGGATGGATGAAAAGTAGGTGGATGAGCGGAGGAGATGGAGGGTAAGGATTGGATTGCCTCTGTTCTGACCTTCGAGCATGGACCACTTCCATTTACTCGATCAGAGCACCAGCATTTGCAGAGTATGGACAAGACATTAGCAATGATGGATCAGAACCATCCGCTTCAACAGCAATAGTAGCAAGAACAGCCGCGAAGACACGAGAGCTACGACACAGCCAACCCACTGTTCATTTCCCTTTTGAGCGCCAATCATCTCTATCTATCTATATACACGAAGCCAGGGAGGNATGATGGGACAGGGAAAGAGAAAGAAGGAAAAAGGAAAAAGCTGTAGAGATCAGAATGATCTGTCTGCATTGTCTGGGCGTCGTTCTGTTTCTGTCTCTATAAGATTATTAGCCATGGCCACGGTCATAGCTAAGCCACCAGTGGGCTATAGATCTGTCGATGTGGTTTGGTTCAGGTTGTGCCTTGCGCCCTCACCGACGGCACTGACCACGATGATGATGCTTTGCTATGCCCCTTTTCGACAGATCAAGGGACTGCAGTCGAGACAGCACTCCACACTTGCACGTACTTACACACTTACGCACTTACATACATATGCAAGTATCGTATCCACCGACACACCCATGCATGCAATATACACCCGGCAGGAAAACAAGGCCCGAAGCTTTCCAAGACCGTATCAATTGGGTAATGTTTAGGCGAAGTAGTGAAGATGATCTATGGGAGTGGCAATGGCTTCCAGGATGATAATCATGGTGAGCGACGGTAGCGATGGGGAAGCCATCGACAGCATCAACACGGTCATCGGCCTCGCCATCGATATCAACCGGTCGAAGAGCGAACCAAATCTTTGGTGCTCCGCATTCCCCGAGCAGTCGCAGCTGCATGCGAGACAAAACGTAGACGGTCGAAGGACGGCCAACCCGGACCAATCCAAATAAATCCGGGTCAGGGCAAGCCAGGTCAGGTCATGACATGTCGGGCCAGACCTGATCGGACCAGTTTAGAACCGCAGAGTAAAGCAACGCAATGTAGAACAGAGCAGGAGCAAAGCGAAGGGTAGCAAATCGAACGGACAGCACTGGCCCGGCTGATCGTCGTCCAGGATGTATCGGACGGAAATCTGCACCAGGCAAAAACATCGAACGATAGGAGGATGCCGAATGAGACGAAAAGAGCAGGAGAAGAAGGATCTAACGAGGGCCGATGTTAGCAGAGGAAAGTATCCAAAGTTGCTCTCGAGGGCCGCCATTACCTAGCTCCGATCATGCATAACCACATTCAAGGCGAGGACTGTGGCCAAGGCAAAGATCAATACTGTGGCCGGCCCATGACCAGGACCATGACATGACCGTGACCATGACCAAGCCTTTCCAAGTCCCATCTCCCCATGCTCATGTCCAGACTTCGGACGGGCCGTCTGCCGGCTACGATGGTCTGCAGCAGGCACGCTACTGCAGACTTTCAACCTTCGATTCGATTCGCTCCACGGCCCCTGCGAGTCTACTGCAAGTCTACTGCAGCCCCAATCTGCAGCCATGTACCGTACTGTAACGTACTGTCTCGTTGTAGGGCTAGTTTCATGCTAGGGTGCCGTCAAGGCGGTCACGCTGTCGCCATCTCTCTAGCCGTCTGTAGAGTGCAGGTGGAGAAGGTCGACTATTCGGATCCTGGGTGGTGGGGTCCAATACACACGGCGCGACACGACACCACTGCGAGATGCATCGCACAAAGGCTCTTGCTTTCTTCGAAATCGTACCCTTTCGATCAGTGGCATTACGCGCGCTGCTTGCTCATCCTCTCCAAGGTGCCGCGCTTTGGGGACACGCTTCCCCTGTCACGCGAAAGCTGACAGATACTTTCTGGTGGGCACCATAGCGCGTATTCGTCATCCTCATGACCTCGAGGAGACAGCTAGGCGTTATGATGGGATATGGCCATATTCACGACCATGATGCGCCAGGCGGGGTTGGCGGGCGGAAGCAAAGTCAGAGACGGCGATGCTGTGTCTTTGCCTCCCCACCCGTAGCGTGGCGTTTCATTCCCGTCAGATCATGAAGTTACAGCCAGTGAAATGCAACACCATCCACTCAACTTCACCAAAGAAAATATAGGCAGATCGAATGGCTAGGAACAGAGTGCCTAGGCGTTATGCTGGGCGGGTAAGCTACCTATGCTTTCCGGTATAGCCAGTACACCATGCTGGGCATCGTATGGACGCTGGGCAGGGCAAAATGCGACTGGTGCCATCCCATCCCACTCCATCAATAAGCAGAACGAGAAAGTGCCGCGCCGCAGAAGGTAGAGGCGAACAGATCAGATCAGTCACGCAGATAAAAGACTGGCACTTGGCGACTGCACGTCGCCCACCCCCTTGCTTCGATCATGCATCCATGCGACGGTGGGATGGTACACGACAAGCTACAATACGATGCGCCTGTCATGATCAAAATTGGGTTGGCGGTGTTAAGGTATACTGGAACGAAGCGTCAGTCTGCCATCGTTCATCAGGAATGATGACCCTGACACACCATACCGTGGGAGAGAGATGAAGTGATTGGAACAAAGCAAATGCTGATTGAGGCGATAACAATAATGACGGTGGTGGTGGTGGTGGTGGTGGTGGTGGTGATGGCCAATATGGATAGTGAACGGGTACAGTATAGGTATGTGAGCGAAGGTTGTGGTGGATGGTGGAGGATGATTTTTACTTTTCACCGGCACCCACACCAAACCAGCCAATAGTGAGGGATCAGCCATGGGACTTGCTGCGCTGTAAACTACATTCCACATTCCTCACCCAACCCAACAACACCCAATCACTGCTCCGACCAAGACAGACAGAAAAGCAGACAACCAGATGGCCGGACGCTCCACGCCCTACGCTAAACGCCGTTTCACGCTTGTCTGTCGCCGCATATGTATAGCATATGTCCGATGTGATAGGCCGTTGGTCTACAGTCAGTTCGGGGATTGATCTTCTGCACTTTCAATTGATCACTCGTCTACACAAGCCTACTGTACATGTCTGGAATGGCCCTCTGGCATCAGACTGGAACCAGAGCAAAGCATAGCTGCCTGTCTACGCCTGCACATACAGTACTCACGTATACACTTACAGACGTTCTACCCCCTTTATTATCGCCTGCCGTCTATGCTGCCACCGCTCCAGAAGACAAGACTGATCGGCAGTTGATTACGACGAATCATCAGCAAAAGGACGTTCGAAAAAGTAGGCCGCAGTGGGCATCATCCCAGAAACATGACCAGCTATCAACCAACCAGTATGGCTCCACCACCCCCTTGGCCCTTCCATATCACACCTACCTCGGACCCATCCCTTCCCACCGCCCGGCTCAGAGTAGGACCCGGTCAGGCACGGTCGAGGTATGACGGATTCGCGGCTTCCTGCAGCAACCACGTTATACCCGTCACCGCTACTCCGCCCACCATGTCTCAGTACTGTACGAACTTCAGCCATACAGGCGCCTCGGCACGAAGATCGTGACATGTTGGGGCCCATTATTAGTCTCATCCACTTCTCCGGCAACATCAACCGGCTAGTGCCTTCTGTTCGGCGATGTCTAGCGTAAGAGAACTCTCACGAGGCGTTAAGGTTAGGTAGATTGTGGGCGACTCACAAGCAAGGGAGGTTGGCAGCGCTGAAGGGTCATGCCATCTTCCATCGCCCTCCATGCGATGGCCAGTCACAGATGAAACGCATCAATGAAAAAAACCATCTCGGCGAGCAATGGGATCCATGATACTTCACTGCAGCTCAGAGCAATGCTGAATGTAAGCAAGAACAGAGACGATGAAACATACGGCAGGCTAACCGTATTGGGCCGAACTCCCATCCATTAACCTCTCTTCACCACCCTCGCTCGACTACATTCATTACTACTGACAAGCATTACAGTGTATAGAGGATCGCAACGCATCAGCTAAGGTACTTATGTTCATACGGCCCCCGTTGATCAGTCGCTTGCCATCCACTTCACTTCGAAAGTACCACGGCACGGATCGTGAGCGGAATCCTGCCAGCTAAATACTTGAGTTGCTGTTCCCCACCTCGTGTTGTACATCCATCCTGTCTGCCGTTGTTGTAGTCATCCTGTCAGGCTTTCGAGGAACATCCAGCTATTGGTATCAAGGGCCTTATCCCATGTGATTTGTTGCAAGTGCCCTTTATCGTCCATCAGAGATCGGACGGATTCTTTGGTACATTGGCCCAAGTCCAGCCACTCGGTCTGCCGACAAAAAGTTCAAAATCCAGGAGCCGCCTAAGAAGCCTCACCGGTTCGTATTTGTCAGAGCAAACAGAACTGAAAGTAATGGACTAAATCGTAATTCCGTCATGATGACAGTTGTTAGAATGACAGCTTGCTGGTGGTTCACAGCACCAGCAGGAACAATGACAGGCATCACAGAGTCAATAAGTCAATACCGGCTTGAGCCAATATCTCTCACCTGGTGTCATTCCATAAACAGCCAGGTTGAAAGCTGGACATCTGCCACTCTACATTGGAAGACAGACGCTACAGTCCTGGGAAGCCATAGATGTAAGGACACGCGAGCAAGTGAGCAAGCAATTTGTTTGGCATCGTAGCACCACGCCCGGTCGTTTCACGACCTCTATGTTCGACGAAAGAAAGGAAAGCGAGAGTGCTGAAGGCCATCTCGTCTGTCGGGTTTCCCGCCGCACAGCATACTACACCTCTCGGCTGCCTACTTCAGATGAATCCCACAGCCCCTCTCGCTGTGCCTGCCCGCCCGACTTTGTCTTCTCGTACTTCTGCCTCGTACCTGCACTCAATACGTCAAAACATCGTTTCAAAAAGCTGGAGTGGACCCGCCAAATGTGCCGGAAAATAGCCTTTTCATTCCCAAAGAGTCACGTGTTCACGTGGCAGACTGGACCGCAAAGGTAACGGTGAAGCAACAGGGAAGGAAAAGATACCAACCCTTGGAAAGCGTGGACATGTGGCCAGCCGCTCCTTCATCCGATTTACTCCAGCCAGCCTCATGATATGGTTGCACGCACAGCCTCCATTCTTTCTTCCCCATTCATGCCACAAACCCCTGGTCAGTGCTGGTAACCGCAGTCCCTGTCTGGATGCCTGCCTTGACCTGGCTGGCCCTGTACTGTACAGTGGAGTTTCTTGCAGCTCGATAATGTAGTGCTATATCCCTGAAGCCTCGAGTCCCGACCTGTCG
>LSHF01000050.1:0-154199 GCA_001660795.1 Leptoxyphium fumago | reverse complement strand
GGTACTGTACCGTCGCACTGCACGCTGTTGCTGTCTGAAGTGCCGTTGTTCTACAATCAATGTTTCCCCTGTCTGAGAGTTCCAGAACTAAAAAAAACATGGTAGGCCGGGAGGGAGAAAGAGAGAAAGAGGTGTATGGGTGGTTAGGGAGAAAAGCGAATCAAGGGGAAGAAAGCTGGTCGAAGATGTCCCTGTGCCACTGGCCATGGGCCTCCCAGTCGACATCGGTCATCCTGGTGAGGGTGTCGACGAGGGCGGCGACGTGTGGGGTAAACTCGGCCAGGCCGCAACTGGCGAGGGCGGCGCTGGCGGAGCTGGCCACGCGCACCTTCTCGCTCGACGTCGTCGCGCTCAGGCGGGCCAGCACGTGGCCCTTGAGCCGGGAGAAGAGCACCTTCAGCACCGGGTCGGTCAGCCGGCCGGCCGCCGCCTGCGCGAAGAACCGGCCGATCGTCGTCTGCACCTGCACCTTGGTCGCCGGCGGCAGGTTGTGTGCGGACTCGAGGATCGACATCGCCTTCTGCGCCGGCGGGGCCGCGTCCGACAACGAGGAGAAGGAGGTGGTGGATGTTGTAGACGCCGCCGTCGTCGGTCGCGACGTCGTGCCTGAAGCCTCGTACCCTTCCAGCTTCAGCAGCGTCCACAGCCGGTTGGCTTCGGGCTTCCACTGCGTGCGCACGTCGCGCTTCAGCATGTTCTTCGTCGTCAGCAGGATCGCGCTGATGACCGTGATGCGAAGTGCCTCCTGTTGGATCTTCTGCAGCCGGCGGGCGTCGAGGACCAGCGTTTCCGGCACTGAGTCGTCTTCGAAACCGTTCTGATCGATAACAAGGTCGACCAACGCCTTGGCGTAGGTCTTGTGAGATGTCGGGCGGTCTGCGATGTCCCTAACGCCCTCGGGATCTCTGCGTTGCGCTTCGGCCGTCAGGGCAGACCACGCCTCTTGCCACCACGCCTTCGTGCGGTCGAGCGTGACCTGGCCCGTCTCCAGATCTTTGGCGAAGTTACGACGTTCGTACCCGGCTGCTTCTCGGATCAGGGTTGGCGCTGCACTCATGATCATGAAGTTGGAGTAGTCGAGAGAAAGAAGATCTACCATTCGTAACAGCCGGAAGAGCTTCTCGATCATGACGCCAAGCTCGTCGTTGCTCGAGTCCAGATACTCGGCTAGGGTCCGGACTTGCTCGTCGCGGAATGGTGCACAGAGTTTCGGCAGGATGGTGGCCATGAATGTGAAAAAGTCCGAGTAGGAAAACACGCCGTGTTCAGATTCTCGCTTGATGGATTCCAGGTCGAGCCGGTCAGATATTAGGTTGTACATGCTGTTGCCAGGCTTCAACATTCTCAACAGCTTCTCACGCACATTCTCTGCAACAGACAAGGTCCACAGGTGGCCCTCGCCATTCTCAAAGCCGGTGCGCATGCCGTCGCAGATATACCGGTATACCTCGTCACGCAGTTTGGCATTCGACGACTCATCGAGCTTGTAATCTTTGTCAATCGCAAGCTCATGCGTTAATTCACGGTTTGTCGGCATTGGGGTGAACAGCCTCGCCATTTCACCGAACGACACTGGCGCCGGAACAGGCTCAGGAGGCTCGACGAGAGGATACTCGTCATTGCGATCGCTTTGCTCTGCTCCACGAGGGCGAACCTCGTTGACTGGCCGCTTTTTCGGTCGTCGTCTTCGACTCTCCCTGATCGCCTTCTTAATCAGAACGTCTGCACGATCGGGACCTGCCAACTTGCGGATTCTGCTCAGCAGCATGACCTGGTTATCGCGAATGCCTTCTCTGTATTCGCTGGCAACTTCGCCCCTGGTGTCGTCCTTCACGGTCTGCCAGATGGCATCCAGTTCGACGAATGAAGCTACCATGCCTTCGACCAGCACGGATGAATCCTGCAATCTCCAAGCTGCAAAAGCAGACGTGTAGGAAGAGTAGGTTTGCGATAGGGTCTCAAGTGCGGTAGGGTTTGGGGTGTATTGATTCCAGCGAGACAACGATCGCAACACGGCCTCAAATTGGGTCACAAGTTCATTAGCTTTGGCAAACAAGTCTCGCTCTTGTGCGCCGTTGACATTGTTAAGAACAGCGACAGGGTTCCCAATGATCAGAAAGGAGCTGAGGAAGGTCCTGGTATTGAGAGCAGCGACTTCATCGCCGTGATCTTGCAGTCCCAAGTGCATGAGAATCCCAGTGGTGGCATTTATGATGGCATCATCGGCAATAAGCTCGGTCATCTCCTCGAAATCAGTGTTGACAGCATGTTGCCGGGTGAGTTGCAGCTTGTTAAACGTACGTAAGGGTTGAGCCCTCTGAAACAGTCTCCATGCTCTCTGAATCCGACATGCTGCAGTCTGATCGTCGTGAACGGTGTTTCCAGCGAGATCAACGACTGCATTCTCCTCTACACCAGTCATTTCCTCCAGGACCGCCAACTTCTTGTCCGCACTTTCCGCACGGCGGGCGCGCCTTGCATGTAGATTCTTCTGATACTCTACCCTGCGACGCTCAGCCTCAGCATGCCGTTCCTCCATCTCAAGCCGCTGCTTCCGCTCATCCTCCAGCTTTCTCTCCTTCACCTCCTCTGCAATCCGCTTCGCTCTTGCAACCTCTTCTGCGCACGCGGCGGCGACCTTGGCAAGGTATTTCTGCTTTGCAACCTGTGCCGCAAGCGCTTTCTCCTCACTGTGGCTGGAAGCGCCCCTGGGCGCAGCCTTAGCAAGCGCCGCACGCAGCCGGACCTGCTCTGCATGGGCAGCGCGATCTGCCAGTCGAGCTTTTCGGGATTCGATTATGGAGGCGCGTCGCAAGTGCTGGGCGACGTAGTTGCTCTGGCAGCCACTTCTCAAGCCTGCAGAGCCGTGGGACTGGGCGGAAGAGAGGGAGTTGCGTCGAGAGGAGGGCGCGGAAGACTTGCGCCGGCCGCTGAGTTTGTTCTTGTAAAAGCGAGCGGCGAGGTGGGCTGGAGGGGCATGGAAATCGTCAGAGGCGTCTTTGATGTCGCTGTGAATGTCGTCGAACGACTGCTCTTCCGGAATGGTGCTGGCGAGGTCTTCCATGTTGTCGAGATAGCTTGGTCGCTCGACCGCCGGCGAAGCGGCGTTGGTGACTAGATCCTGGTTGTGAGAGTCCATGGTGTGCTCATGGCTCGAAGTCGGTCTAATGCAGCGGTATGCCGGCCAAATGGGATAGGAGAGGATATATGATATAAGCAAGCGAGTGCAGAAAGCGAGCGGTGTTGGGGAATACCGTAAGCGGACAAGATAGGACAATCAGTCAGTCAGTCAATCAGTAGGACGTAGCGGGGGTGGAATGCGGTAGTAGCCTCTGGACACACCGGCAGAGAGCGAGATTGGTAAGGACCAGGATGCAAACAGCAGAGGGCATATACATGGGCCTCCAGTGGCCGGGTGGCGGGAGCAGATGACGACGATGCAGACATGTCTGGATGATGTTCCACTGAATCCGCCAGGCTCACCAGCACGTTATACAGTACTGTACAGCACCGTCCAGTAACTGGGGAGGTAAAGCTATAATTTACTGGTGAAACCAAGGATCCANGCTGAGACATCACCAGCCGACCGTGCGTGCCTCGCCCGCTGTAGATTGCGCCTGACTAATGATTTGTTGTCCTATGCCTCTCCCACTCCGGTGTATTTACCACGGGCAGGGTAATCATGCGTGAGGTCTAATCAATGGATTGCTTGTAGGAACCATCAGATGTCGAGCATCACGACATCGCCATCTTGCTTGCGTGCCTGCACAGTGCATCCGCGCGATGGATCATCTTATCAGATGAGCGTCCCAGAATAGAACTCGGTTGTTCATGTGTCAGCACGTGACGTGCATGAACGCACGACATCATCTTGTCGCCGTTGAGATCCTCGGTATACTTGCGCAGAAAGCACTGTAGATGGTCGTGGTTTTGACACCTTCAGGCTCTTCGGCGGCTATGCATATGCATCGTGATATTCCGCGACGTCGCGCCGCATAACCGCCTGATCGACCCTTTCAACTGAGGTCGAGGTAGTTGCATAGTACTGTATATCTGTTCACTAGGTGTTTGGCGTGGCGAGTGCCTCCACATGAGCCTAGTCATGCACACGACCTTTCAGTATGAGTACAGCAAGACGAAGCTATAACAATCAATACTTTATATCTGCACGATGAGCAGATCTCTTTAGGTATCGGCAACTCTCCAGGCGTCGTCGGCATTAGCTCCGCCGACCTCGCTGGCCCGTTCGCCCGCTTGTACCCGCACCGCGCCCTACCCACTCACTCACTATCAGGCCTCTAGAGGAGATATGTGCCAGCTAGCAACCGTCAACGTTGAAATAGCCGATTCACAACCGACAGACCTGTTTCATTGTTCAGATTGAGGCCCTCGTTAGATGCTATCACGCACTGCAGCTCGTCTGCAGAGATTCTCGTCTTTGAAAGCCACATCAGCACGGGCATTCACCACAACCACCATCAACATGGCCTCAAAGCAGGAATGGATCGTGATCATCCCCGACCACAAGGGTGTCCTAGACCAGAGGATGAAGGTCAGGCCGTGAGTATATCGATCAGCTTCTGATCCCTCTCGATTCTTATCCGTGCCGCTGATACGGGATCCATCTACTTCAGTGACCACCTCGGCAACCTGGGCCCGAACGTGGAAGCGGGCAAGGTCGTCTTTGGAGGTGCCACGCTGGACGAGCCTATCAAGGAGGGCGAGCCGCCAAAGATCAACGGGAGCATCATGCTCGCTATCGCCGATACCAAGGAGGAGGCGTTGCAACTGATCAAGGACGATATCTACACTAAATCTGGTGTCTGGGATGTGGAGAATGTGAGTCTTGGTCCTTACCCCTTGCTTGTGATCCCACCACGCTGACGTTTCATGCCTCAAAGCTACAAATCTACCCATTCAAAAGTGCAGTGAGAAAGGAGTTGTGATGCGGAAAGCGTCTGTAAGACAATGTGAATTGCATTTCTCTCAATCAGCTGGCTGGTGGCAAAAAGTCGATGCATAGCCTCAAAACCCAAAGCTGTCTAGTAAACTGTTCGCATCAGGCTCTTTGAACTGAGTTGGCTTTCTCTGTTCTTTCTCCGCTGGGGCGGGAACTGTTGGCGCTGGATCCTGAGGGGGTTTGGTTCCGCCTTGCTTTGCCCGTAACTTCCTCAACAACTCTGCCGCTTTTTCCTCTCTCGTTGCCTTAGCGTCATCTTGGGCCGGTGCTGATGTACTCGGGGCCGCTGAGACTTGGCCATTAGTACCTGCACTCTGCTCGGCAAAGCCGTCCAATATAGATGTAGGCTCGTCTGCCGTTACTGTGTTATTTCCAGTCTCAGGGCCGGTTTTCTTGCCGGTAGGTGTCGGAAGTCGGAAGTCGTATCCAGCGACGAGCTGCAGTGCAGGGAGTGCGAGCCCCATCTTCAACAAGATTCGGACGGCTCTCATGATGGCGCTCCATTCGTCCTTGTTTTCGCTTTTTCTCAATTGTTGATAGAGAATCAGCATCGCCGGATCGTCCTGCTGCCATGTCCTGATACCCTCACCCTTGAATGGGTTGATAAGCTCGGTGACAGCGGCCGAGCTATTCCCCATCACGGATTGCGCCCAACTGAGCAGCCAACGGTTGCCTTTCACCCTCGCCTGCGGGATGACTCTGTCCTCAAGCAGCCTGCACAACTCTGGCGATCCATCGCCGCAATATATCCTTGCTACAGACACGGCGAGCGGAATGTCCTCACACTGTCCAGCCAGGACATTTGTTGCGCTGACCGGATCGTCGGCGAGAAGGAAGAAAGCAGCGGCGTACCTGAACCTATGCTTACCCATCAGCGCGTATGCATTCTTCTTAGCTGCTGTACGAGCCTCTGGCTGAGAGAAATCACGCTTGAGGAAGTTCATGGTTGTCCGCTGTTCCTTGTGCCATGTGGCTATGCGCCAAAGCGCCAACAACGTCTGCTTTTTGCGAAGAGCAAGGTAGAACAAGGCTACATTGACTGGGTCTGGAGGCTGAGTCGATCGATATTCAGACTGGGCAATCAGTTCGAATACCTGTACCATCGCTTCAGGCTCGTACAGACTTCGAATGACGCCAAGGCCTTTCGCAATCTCCAAGCTTATTTTGTTATCATAGTGCGTCACTAGTAGGTCAAGAAGAGGTTGTTGAGTAGTGCTGTGATATGCGAATGCAATATCACGCCATGACATCTTCGGAGCTCTTCGTGGAGAGCTGGCATTGGCTGCCGTAACTGTATCATCTTCTTCGGCAGCCTCGTCAATTCGTTGTACCCGCACATTCCAAGCGAACACGTAGCGTTGTGCATTGTTATCTAAAGCATCGCGATGCTTCAGAACAAAAGAAAATGCCGTTATGACTCTCTTGAGCTCTTTTTGCTCGCCTCGATTGAGTCTCGGAAGCTTAGTTGAATCGAGTTGTAGTAAAAGCTTGTCCACCGTCTCCTGACTAATTGACACTCGGTTCTGGTCCGAAGCTGCGTGAATCAAACCGCCCTCATCCAGATCGAGCATATAATCTAGCTCATCACCTTCGCCATAGAACTTCATCTTGTAGTGCAAACGTTCCAAAATTTTGATGAAAGCTTCAATTCGGCCAGAGAGCATGGACTCATATAGCACACTAGGATGCCAGACGGGCAGAAACTTCAGCATGCCATTCGTGATGTCGGATAGGGTCAGTTCTCGGGTCTTGTCTTCGGTCAAGTCTAAGCTCTCCTGCACGTGCGTGGGTAGACTGCGACCATGGAAGCGGTCGCCAACAATGAAGAGGCTGTTCCAGGCTCCAACAGCCACCCGATCGTCAAATGTCCAGCTCAAAGCCTGGATACGGACTCCAATGTTGGCGAGCGAGATTTGGCTTAACAGGTACCATGCAGACTTTGCACCGTACAGATTGCGCAGATATATGTCCACATGAGAACTGAAAGCCACAGCAATGGCCTGGAACGATCTCGCAAGGGCAATCCCTTGGATGCGCTCGTCGAAAGTCTCGCTATACTCAATGTATTCCTCGAGCAAATTGAAGCACTTGATTTCCCTCTCGTTTGTGACTACTAGGACGTCTTTGCCTTTCCTCAAGGTAGTGGGTTTGTCGATGCCGGTAAAGTACTGCTTGGAAAATCCAACGTGGGATCGGCTCTCTCGCCGCTCAAAGAATCTTGTAGATGTCTCGACCGATGCAACATCTATATTGCGGCTGTCAGTCTGCCAGCGAATTGTACCTACACCCCTTGACATCGAAACTAAAAGGGTATTTGAAAGACCCAAATCAGTAATGCCGGCGTAGTGTCCAGTCCATTCGCAGTGTCGTGACAATCGATCACTGTCCGGCACAGCATGAGAGAAGAATGTCTCGACGGTGGTGCTCCACCAAGTAATACTGCCCATACCTTTAGGACTGGTAAAGCAATGGGTCAACACATTGAGACGATCATTCTCGAACCAAGACGAAAACACAGCATTTTCGTAACGCTGCAGACGAAGTGGGAAGTTCTCATCATGCGCAATGTGAAACGGTTCTCGAGAACTAGGCGTGTCTGGTCTGCGCTTATGGCCTATGTTCTGCAGACCCCAGGCACTCATGCGACCTTGGCCATCTGTAATGATGAAGATATCTGGTGCTTTCGACGAAACCTCTTTCAGATGCTCCAAAGTGTGGCTGATAGTACTGCGGCTGACATCCCCCACTGCTGATGCCGTGGCTGCAGCGACTGCCTGAGAAAATTCATGTGCTGGGATAATTAGGGTGTATCGAGTCGACACCTCTTGCCGTGAAGCCTTGCCAGATCTTGGCAAGGGAGGTATTGCATCAATGAGGTTAATCGAAGTATGCAGGACCAAAGTATCGAGGTCGTGTACTCCTCCAGCCTTCCAAAGCCGTAACATGCCATCGGCGGCAATGGTATATAAGACCTCAGGGTCTTCTTCTTGCCTCCCACCAATCCCATTTCCTGCTCTATCAGAGTTCTCATCAAATGGTCTCCACGACACGTAAGTGACCGGCGCTGGATGCGCAAGATACGCATAATCGAAAAGACCTTCTTCGAACGACAGCCTTCGCCATATCTTGATGAATTTATCATATTGGCCACAGGACGCGATCAGTGAGCCTGATCGACTGAATTCGCAAAAGTTGACCGGGTTTGGAAGGGGTTTTGACCAAAGTGCGTGCCTTTCTTCCACTTGGTCGGATATGTTTGACGAAGGGGCAGGGTGACTGCTCCTTGAGGAAGGCAAGGTTGAGAACAAGGTCAAGATATTCGCATCTGCCACTAGTAGCTCTCCCGGGTTTCCCCATGATAGGATTCTAGTCTCGTCGAAATCTGCGCATCTCAACAGCAGTGTCTTATGCCACCTAACCCTCGTCCAGCCTTCCGCCACCGGCTCCAGTACAAAGACAGCATCTCTTGTTGCGACTGCTATCTTGCTCGTGCTCGGCTCTGCTGCTAATCCAATCGTATCATTCTCGAAAGCAACAGCCTGAACCAGCGCATTGGGGCCCGAAAGAACGTTGAGGTATCGCCCGCTAATGTAGGCTATGTATCGCTTGTGTCGAAAGATGAAGGACGCAAGGCTCTGGTTGCCCTGTGTGGGAGCGCCTGGGAGGACCTGCTCGAAGTCGGACGGAGTGTGGTGCGACCGGTTATCTCGTGGACCAGGCGACGCAGAAGGCATTGAGGGCATCACTATCTTCTACGTGCAAGCATTGTGGAATCGCGTCGGCGGGGGAGCCTGGCGGCAGGACAGATCGGGTGTCAAGGTGTGCAGGGTGAAGCTAGTCGACGTGTCGAGACTGATCATCGGACCACATGCACAACGACACTTGCTCGTGACATTTCATCAAGGGAGAGGTAGTAGATACGGTGCTGTCGGGCGCATGCAATTGAGGTCATGATCGAGACAATCAGGTGCATGCCTGTAACCAGGTACCCGTTTCTGGGGCATAGACTGTCAATCGTGGATGGAGCTTAAGCTCTGTGGACGGGACTGTCCGAGCGATCTTGCCGACACCAACTGTGACCTCGATGGTGCTTCCTGACTTTAGCCGCCGGTGGCATGGGCCTTTCTCCCTCCCATCGTCTTCATTGCTGTGATCTATTGTGGGGTGTCTGTTACATGCTCATGCCTATCCTTGAGCCATGATCTCGCCTGTCAAGTCCTCATAAGTGCGGTCGACCATGTTCGAGAGGGAGATCGATCTGGGCCATATGCGGATTGCAACCGCAAGCCGTCGTCTTACCCTGGATATGCAAGGACGGGCCATTCTTGCCGCGCCTGCGAAGGATCATTTGGCCGCTCTCGAGCCGTTGATAAATGGCTCCCCTCCAGTAGGCAAGCCTTGGGTGAAAAGGGGGGATCGTTTCCAGCTGGTCTTAGACCTTCATCTTGACAGCGGTCGCAGCAAGGCTTTGGTGGAAGCCATAGCTTCTGGACTCGAGAATTCGAAAGTACCTAGCAAGCAGGTAGGTTCTTATGGAGACCTTCCACTATAGCTAACATGATGCAGACGTGGCAGCAATTCAACCTTGCTGTCTCCCTGGTCGAAGTGCATCATAATACCCCTCAAAGTCATATCGTTGCAGTATCGCTGGAGTACTCCACTGATACCGTCGAGGACAGCCGTCGTTCACCATGCCAGCTTGGACGGCATGTCCCAATTTCAGACTTGAAGCTGCCGACTGGCTATGTCCAGCTTGGGCTTGAAGAGGTGCACTTTTCAGTAGACTTGCGACGAGGACTTGCCCCGGACGCCAGGATGAATAGCCAGTCAGATCCAGCACGAGTCTGCCGCCGCTTGCCTTCGAGCGATACGACCCAAGGACAGTATATGCCTGAGATGGGGTCAGGAATGTGCTGTGTGGTGGGCCACAATGCACGAGACTCTCAGTGTGGTCGCAACGGTAATTGTCGTGACGAACATTTTAGTGCCTGCAATGAGTTCTCAAAACCTAGAACCACGATCTCGTCGCCTCCAGCGCAGTCGACAGCTGTGCTTGACGATGACTGTGAGCTTCAAATAGAAGTCCACCATTTAGTACGGATGGTAGACTACGGATTGGTGGCCGCAATCCGCACAACGCCTCCTAGACCAGCGAAAGCATTCATCATAGAGACTCGCAACATTCTGTCTCTTGATACTCTAGCTCCAAGTATCTGGCTACCAGGGTACCTTCAAACAGTCTCACTTAATGCCATCTTTCTGCCAACCATTACTCATGCCATATCTAGTGTGAAAGACCAATTCATACATACTCAGTCTTCACACAGTGCTAACAACATTCTTGATCACGAAGTTAAGGGTCAACAAACCATCAACGGCTTAAAGTCCCCAGCTGAACACTTGACTCAGCTTTGGGATCTATGCCAGAGAAATGTGCCTGTCTCAGCAAGAACAGGACGAGTGCTCACGCTGTTAAACCACGTTGCGGATGCAGAGCCATCCCATGTCACCGAACCCCTACTTNGGCTCACAGATGATCAGGAATGCTGCCCCGATTCTAGAGATCATCGCCGCCTACAAGGAACACATCTGCAACAATGTGAAGTGGCTGGTAAGCGGAGCACGAACCCAGATATTGAATTCAAGTCGAGGGTTATCAATTCCTCACCACCCGTAGTCTACCAAGATTTGGGCAATACATTGCCACATGCCGTGCGTACAGGTGAGAATGGTAGGGGACCTGACGACCAAGCGATCGGCATGGCCGCGGACTATTCTAGCGAAATGGACTCGGATGATGAAAAGCTTATCAGCGAGGATGCAGCATCGGATATCGAGATGCTTCTGGTATAAGCGGGTTGATACCGGTTTTGAAATAACCTAAGGTACCGGTCCATGTCAAATCGACTTTTAGGCTATGACGGGCGCCAAGGTACGACAGACAATAGTCAGTGGGGTCGAATGCGCGTGTAACGGTCTGGATCCTATTTGTGACCATTGTTCGTTGCACGTTTGTTTGCAATTGTGACACATTTCATCCAATGTCACTCGGGCCACGTCGAGGTGTCACATAACCCATGGTGGGTGATGGCTTTCACAATCGCACAGTTCCTCTGGCGGCTGAACGGGAGCTGGTAAATCGAAAGCACAGGGCAAACAATATCTTCCAGACCAACGCACCGTACAACCGTCAGACCAAACGGTCGACCAACGGAACGCCCTCAGCTGCTATTTTCCAGAAAGCATCCTGACCGCATCATCTGCACCACCTTGAAACTGCCGTCGCCAGCTGTGGGTTTGGTGGAAAACTATCCGGCGGATGGCGATGCAGTGTAAGGTCTGAGAACGACAGCGCATCCAAAACCCCCGCCATGATCTCGGCCCCTGTCTCTTTCAAGTTTCGTATCTTACTGGGCAGGGAGGCATTTGGACGGGTTGGGATGCAGCACTGCTTGCGATCGGCACGTTCGCATAAAATACATATTCTCCCCTGAACACCGTGTACAGTACCGCAGAGACATGCTTTATATTATCTGTGAATTTGCTCGCCCGAGTCAGGCAATGTCGCCGATGCAACAACGCTTGCTGGATGCGCCGGTCCCCTCGCGTCGAGATCGCTGCAGTGTAACGGAAACGAAAATGGACAAACGAATCAGACGCACAGGCGCTTTCGCGGTGCGGATCTCAACCCACTCGGCATTCCCGCCCTTTTTGTATCCTCTGGGGCACCCAAACGCCACCTCTGACCTTGGCCAACAACGCTGCTAGATACAGTACCGTATGTGCTGCTAGGGTAATATGCCTTGTCAAGGCCCAGCCCCGGCCGACTTGCAGCGGCAGCGGCAGCCACGACAACAACGGAAACTGCAACTTCTGGGTGGGTGAGTTCGCTTTGGGTGGGAAGCTCTACAAAACCGTGCAACGAGCCTGCGAGTCCTCTCGCAATGTACGCTCTACCGTTACCTGTCCGCAGAAAGGCAGAGGAGATATGTGCTCTACACAACCACTTCAGTGCCACCCCGGGCCGTAAACAGGGAGTGAGAAAGATGTGGCGTCCCGCATGGCACGGCTCCCAAACTCCAACATCGTACCTTTCCTCCCGAACGACCTTGATGCTTGACGTCCTCCGTTCAAAGCTGTGCAACCAACTCGCATTGCACCTTGCTGGGCAGGTAAGGCCCTCCTCTGACCTGGCCTTTCTTTCATTGAGTTGGTAGCCTGTTCGTTACTTCATACGAGCCTGTCGAGTGCTCCACCCTCTTGTTCGTGTCCAACCCGTGCTCTGGGAACAAGGGGATCCTATCATCTCGTTCTGCATGACATGTGACATATACTGAACCATCTTTTGCTCCCAGACACAGGTGCGCCCCAATAAAAGCTCATATAGCGCCGCATCTCCCACGTGTCTAAACTTGAGAGAGAGGAACACCGATACCACGACGATTCTACTACAGCTTTCGCGTCCTCTTATGACGACTTGAGGTTTCATTGGTCAGCGGACCAAAGGTGTCATCGCCAGGTGTTGATGCTTGAACTCACATCCGCACCAGGCGATATGGCGACGAACGATCCTGAACACTGTTCTTATGAGGATAGCCCGTTCAAATGCGGCGACTTGGTCCAATGGCGCTTCATACCCTCTATCGTAGCAGCATCTTACTTTGCAAGCCTTTGCGGCACCATCCTTACCGTCGAGATATTACATCGTCGTGGGACTGCCCTCGGTAACTGGAGAAGCTGGTACGTATTCATCTCACTGTTAACGACGAGGTGCAAGTTTTTTGTCAACTTGGACGTTACAGAGACAGCTTGCATTGGAATGGCCCCTTTCTGTCCACGTAGAAGCAAGATCTGTCGTTTGTCTGCACCGGGCTAACCCTTAACCAGGCTGGAAACGCTTGCTTGTGCTGTCTCCATGGGTCTTATCGGTATCTGGTGTATGCACTTCATTGGCAATCGTGCTATATCAATGAACAAGGGTGAGCCAGAGCTGCAACTCGTCTACAACCCTGGGTTCAACACATTGTCAGTGTTTCTTCCAATCATTGGTTTGACTATAGCATTCTCAACAGCCGAATTCCCTGCGCACTCACCACTGATCCATCGAGGGCTACTCGCCTGTACTGGTGTCTTCGCAGGCTTGTCCATCTTGGGTATGCATTATATGGGGAACTTCGGCATCACGAATTATGCGATCCAATACGGGTCTCATTACTTGATGGCCTCGGTTTTGATCGCTATCGGCGATTGCCTTGGAGTGCTTGTTATCTTTTACACCTGGCGGGACAAATGGATTAATTCCTGGTGGAAGAGGCTCACCTGCGCTGCACTTCTATCCGGTGGTGTGACATCGATGCACTTCACAGCCTCGACTGGTTGCATTTATAGACTCAAGCATTTCACAAGCAAAGAGTCCCTGACTGCTCGGAATACTCAGGTCATTGTGGCTGGCGCCTTGTGTGGAGCCGCTGCAGTGACCGTATTTGGTGTCTTGTTCTTCACGCAATACAGGGCAAGAGTGTTGCGAAGTCGATCAAAGAAGGTTATGCTGGCCTGTGCTATCTTCGACCCCCAGGGCAGAATGATGGTGACGACTGAGGGTGTCCTACCTTCAAGAGAGATCACGAACAAGTACCACCACTGCAGTTTCAATGAAGAGTTCGACACCCAGCATCCTGTGTTCGAATGGATCTTCCGGGTCACACGCAATTGGTCTGGCGTGATCGAGCTCATTCCAAAGATGAAAAGCCACCTCGGAGTGCTGAAGAATGACGACCCGGCAGATTCCCGGCCAACAAGCTCTGCCAGTAGCGCTATATACGATCCGGCAACCTACAGCGACTACTCAATCATCTTCCGGGAAAGGTTTTGCACCGCAGCAGCCTCGTTAGCAACTGCCATGGACATACAGCTTGAAAAGATCGGTGTCCTATATGATAAGATTGTTGAAACCGGTACCTTACCGACAGAGAAGTGTAGCAGACGTAGCGTTATAGCTGAAGGCAAAATCGATGATGATATCCCCGCTCTGGAAGAGGGAACGTTCGGCAAGGGTCAGTTGTTGTTCTTGGTCCGACAATTGACATCAGAGGAGGCCGACAGGCTGCTAAACTTTGGCTTCCGGTTCTCGAACACACAACATGTAGGCCGTAACATTGCAGCCAATATGCAGATACCGCTTTCTACATTCGAGGCACATGCTAGCTGTCTGAAACGGTTTGTGGATGATCATGAACGCCAGCAGAAGACAGGCACCTACCTTAGCCTCTTTACGCTCATAGGAAAGCCCAATAATCGAGGATTCGACGTCGCCGTCAAGCGATCAGACGAGTCCCAACTGCCGGATGCGCAACTCTTCCCATACCGGCCGGAAAGCTGGCAGATCGACTTCCTCAGGCGGCTTGATGGACACAAGCTAACATCCTGTGTCATGTACCTCGAAGAGAGGCTGGGCATGTCAGATGACATAGACCCTGGTGAGAGCCATGTCGCGTCGTCAATGCTACTGGCAATCCGAAAGGTCTGCCAGCAGGTCCCGGACTCGTGGTGTCGAGAGGCGAGGTTCCTGGCAAAACCACTGTACGCTCATTACGCGCAGAATGCTCAAGGAAAGAGTATGCCGGTGATGTTGTTCTCCTTCATCACCGTGGCCGATCTGCATTCATCAACAAACGACAGCTCGGGCATTGTCACGCGTATCCCACTCTCCTTCTTTGGCGTACGCCAGCGTTGTTACCCAGGCTCACCGGACCACATGGTCCTCACGCGTGAGATCCACCAGGAATTTGGTCCGCTGCTGGCTAGGCGGTTCTTATTGCCAAAGCCGGCGCTTTCGAAGAAGTGCTACCGGTTGCGTAAGGTCAGCACCGGTGGGAAGACATCATCGTTGGGCACAAGTGTCAGCACGGACGGCTACGACGAGTGCGAGATGGAGCTGGTGAAGGGCGAGAGCAATCTAATGGGCGACTTGGCTACAAAGATGTCCGTACACGAGGAGCGTGTTAAGCGATTTAGTGGAGTCAGCAACAATGACAACAACGACGATGATGATGATTGCGGTGGCGGCAGCAGTTGCAACAACAGCCGTGACAACGTCCTGGGCGGCATTCTCGTCAACAGCGAGACCGTAATCAGGACGACAGATCGCGAGGAGGCCAAGCTGGGAAGCAGCGGCTCAGACCTTGGCATTGGGGGCGTGGTTGAAGGGAGCGGGGTTAAGGTTGCGTGTGGGACGGCGAAAGCCGAAGAGACATTCGTCGACGTCTTGATGAGCGCCACCCGGGCACGCTTCTTGCCCAAGAGCGCCTCCCACTATTGAAACCAACATTGACGGCCTGACGATAAGGCGAATGCCTGTTCTTTGGCGTCACACTGGGGGCGCGCAATCCCCCAGATGATGAGGTCGCCACGTTTTGTACGAGTCCACGACATGGGCATGTGTGAATATGTTTGTATGTGTAATTCCTTCGAGCGACGACGATACCCTTGATGGAGCTTTGTATACCTTATAGCGTCCGTTGCTTTGTTCTCTAGCTGATTGAGAAATGATGGGGACTCCACAGCAACGGCATCCGACGTTCTGTGGGGACAATAGCATTATCTTTAATACAATCTCGAGCTGTTATGCCCTGTGCTACCGTATATATGCAAGCTTGTCTAAACAAGTGACTTTGGTGCGACTGAACTCCTAGCCATCGACCTCGTAGTAAGCAGCCTGTGGCCGTCTTTTGGATTGGGCGCCCAGATCCCACACATTGATGACTATAATGGTATGTTTGCTGCAAAAGAGAAGATACCGGATGGAATTCACAATATTTGGATGACAAAACTACCGAAACACGTTGTCATGCCGTATAAGTAGCATTCGTGCATGGATTGGCTGTCAGCGATGCCATAAATCGTGATAGTCTTTCGGGGATGGTGTTTTTCACAACTGCTAGACGTAGAACTCGGCACTTCCTGTTCATTCTGGAATGGCGGTAGTCTATATGTTATGCTTCGCGCCTCCATACGGTGGACGTCTCGATTTCTCTCTAGACATTCGTCGCGACGATCCAAAGCCGCCAGCCTTATTGTCGGTAACGTCCATCAGCAAACTGAAGTTACCATAGACCGGCAGCTGGTAGGGGTTGGTAGGGTCGGTTGCAGTTGCGGAATACACCTTTACCTCGAATCCTGGCACCGTATCAGGGTCGACGCTGACACCCCCTGCATCGATCTTCCACGTGAGTGCTTTCTTAAGAAAAGGGGAGACATTCAGGGTCGACAGTGTGCTGAGAACACCGTCGACCACTTTGTCGGTGAGTCCCTGTGTGAGCGGGATAGACCCGGCGACGAGGATATTTGATGCTGTCATTCCAGGCTGGGAGAGGACACCGTAGACGCCGATATAGGCAGGATCGTTTATCCACGTGGTCGGATCATCGCTCGACGGCTGACCCAGGAAAATATAGACGTTGTAGGACCCGTTCAGAGCATAGCGAGGTGTTTGTAGATTTGCAACATACTCATACGTCTCGTTTTGGCTGTTCTTCAACAGATTGGCAGACAAAAAGTGTCTCTTGGCCTTGGTGACCTCCGCGCCATCAGCCTCAGGAGCTGCGGTGCGCTTACTTGAGCCTGCCGTGGCAGTCGCGCTGGGACCGTAGAGTTTCTTGATATAGCTTTGAATGGCGGCCTTGCTCCCATCGCTGTCTGCAAATTCTGGGTATGTGTAACCGAGAGTCTTTGTGTCCTTGACCTTATTGGTAGTCCAGAAGTTGCAAGAGGTGTCACTATGGAAAGGAGTAAGAGGGGAATTTGCGTTCTGCGTCGAGCCCTGTGCGATAGTCCAGGTCTTACCTGGAGCCACCTGGGAAGCGCCATACGAGGTGTATATAGCTTGCCAGAGCGCGAAGTAACGATCGACGTTCATGTGGTGTAGCCAGAAGACTGGATCAAAGGCTGACGTTGCCAGGTAAGTCATGTGGCCAGCGGCGACACTGGAAGTGGCTGGCCCCCCAACGGTGTTGTGGATTGTGTTGTGGATTCCTTCCAAGCTGTTCGAGCAAGCAGCAGTGCTTCCCGAAGCATCGTTCGAGAAGTGCAAATAATCACTGCAAGTGGAGAACAATTGGTAGATTTGCTGCTGAAGTGAGGGGCGGACATTGTTGAGGGCATCGATTGCTTTCTGCGTCTGGCTTGTTGCACCATAGTTATTGCTGGTAGGATACCGGTATGTCACACTCCAGGTTGTGAAGGGAGAATAGTACATTTGACTCTGATCGTGGAAATCATAGCGGAATAGAGGATTGGTGAAGGTCTGCTGTCCTTTAGGCCCGTTGACGGTAACGGTTTTCTGGGTTACAAGCGAGGGAAAATTTGGCTGTCCAGATGGAGGATTTGCGGCCCAATCCCAGTACGGGAATCTCATTGTATTTGCAGCGCCTTGCATGGCGGATCGTTGCGATGTTGGGTATGTGTTTGAAATATTTTTGGCAATGCCAATGAATATCTGCTCGAATAAAGCCAGGTAGGCCCTATGCCAGGCAGGAAATAAGACAGAATCGTGTGGACAGTATCCGTCAGTGTTGCTACAGCTGCTGCATTGCTGCACGCCGTCCCAATCCATACGTGGCACGCCATGTATGCCTGCAATCTTTGAAGCCGTCAGTTTGGAGTAGGAGAAGAAATGAGCAGAGATTATCATGCGTACCTGATAGTAGCTAGTTTTCTCACTCTGAGACATGTCCTCCCATTGCCTCAACGCAAGCATCAACAAGGTCCACTGGTTTGGTTTGGTGGTGAACATCTGGCGAACTTCCAGCCGTGGCTGGACACCACCGGACGTAACACCAGTAACCGCCAGACAGCTACTCTGTCGCTTTTCATTCTCGAAGGGATGGGCAATAGCGGCGCTCGTCAGTACGCCAAGGGCGACAAAAGGCGAAATCCTCATGGTATCTCGAGTGCAGAAGGCTAGGTTGTGCGGTTCGATACGAAGAAATCCAGTAGCATTTAACGAGAGCCTTTTTGTCGGAGTTCGGATTACAAGGCTTGTTGAAGTACCAGTATGGTCGAGTGAACGAGTGACACGAGAACGGGAAATGACAATGTCGAGGGAGAACTTTATAACAGCATCGAGAAAGCAAAATGGAAGAGCTGAGAGAGAGGCAGGGTGCGAGAATGAAACTAAAGAAGTGCTCTCTTTGGAAAAGGAGAGTCGTACAACGACACGAGGTCAATACTTACCTGCCTCGTACAATGGTAGCGGTGGCAGACCAACGTGCATGCATCAGGCTCATTGCTCGCACAAGGGTTCAGGCTCTTCACCTCAAGCCGGGCCGCCACGAGCAGTGCTTCAGTCGAGCTGCAGCAGCACAAGTCGCCGAGGTAGACATCGCAATCGTGTAGATATCGTTACAGAACTGGAAATGGAAGCAAAGGTGTGTGAGCGGCGTTAGCATTGGGCGTGTGGTCCGTCATTGCTCTCCAGATTCCGCTTGGTGAACTTGGAAGGCGACAAGGATAATACTGTAGCAACAGAACGAGAACGTATCGGTATGCGTCCACGTATCATGACGTCCCCACGAGGGCGTAATCGTCGTCGTCGTCGTTGTTGTTCTCTCTGCTGCAGTATAGGTGGCAAGGGTGACAACCAGTCGACACAGAAAAGGAATTGGTATCACGCTGCAGCCACCGGCGGGGGTAGCTTCAAACCTCAAACATCTCCGTCCGCTGGGCTGCCGCATCGGGTATCTATCTGTGTTGTACCTCTACTACAACAACAAGCATATCCTGACGTTGCAGGACTTCAGTGAACAGCAACTCCTTGCACCGGTCAACATATTACCGTAGCGCAGCGCCGCGTGGTGGGGAAGGGTGGAGTCGTGCTAGGACCACTGTACTGTCGTCGTGCGTGCCCTACTCACCCTTGTCGCGTGCGGTGTGGTGAACCGCATCCGTTTATCGAAAGTATTCTAATGTCGAGGGTTGGTGGCTGGCGGTGCTCCTTGTGTGATGGCGACGTCGCCAGCAAGGGGAAACGGAAGGCTGAACGGAAGTCTGTCTGTCTCTTCTTCAATATTCTCAAATTAGAATCTCCTGATGGCCTTAATCGAAGTGAGGACTAGGACCCAGTCGATACACGGAGAGCTACGTGCCGTGCCGTATTGGATCTTTCTTGAAACAGTCGCTCGACCAGCTGTCTGACAAGGATGTACTGCTATAGTAAGAAATGGGGACGGTGGATCTACAGTACTCGCCCAAATAGAAACACTTGCAGCATCCATTGAGACCCCAGATGGGTCTCCACCTC
The DNA here is from genome assembly GCA_001660795.1 of Leptoxyphium fumago. Lineage (NCBI taxonomy): Eukaryota > Fungi > Ascomycota > Dothideomycetes > Capnodiales > Capnodiaceae > Leptoxyphium > Leptoxyphium fumago. The sequence goes on along the minus strand of LSHF01000050.1, from coordinate 134,943 downwards.
CCCTGTATAAGGCAGGTACCTCGACTAGCCTGACACATATACTCGTTACTGGCCACCTGAACTTAACTCCTTCTTGCCACCGCCTTGCTGTGAAGCAGCTGCAGGGACGATATGGGGCGCATACATACGTCTCTGGCCTATACGTGGCCTGAGAACCCGGGCCGTAACATGATATCTCGATACAATCCCTGAGTATGGGCTGCTTAGGCAAATCTCCTGCGGTCGTAAAACGGGTATTTGGTATTTGGTCTGCCCAGCGTCAGCCTCATCGGGATCAGCATCCTGGCCTGTCAACAGTCCACAAACCCTTCCGTTTTCATTACCGACAGCCAAAGCTAGATTACTGGGATTGACTGTCAAAGTATGCTGAGCAATGTGTGTAATCCCAGCTTACCAGCATACCAGCCTTTTGGCCTCATCTTGAACTAAGTCTGGATGTAGGTCGCATCGAACAAAGAGTGACGGCCGTGTCGCAAGTCTGGTGTAGGTATACATTCATTTATGGCCCAGTCATACAATAAACACAGCATCATCATGTATCAAGCGCTCCAACGGCCGTCAATGTGTCACAATGGTGCTCTCCTGAACACTCAGGGTAAGAGAGTGCCTATCAAGTTGCCTATTATATTCGTTTGTTGTTTCATGCTCAGGTTCAATCTATCGATGTTCAACTACATTCTTCCCTCGCAGGCTGGCCTGACCGTCGTGGAAGAGCTCTGCCGTAATTGCCTGATGCAAATTGTTTTGCGGTGTCTGGACTCAGTCCAGACATCACCACGGTCTATTTTCGCATGTAGCTATGAACCTCAATCGCGACCTTGGCCCTTTCACGGGTGATCGCCTAGCCTACCGGCCCACAGATCTATTGAGGGTTTCTGCCCTGCAGGCTCACGCGAGAACAGGGCCTGGAATATCGGTTCCTGGGAGAGTCAGGCGTGACCTGGCTTTTTCGCATGTGCAACATTCATTCAAGCCCAGGTCTGTATTTCATGACTGTATATGTCGTGCCTTCGGGACACAAATTGAACGATCGTCACGCATGCGTTCGTGACCATTTCTTCGGTACCAGAATAGGGCTAGCATTTCCGATTCGAGATGAACATGGCAGGTGTCCCCGGGTGCAACATCTATTCCGGTGAGATATCCAGCCGGGATGTAGGTCCCTTTGAGACGGCACAACTTTCCTTCAGTAATGCTGTAAGCTCGAGGACGTCAACTTCTGGATTGAGGATTTATCCCCTGAAGAATGCTCTCCAATCAAGAAATCTGCACCCTTGGTTGTGCCCTGATCTAGCATACGGACTGCGTCCGCTCAGGTGATCCGATGACTCCTAGAATGTAGAGGACAGTAGGGATCGGCTTATCGTAGAGTCTCTAAATCGATGGCTTGGTAATCGCGAAAACGAGCTGTCAATGGGTCCAGTGCGATCCTACTGGAGGTGGGAGACGAACGAGGTGACGATGTCGATATTTGTAGTATATGTTTCAGGAGAGCCTGACATGACTGCCAGACTTTTGGGCATGTTGCTCAACAAATTCGGGGTGCAGACCTCATCCCGCTTTGATGGTTGCTGCAAGGATCCATTGCGACCCGAAGGTTGCAGAGAATTGAACTTCACTGTCGACAAAGTAGTTCTCAAGACAGGCAATGGCAGACCTGATGTTCCAGCAAAGCAGTACGACAGTGGCCAGACGTCTATCTCGATCGACAATTACTGACAATCTGATTATTAGCGATTACGAACAAATCGGAATGAAGCTTGGGAAGGGGCAGAAGTTGCAGATGATGTTTCAGGGCCGCAGTTTCAGGATGGTTATCAGGCCAGAGGGTTAGTCAGAGCTGAAGATACGAGTGAAGGTTAGCTCCCGACTCATTCCCGAACCAGCTGCGATCGTCATTGGCTCAATCCGTCCGGGAACGGTGTTGTCTTTCAAGTCCATCCCATCTCAGCTCAGAACGTCTCTCCACAACCAACATAGCTTTTTAATAATGCAGGCAGCCAAGCCACCCTTTCCACCTTTCGTATAGGACTTGGCCATCTCGTAATCTATCGATTCACCGTCTGTGTATTTTGTTTCTCCACTCACTGCAAACACTCGGAATTGATTACGTCGGACAGAAGCCAATGCCTGGCTCAAAGCCCATCGACGGCGCACGTAGGCGCAAGGCGCATCAAAAGTCGAGGAAGGGATGTGCAAACTGCAAAGTGAGACGTGTCAAAGTAGGTGTTCATGTCGTTACCGTAAAGAGACGTACAAGGGTAGCTCATCCTCGTTTCCATGTTCTCTAGTGCGATGAGGGTCGGCCGGCATGTCAGAAATGCTTGCAGTTCGGTGTCCAGTGTCAGTATGGGCCCGACGCAGGAAAAATGGACCTCAACTCGGCAATGACGGGCGTGTTCAAGCTAGAGCGGCCAAAACAAGCGCCTGCTCTAGGGCTACCAATAGGGAAGTTCATGGAGAGCATTGCGAGCACCCCCTCTGGCTCCATGCAGGTCCAATTCCCACCTACGCCACCCCAGGACCAGGACGAGGCATGCATCCTGTTGGACCCTTTTGAGAGCGCTGTCTTCCAAGCGTTTGAGGAAAGCACCTCGAAAACCCTAGGGAGCGCCATCAGCATGCCCACATATGTTCGCGAGGTTCCCACCCTCGCACGCAAGCACCCTTACCTGATGCATATATTGCTGACTCTCACTTTGCGGCATCACCGCTTTATGGCAAAGAGCCCCGACCCACGGCTTGCAAAGGCGGAGGCGTATCACTGGTATAATGCGACCGTCCTGTTCAGCGAGGTGCTCGCTCAGCCCATCGAAGAAGAGCAGAAGGACGCGCTCTGGGCAACGGCAGTATTCCTCGGAGCGATGTCATGGTCCGATGTAGAAGCCTCCCGGCCAGAGGATTCATGGCCGATGAAGTCGAATCCAGCGACAGATCTCGAGTGGATGAAAATGGGAATCGGCAAGGCGGCGATCTGGCGGCTAGCAGATCCCATGCGCATAGGCTCATGTTTCCGCGAGGCTCTCGACAAAGAGGTCACCGGGCTCTTCATGGCCAAAAGCGTCACCGTGCCCCTCCAACCAAATCCCTTTGAACCGGATCTGTTCAAGCTTTGCGAGATGAACGAGGACGGCACTGCTGACCCTCTAAATCCATATGCTGATATGGCGAAGACGGTCTCTCGGCTGCTGGCTATTGATATCACAGAATACAACTTGATGGAAGTCCTCGCGCCGGCCACACACATGAGCGCGCAGTTCAAGACACTGCTCAAAGTGAGAGACCCAAGAGCGCTCCTCTTGTTGGCCTTATGGTACTGCAAAGCACTCGAAACCGGTAGGTGGTGGTTGTATCGGCGAGCCGAACTCGAGCGTTTAAGCATTGTCATGTACCTTGACAAGTGGCACAGCCACGACGCGACATTGCAGAGACTATTGGAAGTACCGAGAAACTTGAGCCTGCCAGCCAGAGATACCGACTCAATATCGGCATCTGCTCATCAGCACACGTTCTTTGCTGGTGGAAGATGATGGTGATTAACTAGAGGATTGATATCAGCATACCGATTCGACAGGCTCACCGATGGATAACCGCGCCCGTCTACAGAAGAAAAAATGACAGGTGGCAATGAGGAGAGGTCTAACGTTAAATCCTTCGTTCTATCTCAGCATATGCACAGATGGTTCATTACATTATCCCGCCAGATAAATCTATCGGCGCGCTCGGCGCGCAGTGTTGTGTGATGGGTATCGAACAAGCAATATCAGATCAAACAAGATGATGATGATGCGAATGGGAAACAGCGAGAAGACGGCCACCAGATGATCCTGTCAAGAAAAAAGACTTCCAATCCATATGCTCGCCAGGCAAGGGATCCAGGATCGTGGCAAAACCTCTTCTCATGCAAGCAGTGACTGTCGACGCTGCCACTTCAGAGGGCAAAGATAGCACCAACCAGACCCAGGGCAGCAATCCCGGCGCCCTCCATCATTCTAGGAGCAGAAGCGGCACCGGTGAAGGCGGGGCCTGTGATGGATGTGGATGTGGATGTAGAAGACCCGTTGACGGCCGAAGTGGTGAAGCAGCTACCAGTGCGGTAGATTGGGTAGCTGGAGTAGAAGCTGTAGCTGTCGGTGGACGTAGAGCTTGGAGTGTAAGATGCGGCAGAAGTGACTGCTCACAAAAAGCATCAGCGATTTGTTCTAGACAATTACCAGCAGCCGGGATGCAACTCGGCAGTCAACATCAAGGATACATACCAGTCTCGTTCTGACCAGCAACAAGCTGAGCGGTTGCGGCCATAACGGCAAAGATGGTAACCTTGCCGAACATGATTCCTGATATATATGGCGGATGAACTTTTTCTCGATCTCTGGAATGCTGCTGCGTTTGCTTGAATTGGAACGATCAGGTGTCGATTGCCAGGTAGTAGTAGAGGTAACGACGGGGGAAGCGGTCGAGGAATGTCGATCTGTATAAAGACAGGCTACTCGCGTCAAAACCAGGCCGGGGCAACAAACGTCGTAACGAGTGACTGGGCGGACTGTGCAGGATGGGGACTGATCAGTGCGGATTTGAACGGTCAATGGGCGGAGGAGGAAGGAGCTCAGTGGGCTGGCGCAGGGTGGAAGTATATGAGCGAAATGAGATGACGGCAAGACGGTGGCCCTAGACAGAGGGCATAGACACTACAGTACAGAGGGCAAACGGATGGCCGGCGCAAAGACGCAACAGGCAGAGGGCAACGTTCCCAAGCCCTGCTGGTACTATAATAACGTTGCCCTCCTTGCGTTGACTTGCACTCTGGATGGATGGACGGAGGGTGGATGGCGGATGAGAGTAGCTCCAACCGTCGTGCCTCTCTAGCCTGGCGTCTGGTGTCTACGGGCGGTCTATCGTGGTCTTGGGATTGGACAAGGCGTTGTCCATGATGGAGAGCTAAGCACAGTGGCCCATGCGGGACGATCCGCCATCTGCCAGTGTGGTCAGCCGCCAGATGAGGGTGCGAGGTATTTTGCCGTACTGTAGGTAGGCGATAGGCGAGAATGATCTGGAGCAGAACTGGTTGTCGTCTCGTCCATGTGAGCGGGAGTGTAATTGAATGTGTGCGGCCGTGTCTAGTCTCGATCTTGTGGCTCATTACTGAATCCGTGTGCCTGATCCAGAACCAGAGCCAGAGCCAACGCCAATGCTGGTGCCCAGTGCTGGTGTTGGTGCTGGTGCCTGTGCATGAGCCTGAGCATCCAGATCACCTTCTGTACGGTATACAGTGGCGTCCTAACGCACAGTGCTGTACTGTAGCTTGAGCGTGCCTAGCACCCTTGTCTTGTCTCGTCATGTCCTGCAATGCAATCAGGGGGCAGCTAGGGAATATGGTGGGGGGGGATGGGATGTGTGCATCACGGATCCATCCACCGATTCGCCGCCATGTGCAGCATCCAGCTTTTTTGCCCCAGGATCAGGAAAATCGTCTGAAGTATGAACAAGTGACACAGCTTTCGACCGCTCTACCATCTATAGTGTGACTCTGTCGGCATCAGATCTTCCCGTGTCTCGTCGCCCTTCTGGCTCTGCCGTGCAATTCTCCGCTCCCCCAGCAAGTGAGGGCGCTCTCCTGCGGCAGGCCAAGGAGCTAGGCACGCTGTACTATCGCATTTAGTCTTTTGCCCCAGCGTCTCGGATTGTTAGGTAGCTCGCTGGGCCCGGTTTTATTTTTGACTTGCCGCTACCAAGTGTGCAAGATAAGGGTGAGCTCTTAGATCTGGCAGAGACTTGCTCGCGCTCCGTGCTGTCAACCCTGGCATCAGAGCCTCGGCTTACATAGAATCTCGTACAGTATGTCCGGATTTTCGGGATGAGAAGGGAGTGCTGCTGCTGTTCATGTTGATTTTCATTGTTGCAATGGCTGTTGTGTATCGTTGCCAATGTATCGTGTGCATAAGCGTCGTCTACCCGTCCACTCCTAACAAAAGGCGCACTCTCCATTCTCCCAACCCCGATCAGCCTTGCGTCGTTCACTCCTATCAAATGCAAAGTTGGAGTACAAATGATGTTCGTTCTGCGCACCTCTACAGTACCGCACCTGGTATCTCCTAGAGCCGCTCGACGCTGCAGGCTGGATGCAGGTTCTAAACTGGCTGATACCGCTCCCGCTCGTAGAGCTACTGCATACATGCAGTAGTGCATCTGGGTGCTCTCTCGACGAATTTCCGTCAATGCTTGCACCATCCTAATTGGGTAGACACTTTTCTCGCCAATCTAGCCAGATTGATGACATCGTCCATTCCCACCGTGCAACTTTTACTGTGTACCATGTGCCGTGTACCGTCCGCTGCATCTCGGCGAACGTCGCATGGCTGTTGCGACAATGAGGGATTTGCAGTTGGTCGTATTCAAAAAGGGGCCCGCCATCTCATGCATGTGTTGCTTACCTCCCCAGGTAAGCAGGTGTCATGTACATCACAGTGATAAGAAACTAGGAATAGGTGGGCATCTACTGTCCACTGTGGCTAGACAGCGATCTAAGGGTGGCTACCGTACCATGCATTGTTGGGCAGAGAGAATGGGGAGACTAATAAAGAGGGCTGCCCAGTTTGGTAATACAGACTTTCTTGGGAGATGAGCATTACCTGACCCAAGTACTCTGGTATTATCACACGCTTCAATTAGCAGCACTACGTCACGACTTTCTGCCGTGAGCATCGTCCGCACACCCAGTCTGTAGCACACAGTGCTTCGCGGTAATAATACCAGAGTAGGACTGATCCAGCGTTGATGTAACAGCAGCAGGTGGTGGTGCCGCAACGCTGTTGCCCCTTGCCAATGCACAATGCACAATGCAATATCCCGGTGACACATGCTTCCCGGCCAAGACTACCCCAAGAACCTGGGCAGACATCTCGGCCGCAGGCACTCTCAGGCCAGCAGGAACGTGCTCAATGCAAGCAGGAGGAAAATCTCGAGTGCCAGGGGAAATGGTCTCCTGTCCCGTCCGGGTCCAATCACCTGCAACCGATAATAGGTATGACGATATCTGTGCTGCAAGCCCGTGTCGACGTCTTCCTGGAGCAGACTCCGAGATCAACAAGAACCCCCAATGAACAGATGGAAGCTGGGATTTTCTTATTGCCCACACCCATGCAAACTTTATTCGACGGGTCATCCGCTGCCGAATGTGGCATCTTTCTTGATGCTTCCGGGTTCGGGTGACCGAGATCTACCATGATTCAAGCTCTGCTGATTGGTGTGGGCGGTGCTAGTTGTATGCCGGCCCATCGCGTATCTCTATGCCAGGGTGCTGGTCTTTTTATGTACATAATGTACCTCAATGATATTCCAGTCGATCACCCTTGCTACTTGCAGCTCATCCCTACACTTCTGCATACATATAACATCATCACCCATCCGTCTGGATATGTCCTAAACTTCACGGCATCGCAGCCCGGTTGACTGCTGAGGAGCGCAGTATCAACATTGGCAGTATCAACATTGGCGCATACTGAGTTGCATTGTCATGATCCCTATTCAGGCGGTGATTCCTGGGACGACCCGCTGTTTCGGTATCCAGGCATCTCTAACCTTCACCTCTGACCGCAACGCCATAATCGATCCGCTTTTTGGACAGCCATGGCCACATCCTCTTCATTATAACACTCTTCGCTCTTCACAACAGACTCCACATACCTACCGTACTCCAATCGATACATCGATAAGACCTCTTCCAAGCCATCATTGGGAACCCAGCCGTCAGATGGTCTTGCAACTGACGCTTTGCATGGTACTCGTCAGGGTTCTGTGTGTGCCGAAGCTTCCGACTCATCTGGCTGGAATAAACTTTGGCCAGCTAAGTCAAGATCTTCCCATTCCTTGGCGAGGTCGTTGAGAAGCATCTCTATATTAACCGGTCTATCCTCCCAGCCGAAGCTTGGGGCAACAAGTAATTACCTGAAGGAGTGTATGGCCCAAACGGGACGCTGGGCGGACCTTTTCAAAAGTCTGTTCTATGACCACCCACGCCTTGACATATAAATCAACATCGGCCCGAAGTTTGGCATTAGCAGCTTGATCTTCGGCCGCAGTATTTAGGATTTCTTCCTCATCAGGAAGCTCCTAGACAAAGTCTGGAGACTCTGCTACTAACACGAAATCTGGTTCGAGCGCTGCAGACTGCCAACCTATAATACCCGTAATTATGGTATGATCTTGTGAGTCAACGAAGCTATTCTGAGCATGAAAGTCGGCGTGGAATAAAGGTGGTTCACCGGCAGATTTGATGAGTTTAATAGTATTAGGAACACTTGGAGATTGCTGAAGCGTATCGAGCAATTCACAATATGTCACCTTTGTTTCTTTCAGGTCAGTCTGGAAGATGGATGTAGTTTGTGCGATAAGACTAAGAAAGTAGTTTGCCGTATTGTTTCCCTGTCAAGTCTTGGTATCCAGAACAGCAAACTGATGAGAGGAGTTGAGCCAGCGCCCATGTATGTATGCGAGAGGATCGAAAGCGAATACATGTAAGTCCTATCTTCCGTGCAAGGAAATATTATCTTGAACGAACATGGGTTGAACCTTGATTTTATACCTATTGCACGCCGCAATAGAAGACTATGCCGGCCTGCAGGTTCTCCCGAAGGACACGGCCATTCCCCCTTTGCTACAACCTTACGATGTGCGTATGAAAGCACGACTGCTACAGTATTGGATAGATGTGTGGATCTGAATTGGATGGAGCTGAGGGACGTGAAGATTCATATTTTTTACTGTATATGCTGAAGATGTAACTTTTCAGTTCTTGATCAGGGAGACTGCAGCTGCAGAAGCCCAGATTCTGCATATCCCTGCCGTGTGAACATTGGTGTGAGCCCCGGAAAGAGTTGCCCGAGCACTTTCAAGAGGGATGATCCATGATCAATATTTCTTCTTGCTGGAACCCAAGGTATTACACACATCACTGATGGACAAGGCTATTCACAATCAAAGAGCTTTGACAACCCATGGCTCTTAGGTCTTTATCTACCACATCAACAAAGCCAAGTGTATCTATAAGGACCCGGATATCCCTCCTCTAGGCGAATCTCGGCTGCAGCAGCTTTTGCTTGAATCACGATCCCATGCGCTTCCAAAGGCCTCGCTGTTTGTGAGCCGCAGACGCCACCTGGATGGATATCCTCAGCGATGCCTACAGCCATTGTGCTCATACGCGTTGTTTTCAAGTCACTTGGTCGCGATGGGACTTCTGGCCATCATCGCTGTCTTCTTCTCCGCAAAGCATACATTTCGACCATGCTATCTTCTGGGCGTGCGAGGAGCCTCCACCTTAACGGTTGCGAGCATATGAAAGGATATACAGTACAGTAGAGCCGCTACAATGCTTTGGCGTGTTGGACAGCTTAGTGGCGCGTGTGGCGGCGCTGTGCACATCTTGGGTAAATGCACAGTCAACACTACATGCATCCTAGACATCAAAGCTTGTAGTGAGCCCAGTTCGAATCCATCCAACCCGAGTGTTCGATATCCTGTACACACTATCCAACTTGATCAGCTGATTGCACCAATTCCTCCAGTCTTGCGTGCTGCAGATTGTCACCGCCATGTTCTCCGTTTCGTCCGGACAACCCCGCCGATACCGGTTGCCGCGGGCTCATCCGCTGTCTAATCATACTTCAGAGAATGCATGTCGCAGAGCAGATCCAAACCAGTATTCCATATCCAATTAGACGTCGATATCAAGTCTGACAGCGACTTGAGCAGACAGATGTCCCAATTCTTGAAACCATTCACGTGGTTTTATCAAGAGTTTGGCGTCAGGTCAATCTACGAAACTGGTCGAAATGCCTACATCATCATCCTGGCTCGGTCTTGCCGGATGTTTGCGTATGGCGCAACATTCATCCTCGCTCTCTTCCTTGCCGAGTTGAAGTTTTCAGACTACCAGATCGGGCTGTTCATGACATTGACTCTACTCGGAGATGTCTTCCTTGGGACTTACCTCACACTGATCGCCGACCGTGTTGGGAGACGCAGAATTCTCGTTGGCGGTAGCTTGCTGATGATAGGCAGCGGTGTGACTTTTGCCTACTTTGAGAACTTCTGGGTGCTTCTTTTCGGTGCGGTCATCGGTGTGATCAGTGCAACCGGCGGTGACTTCGGTCCCTTCCGGTCGATCGAGGAATCCATCTTGTCACATCTCACCACACCCGAGTCACGTGCGGATGTGCTGAGTTGGTATGTTACCTGCTCAACGCTTGGTAATGCCATCGGCAGCGAGGTATCTGGCCGTGTCGTGCACTATCTACAAGCTCGAGATGGGTGGACTTTGGCATCGGCATACCACACCCTCTTCTGGATGTATGCAGGGATGGGTGTTGTCAATGCGTGCTTGGGTCTGCTGCTGACTGCAGAGTGCGAAATCAAAGATGATGGCCCTGCATCTTACTCCCAAGTCCAGCAGGATGATATTGATGGACTGGACGACACAAACCAGCCCAGCCAACCGATAAATGAAATCAGGGACTCGTCCGAGAGGAACATTTTTCGACGAACCTGGGCGTGGCTGTCAAAGAACCTGTCGCAGATCTCTCCCTCGACAAGGTCGGTCATGTATCGTCTCTGGTTGCTGCTCGCTTTGGACTCGGTTGCTGATGGTATGGTGCCGTACAACTTGACCAATTACTATATGGATGAGAAGTTTCATCCCACCAAATCTACGCTTGGCGATATCAACTCCGCCGCGGCTGTCTTAGGATCAATCTCGACAGTCTTTGCAGGTCCTCTTTCCAAAAAGATTGGATTGATCAACACTATGGTCTTCACCCATATCCCTTCATCTGCCGCTGTTCTCCTCTTCCCAGCTCCGCATAGCCTCTGGCTCACCATTTCATTGTTGTTCATAAGGACCGGGTTGAACAGCATGGATCAGGCACCTCGAGCGGCTTTCATTGCCGCTGTTGTCAAGCCGCGAGAGCGGACGGCAGTGATGGGTATCACTAGCATGCTGCGTACATTGGCAGCGGTGTCTGGTCCATCCATCACTGGTATCCTAGCAGGTAAAGGTCGTTTCTGGATCGCGTTTGTAGTCGCAGGATCATGCAGACTTGTCTATGATCTCGGCCTTTATGCTCTTTTTGTAAACATGAAGCTTCATACGCAAGAGACTGGACAGGGACTGACCGATGAAGAGTCACACCAAAGATCCGTCAGTATGAATGGTGCTACGAATGTTGAAACTTCTCTGGAAATGCAGAGCCTTGCATCTTCGGAAGAAGTAGATGATGACGATGACGATGACGATGACGATGATGATGATGATGATGATGATGACAGTCATGACTGGAAGAAGGATCCGCATTAAGTTTTGTTATGGCTATTATTTCCCACAGCTCTAGAATGATCATCTCGCACACACTCGGCGTATTTCATTACAGGGCATATATCGTACATTACTATTCGTCAAAAGCCTAGCATCATATTGTCAAAATCGAACCCGCCAACAGCATCCAGTCCATTTGGAGACCGAAACCAATCAGTGTTGATGGCGTATAGATCGCCCGGGAACCCCATGATCGACGGTTCTATCGAGAAGGGCTCAGCGGCACTCATGATATTGGTCGTTGGTTGAAGCATGGGGTTTACTGCAGAAGAGACCATGGTGTCGTATACCAAACCCTGATTAACATTGAGTACAGGCTCCTGCTTATGGCTGATCTCGTTCTTGGAGACAGTGATAGCGCCCAGAAGTGGAACCCACAGCCTGACACCCATCGGCGCTGTTGATGAGTCGTCGGATCCATTGAAGCATCGTTGCAATTGATCGAGCGTATCGACCATCTTCCTAGTCAGATCTCCACCGGCCCTTGAAGGTGCTTTGCTCATTGCAAGCTTTGCGTTCTCAAGGAGACCACCATCAGCCAGTGGCCCCTCGTGCTGTGGGGAATACCATTGGATCTTATCGCGGTATAGCAATAATATGACACTCGCTGTGAATGCCTGGATGTCGAAGGATCTTGACAGGAAGGCACCGGCCGCTAAGCAGGTTCTTACTGCAAAATACCGTGCAAGGATCTCGCGACACGCCCGTAAGCAATCGACGGCATTCTGGCTAAATCTTGGCTCTTCACGAGCTTTGAGCAGGTATGGTAGATGGGCGCGTACAGTAAGGTAGCGATGCATGCTTTGCAAGAGCACACAGGTTGCGTTTTTGACGTCGTAGCTCGTCGACCGATCCATGGTCCACCAGTGAACGGGCATCTGCTGTTGGAGCTCAAACAACGTCTGGCTTATCCTCGTGGTGGCACTCAAAGCATCACCGTCATCATCGATCTGGTCGCGCTGGATGAGGTCGTTTGCCACCTCCGACAGGTCCCACAAGAATTGACGAGTGAGCGTATTCGATGTGTCGTTTTGGTATTCCTCAAGACCTTTGGGCCTTGAGAAGTTACTGGCGGTGGTGGGAAGACTGAGCAGGAGACATATAAAGCGGTCTAGGGCACAAAGAGATGCCCATAGGTTGGCATTGTGCTGCACACGCGCGACACCGTCCGGAGCCACTTGCGCGCCAGGTTGCAAATGAAATTGTTTCAGCGCCCTCTGAGATTGCTGAAGTCCTAATAACTCAGCAAAAGATATTGCTCGTCGAAGCGCAAGCCAGCCCTTTTTCAATTGGCCAATTGACTTGTATCTGTTGGGAAACAAGTCAGCGATTCGGTAGCGCTATGAGTCTATGGTTCAGACTTACAACTTGACCATCATTACAGCACACTCAATGCCTTCAACAGTACCGATCAGGGCATCATTGCTCATTATCAGTCTATCTACTTCATGGATAACCGTACTGACGAAGTCATCGGTAGCAGAAATTGTCATGAGTTGCCTGAAGTCGAAATCGGCAGGCAGTTGCAAGAATGTCTGCGCTAAACAGACCAGCCACGTTGCAACGTTACCCGGACTTGTGTTAGAATCGGTGAGGTTCTTGTGCTGGTCGAGAAAGGATTGCTTGGAGCTGATCGCCGGCTCCGGCAATAAGGCGTTGTGCATTATCCACCAGTCTGACGCGGCAGTTGCTATACACGATACATCTCCAGGTGCTGGAACGATGCTAAGAAGCTTCGACCTCACATACTCCCTCCACGAAGTGTCACTGTTGGGTGTCGACACACTTGTGTGGAGATTTGCTTCTCTGCTGGGAGATTTTATGTGGTTGGGGAAGATCGATTTGAGATGCGCCGGTTCGGATCCAGGAATGGCAAGATCGAGATCATCCGTGTCTTCGAGGACAGTGCCGCCGCGTGTGCTACATGCTTCATCGAATTGAGCAAGGTTCGTCGTTCCCATGCTGATTGGCGTTACGGCTCCACTGACACTTGGGGTCCTCCTCTCTTCCACTCCCTTCAGCCATGACACGGTCTTGTTGAGATTATCGACTGCACTTTCCAGGCGATTCACCCGCTCTCTAGTCGATTCCCGATACTCGTTAGAGTCCGGCGCATGTTCCTGACCGATGCATGTGAGCTGGCGAGATATGCATCCATCGCAAACCGCATTGGAAGCGTCGAATATGCATCGAATTTTTCGCCTTCGACATTCGAGGCAACTTTTTGTCCCTTTCCGCAGCTTCTTCCTTGGAGGCTCGGATGTCGGTGGCGTCATAACGTTTGCAGTCAAGAACGCTGGAAGAGACTAGATCTGGCTTTCGCTCAAGACAACTTGTTTGCTAAGAATAGCTTTTGGCACGTGGTGCGGGAAAAGAAAAGGACAGCTTCACTCCCTCAATCATTCCTTTTGGCAATACAAAACTCCATATATGCTGGCCATGATAGCTGGCATCGATGATGTCGTACGTCTCACTCGTGGGCACAGTTATGCAAATTGCGGGTGTACCCGCGACTGCTGCATCTCAGCTGTGAGCCTCTTCCCGGGCGCCGAGGCAGGGGAACATATTTAGGATGAGCGTTTGAATTCCCAGAATTGGCGTCGTGCAGCACGCGAGGACCCAAGTCGGCAGCAACACACACGGCAGGCCAAACGAATGGGATTACATTCACCCATGTATAGGAGAGCCCGGCTCGAATCGATTACGATCGAAACTACGATATAGTTCCACTGGCAAGCCTGCAGACATCGCTTAATGAAGTCACCAATCCACCGCATCCCCTCATCGATCGTTGTGAGCAATCCTTCGAGCTTTCATGATCTGGGGGCCGAGGAAGACCTTTCACATCTCTGGCTTTGACCCCCAGCGCCAAATAATGAGCCAAAGCCATCTCTGCTGTTTAAACAAGGCTAGACTGATGGTCCTCACACTGGGCGTTGATTTCCTAGGAGCTGAACAAGTTGTCATTGCAATATAGTGCAAACAACGATGATGTCGAAGTCGGATTTGCTTCTAGTGTATTTGGGATTGGGGCCAATACTGTACTACCGAGCACAAAACCACGCTGACGACGCTGTTACTCTGGACTAAGCCTGAAAGCTGACGACCAGGCTTTGGACCACATCAGACACAATGGCCTTTTATCGTCCGTTTCAAATGGTCCACTACGCTGCATGGGAGTATTGTCGGTTCCGTCATAATAGCAGCGATCCGATCTAGCACATGCTGCCAACCAAAATTCCGTTGCGCTCTCACTTTGTCCTATTTGGACAGGCCCATCATGTCTGGATGCAGATAGATCCTGCTAGATATACTTGCCAGAACGGCGAGACGGAAAGCTGAGAGTCGAATCACTATTCGTTTTGCGTATCCGCTGCCTCAACTGTTGCACATTTGCGCATTGGATGTTTCTTCTCAATCGGCTTCTCAATCAACGTGTAGTGAGGCCAACTGCCCAATCGAACCTTGTATTCTGGACGACTTGGGGCCACTATAGGATCGGTAGCATGAAGAGCAGTATGCCAAAATATGGGACTGTTTGCAACCGGCGAGAAAGTCTCCTGGCTGAACCTTACTTTGCACTTGTGCAGTGTATCATTTTCCCTGCAGAGACACAGTAGCACATCCATTTACTGAGTTCATGATTAATGATATGAGTTGATCCAACCAATATGTTCCAAATGGGGAGAAAGCGATCATGCCGGACTGGGATCTCGTTATTAGCGCCAGCAGTGAGCGTGGGCGAAGCAGGACGACCATACAACAGCCGAACTCGTTCATCTCGTGATCTCATACTCCGCCACTTAATTGAGAAAACATCAGTCACAGAGCCGAAGCGGTATCATATTCACAGCTCGCATTTTGCCGAAGAGGGCATTCTCACGATGTTATAAGGTCACACGTAAGCAGGATCGAGAGATCTGTTTGTGCCATCAAACCCAGGTCATCGAGCAGCGATGGGCGATCGTACATACGGGTGAAAATCGCAGCTCTTCTGTTTGGAGGGCGGGTACGATGTGATGTAACGAGACATCTGTCCACTGATTATATTGCTCCATCAAGCAGTCCGAACAGGACCTAGTGGCCCTCAAGGCTAGAGTAGGTGGCTCCAGTACCATCAGCCGCTCGCACCTTTCTTGCAGCGCCGGCCTGCAGGGTGATACGTCTGTCTTGCCACAAGGCTGTGCATTCGATGTTGGAATTTGGGGAAAGGGACGCACACTGGCGAGCGAGCCGAGGAGTGACAGTGGTGGAAAGGTAGAAGCGAGTGATGGCCGTCTGACGGTACGAAGGCCAGGTACGTAGGCAATCGGCGGGCCGGCGGCTTCCGACCTGCGGGAGCGGCTGTGCCGTCTTTTGATTGGCTTGGCCGTGGACACTGGTTTGCGTTGGGGTGTGTGGTCTTTGGCCGTCAGGATAACCATAGTGATACTTTAAAACGACTTCGCCGCATATCCTATTTCAACTCTAACCTTCCGTGGTCTCCCGCCGTTTTAAGGGACGTCCAACGTCACGCTTGGAGTCGGATGTGCAGGGTCCTTGACCAAGGAATCCATATGGGTAGCCGTCTCCTGCCAGAGACTTCTTAAACATTGATTGGCTCCATGCTTCTCATCCAGCCCAGTATGTACCATACACAGCATGTGGAGGCAGCCCTGGAGGGTCCAACCAAGCATGATCGACAAACACCGTGGCGACTTTGACAAAAATGCAGCTGTGGCTGAGAAGGTTTATCACTAAACATACTAGTCATACTGTGGTAACATCGCCCCGCTTGGTGACAGGTAGATCAGGGCCTCTGATGGTTAGATATGCCTCAATACTAGAGCTAGCGATGGACATTATAAAGGCGTGGTGTATGTCGTCGTGCTACCCAGAATATGGTTGTGTTGAGGTGTGTGTCTATTGGCGTGCATTGCCGTGTAAAGAATAGTTGCGTTAAACGCAGAACGAAAACCGATGGAGGTGGAAGATGCTTGCGCTCAACCCATCGTAATGGATGGCAGCTGTTATGGCTTCATACCGAAGTTATCATTCAAAGCTGACATCCGGACAGCCCCTCGGCAAAAGGACCGGGTTGCATCTGGCCACTTCGCCATTTCCGAACTGGACAGCGTAATCCCAATCCCATCTGCTGGACATGCCATATACGGGAAAGTCGGTGGTTACGATCTGAGCACCGCTCATCAGAGCTTGGGCTTTTGTAGTAGTATTGCGAGTCCGTATGGTTTCGAGAGGCACGTCTGCTCTTGTGCGGACAAAGTATCCCTTCTTTACTAAGTTCCTGATTTTCTCTACATCTGGTTCATTGTGTTTTATGAAAGCCGCATCAGCATCACCTTCAATTGCATTCGTGAATACCGTCCTATTCTCCAATGATTCATGGCCACTTGCACGATAAAGAGTCCGATAATTGGTGGGATCTGAATTATCAGGCTCATTATCGAAGTAGAACATGAATTTACCCATGGCGCTTTCGAGTGATGGCCAGCCAGAACTCAGGATGGTGCGTTCCAGCGTCATTCCGGAACGACGAACATCATCAGGAATCAATAGCTTGTTCCTCGGGAAAATGGCATTGATTTCACGATCGACACCTAGAATTCTGTTTAGAGTCCAATGTTCAATTTCGCACAACCCGCCTTGCTTGCAATAGTCGGCATCGGATTTGAGTTCCAAATCTACAGTGATGGGCAAATGGCGTGGGTTTGCATCCGACCACGTTTTCAGCTGTATCAAACATTCTGTGAATGTATGGCAGATGGCGTTGGTATCAGCATCTGTTGCGTGGAAGACCTTGAGTCCAGGAATTGTCATAGCATCGTCATGCCAAGGGGCCGTCTCATTTGTTAGATTAGAGAGCTGCCATATCAAAGGATTGGCATAAAGCCCTCCGTATTCGTCCGAGTGAACATCGATTTCTATCGATCGGACGCCTTGATGTGTCAATTGGTTCGCCCATTCTGCGTGGGAGTAGAAATAGTCCTCTGGCGTTCCCACCAAATCCGCGAAAGCAGCACGTTCTGCAGGTGAGATCTCCCTATGATAACTGTTATGTGTGCCGATCACCTGGATTTCGTTCATGCGCAAATGCTCCAGGTTGGATGGAGCCTTGTCAGGGCCAATTTTAGGTAGGTCAAGAATCTCGAACGACTGATGTCAGTGTGGAAGCGAAACATGCTCGGCGAGAACTCAACCTACCGGGCGAGCCTCGCGCCAGTTGAAGAGTACCAATAGGCTGAACAGTACTGTGGCAGCACTGACGCTGCTCCATACTATCGTAATGGTTGAAGGAGGCATGTCGGATTGCGGCACTCTGCCATGTATGTCTATGTCGTGCGTGCAGCTATGCAGTATCACTCAGTCAGTCTCAACAGTTTTATCGGCATCGCCAGTCTCGTCTGAGCACAGCTAACACGGTGTGCAAGAAGCGGGAGTGAATACAACGTGGCAGACCTCTTGAAGAATGCGAGGTGGGAGCATTGCCATGATCACTGCGAGCACGATGCGACGTGATGCTCGCGGCCTGCGCATTGACGCGCCAAGCGTCTTCTCTCCTCTCCGCGTGCTACGTATAGGACCAGACCTACCACCTAGCCTACTTGGGCATGAGAGTGCTGAAGCGGAGTGCACCGATACGTCCGCGGTACCGTAGCTCGCTCCTCTGCTTTGGAGGCAACCTCGACTGAGCGCATACCACATGGTTGTCTGATACGTTTCGACCATGAAGTATGTCAGGTGAAGCTTCCAGTTCCAAACGTCCTGTGATCCCTTCACATCTTCGCTTCCAGCGCCGTACATCCGAGCGGGCCTATCTTGAGGGGCATTATAGAGAGAATACGCGCGACGTCACCTCGCCAGGCTCTGGAAACATGGACTATTCTGGCGCAGCAGGTAGCAGTCCATGGGCAAGCAGCCCGGAGGCAAATCGGTCGAACTTTGCCGCCGGAGGTGGTGGGACTGGTGCCTCCCAACCAGGCGCTCCAGGCAGTGATGCGACAACTGGCCTCGGTGATAATCGCCAGGATGAAAGAGACACGGACAGTGGAGGCTACGACCCGGCTGGCACCTGGAGTCCAAAACAGCAGCAGAAACAGTGGCAGCCTCCACAACAGCAGGAACAACAACACGACGATCGCCATGACAATAGGCCGCCCAGTCGTGCAAGATATCATGGAGCTCCACCAGTGCAGCAGCCTCAATTCCATCAGGGACAACAGCCTCGCCCAGCGCCGCAATACAAACTTCAGGCAAAGATCACAGCCATGGAACGACCAAATAAGAAGGACCCCATCCTCAGATTCGATGTCTACGTAAGGAATCAGTCTGGCTTACCCTAATCATTGTGTTCGAGCTAACACGTCGCGCAGACTAATCTTCCGAAGTTTCGCACCACGCAGTTCCGCGATGTCCGCCGCACGCATTCTGAGTTCCAGAAGCTCGCATCGCATCTGATAGCATCCAATCCAGAATCACTGGTTCCTGCAGTGCCACCCCCCACGACCTCATTTGGAATTGGTACTGATGAAGATGAAATCCGGACTAAAGCCAATATACAGCGCTGGTTAAACACCATTTGTTCCAATGACGTCCTCATGCGAGATGAAGAGATGATATTCTTTGTTGAGTCCGATTTTGGGTATAGCCCTGTAGTGCGAAAAAAGCAGCCAGCTACCGGTGTGAGACGAAAGATAGTGAAACAATACGCACCTCCCCCTGACGATACTCCCGAGCTGTTGGAAGCCAGGCCTGTTGTCAAGGGATTCTATCTGGCTAGCATGGATGCGGGCCAAAAGCTAGACAAAGTTGTCAAACACCGTCGAAGCTTAGGCGTAGCAGAGAGTGACCTTGGTCAGAAGCTTATCCAGCTCACAACTCAAGAAACACACCCTGGGCTCTCTCTTGCATACAAGAAACTCGGACGGGTAGTGCAAAGCACCGGCGACTTCCATGCGGCGCAAGGCACAGCTGAAGCCGCAACCTTGTCTGATCCTCTCGCATATTCTAGCGGTGACGCTTTCATTGTCAAGGAAACTCTTACGAACCG
The DNA here is from genome assembly GCA_001660795.1 of Leptoxyphium fumago. NCBI lineage: Eukaryota > Fungi > Ascomycota > Dothideomycetes > Capnodiales > Capnodiaceae > Leptoxyphium > Leptoxyphium fumago. The sequence goes on along the minus strand of LSHF01000050.1, from coordinate 115,528 downwards.
ACATATTCTACTGCGGGACCTGATACAAGCTCAACAGGCGACACGCTCAAAGCTAAATGCAGTCGATCGCCTGAAGGGTAGCAGCAGTGTGAAACGTGATAAGGTCGATGAAGCGATTACTGCGCTGGACGAGGCTCGAAGTCACGAAAAGTATCTCTTGGAAAAAACACAGAAGGTGACGCACAACCTGCTTATTGAAAAGCGGAAGTGGTTTGCCCGCACTGCTGCAGATCTGAGATCGAGCATCCGTGAATATGTTGTGAAGGAAATCGAGGCCGAAAGACGACAGCTGGCAACGCTCGAACAAGTGCGACCAGACGTGCGTGCAATCGACGCAACAGGCGGCCTCTCTAGACTGGGCAGAGAAACGCACCCCATAGCCCGTCGAAGTTCGATGGCTTCGAGTCAGGGACCCAAGGGCGATGCTTGGAGCGGTGTCCAACGACGTCCTGATGGGCTCAACAGATCTATCAGCGGCTCTTACCCTGCCGCTGGTACAGTGCCTGAAGACCCAGATGAGGAAGAGGGCCCAGAAGATGATGGTCATGGCGGACGCAAGAGAGCTGGGACAACGACTAGCTCGCTCGGCAAATTGGAAGAAGATGACGATGAAGATCGAGTAGACGCACGAAATGCTGCAAGTCGTCTCGCCCAAACGACTTTTTAGAGCAACAGCTGTGCAATATCAAAGCTTATTCTGCAATGAAACGTTGGTGCTTCGCTTGACGTGCCAATTTCTTATGTATTTACATCTACATCATGGCACGAGACAGATGTGAATCTTTGCATTCCGACACTTTGGTAGCTTATGTATATGCGAGCGTTGTGCCGTTGCATCATGTCTGTACAAAAGTGATGACCGACGTCCTCAGATACCCTAGTAGGAAGCTTAATAGCACAATCAGGTGTAAGGGAAATTAAAATGTTTGCCAAACAGTGAGGTCCTGGGGGCCATTGGAAACAGAACAAGATGAGTCCAAGTCCGAAGAGAGATTTCTATAATGTCGTTTTACCAAGAATCTGGCTATGGGCAGCAATGCATATCGAGTGCAAATAGGAGTGGCAGGGCTGAGGTTGTGCACAGGTGTATGGTCTCGATTGCAAAATTGTCTAAGTTCGAAATTCGTATCCGCCACACCTGTCAGGTGTTCGCTCATAGAATCATGGTACCCATCTGAGGGCGAAAGTATAGCCGTAGGTAATGCACCCATAACACCATGTCCACCAGCGCAGTAAAGAAACCGAGAATCGTTTATTTCTTCTTCTTGTCCTTGGCACCACCGGTGGCCTTGGCCTTGCCGCGGAACTCCTTCATGCGGTTCTTGCGCTGCTTCCCTAAATAAGACGAAAAGAGGCAATATCGTTAGCCAAATGCTCGTACCCATCGCGCGACCTGCAAGCCCCAAAGGTGCAGACGCTGCCATCACATACCGGTCCCAGAGTCTCTCTACCTCGATACTACAGAGGCAGATATGACCGCTGGGACGGTAGATGGACTTGATATTGTGGAATAACTGTTGGTATGACCTACTCTGCTGCCTGCTTGGCTTCTCGATCTTAGAAGCCTGGCCGTAACGGACCAGTCTGTAGTGAGGCTCGAACTTCTTCAGGGCCTCAGGGGAGTCGTAGATGAGAGCAAAGCCAGTGCTCTTGCCACCACCGAACTGGGTGCGGAAACCGAAGGTAGACACCTGGTCCTTGCTGGCCTTGTACAGCTCAGCGAGCTTGTCACGGAGCTCATCCTTAGAGACGTTTGGGCGGTTTGGGTGGAGGACGTCACTGTGAGTTTCGCCATCGGTCAGCTATGTTCGTATAGTCATGTAGTCTCTTCATGCCATGTAGAATTCGTTGGAGACCGGATTCTGTCGAGGATTCGCGCGAGGCGGTGCAGCCACTTACACGACCATCTGCTTGCGGCCCAGCAGTGGGTTGCGGATGAATTTGCGCGTGCGCAGGGTCACTTGGTCGCCAGACATGATTGCGGTTTGCTCAAGAGTTGATGCTGTAACGACGAGTAAAGTGAGCGCGCGCCTGAACGACGTTTTCCAAAAAGAACCGGGCAATTTTCGAAGTGGGCAGAGAAGCGGGAGCTTCCATGCCAAGATTTGCGCCCTGACCTGATCCACAAACCGAACGTGGTGATAGCAGTGGGGATGGCGCCAAGCCTGAATGGACAGCCAACGTCCGATGTGCCGTGGACGTCCAAGTTCCCGCAGTGTGTAGATGAGTTGCCATTTTCTATAATACAATACAGGCACTTCCTTTCTTGACTGGACTGCGCCGAGAAAGTTCTACTGCACTCGTGGCAGAATGATAGACCAGATGGATCCACAGCTTTTGTTGTTTCGTCGACAATATCTTCAACTCTTTGAGCCCGCGTTCCTCGCATGGCCACCACCGGCCCTGCTCAGGGACACTGGCGTGCAGTCTTGGATTCATAAGTACCTATTTGACTCAGAGAGAAATCAAATACTCCCACCTCCTCGTTATCAAGTCCGCGTCCTGAAACCGCTGATCCAACGTATCGAGAGGGCGATTCAGGACCCGGATCAAGATGTAGGTACCAGTGTAGTGTCCATTTCAATGAACATTGGAGCGTTCATACCTTCTTCCACCCAACTATCTTCTGCGAGCTCTTTCGGTGGCCGGTGATAGCCTTGGTTTAGCCTCCGACTTCTGACCCCAAGCTTTCTTCCCTAGGAGATATCTGACGACCTCATGACACACTTGTCGTCTTTGATGGCAAGTGAGCTACCCACAGAGCTGGCAGCCGCGCAGCAGAAAACCCATGTAACATTCACCTGCCCCCAGCAAAAGGGTTCAGATGCGCGTGACCCATTTGATGAGCAAGACCCCATCAATCCTGTTGAACCAAGTATCATAATACAAGAACGCCCTTCATTGATATCTGGGTCGTTAACTACAGGATTCCGTACCTGGGAAGCATCACTCCATCTTGCCACATATCTCCTGTCGTCTCAGAGCGTATCCAATCGCATCCGTGGTAAGTCTATCATCGAACTTGGAGCGGGGACAGGGTTTCTCTCCATCTTGTGTGCGAAGATATTGCAAGCGAAGCATGTAACTGCAACGGATGGCGATGAGGGCGTCATTGATGCGCTGAAGGAGAACCTGTTTCTCAATGATCTTGATGATACCCATAAAGTGGCTGCAAGTCGATTGAGATGGGGCCATGCATTGAAGGNTAGTTGGGTTGAGGATGAGAACGAAGCGTGGCCATACGACGTAGTCATTGGGGCTGATATTGTGAGTTCTCGAGGACTAGTATTCAAGCTAAGAGGCTATTGACTGATAACTTGCTATTGACTTACGACGTGCCGTCGATCTCGGCCCTTGTGACAACCTTAAGAATGCTCTTCGAAATGCAACCACAGCTGGAAGTCATCATCGCGGGTGCCATTCGTAATGCCGAAACGTTTGAGGCATTTCGCAGAGTTTGTCGTAAGCTAGTCTGCATTACGTTGCTGCAACATGAGCCTGACATTGTAACAGATAACAGCAAATTTCAAGTGGAAGATATTGATTTTGAAGCAAAACCGATGCGAGAGCAGCAGACGCTATTTTACGCGGCAGCTGTACCGTTCAAAATCCTCTCGATTCACGGCCCATCTGCAGGTGGCAATGTGCATCATGTGCGTTCGACCAGTTAAGCTACTCCAATCTCAATGGTGCAATTGTTCAACCAAACATATCGGTTGGGCTGTCATCTTGTCTGATCGCGATTTGAAACTGGATATCTCGTCATGGGAGAGCCTTGATGTATTTAAGTTGATCTGCAGGGCTTAAGCATCCCGGATCCAGGCCAGATAATCACTTCGCCGCTATACCGCTCTTCAGAATGGGCCGTATATACTATACGGCGCCTACTGACGAAAAATATTAAAAGTGCTCAAGCCAGAATTCAAGCTGCAGTTAGCATCAGTCATAACAACTATATATATGAAGCCAGTCGATTTATTTTTAACACTGTATCAGTCCTAGAACTGTAGGCAGGGGACTCAAGTTATTTAGGGTAAGGGTTTGGGTAAACACTATCACGAGATATCAAGATGAGCGGACATACCCGAGCCAGTTCCAGAATAGGTCGGGCTGGTCAGGGCCTGACGATAGTTGGCACGTGGGGTTCGGAACTAGATCCGCGCGTCGCTTTTCCAAGGTTGGTTGGTTGGCCTTCGGATTTCGAGTTGTGTCTGCCCACGATTGCGTATGTAGCCGGTGCAAAACAAAACCCTCGACGATGTCGGACTCTGAAGTTTCGTCATCAGATAGCGAAGATGTCGCCGTCACCGGTCTGGTGGCGACACGCGCGCGCCGTGCCAATGCAGGGAATCTTATGGCTGGCCTCCTGGCCAATGTTGAGAACGACGCGGAGTTGAAAGCTGCTCTTGCAGAGGGAGATGAAGATGCCGAAGGGGATGATGCCGCAAGCTATGCTGGATCAAACGCGAGCGATATCGAACTCGAGGATTCGGATAACGAAGAGGACACCGGACCTCCAGTGGAAGGTCAGGCTGAGGATTTAAGTGGCGAGCAAGAGCTACGCAAGACAGAACGGAAAGAGCAATTGAAGAAGCGGAAAGCGAAGGACGCGAAACTCAGTCTACCTGTATGGACCAACAAAGCGAAAAAGGTGAAATTAGCAGTCGACGCGAAAGCCGACAGTGGTGTATCAACTCCTACCACAACAGAAACGGCAAGGCCCAGGAAGAAGAGTGAGAGAACAACATGGCTTCCTTCACTAGCAGATGCGCCCACGCGACAGTCAGCACGGGCGAGTGCTGTCCAAATGCGCGAGGTTACCCATGCCAACCTAAGAGAGTCTGCTGCACGATCAGAGAAACAACGACAGTCTGTGAAATCAGCCGCTGATCGAGAGGACGCGAAGAGGAAGCGCATAGAGCTTACTAGAGAGCAGAGATTTGAGGCGTGCAAGAGGATTGAAAAAGAGACGGCACGGGAGTTGGGAAGATACGAACGGGAGGAGGCAGAGAGGCAAAGACAGCGCGAGGCGATTTTGGCTGCGAAACGAAAGAAAGGCATTAATGGTGCTTTCATACGGCACTGGAGTGGTAGCGGAATTTTCGAAGGATACGACAATACTTGGAAATTGAAAGTGAAACGGATTCGTCCAGCGAGTCTGGGCGAAGAGGTTGTCGAGGTGACAGCGGATGACGGCTCATCTCTAGCAGCCAAGTCTGTGGTCTGGGACACATATCCTTATCCATCTGTTGCAGCACATACTTATCCTCTGACCGAATACCGAGCATTGTCGCCCGAGCCTGCAGCAGAGGAACCCATTAAGCCTGCCGATGGGGATGGTTTTTTGAAAGGGATCGAACATTATGCCACTCAACAGGACAAAGGACAGAAGCCAGACGAATCACCTCAACCGGTGGAGCCGGCTCTACCGAGCAAACCGTCCGAAAATGTCTTGATGGAGCCCCAAGTGTTGGCATCCGTTCAAGAAACAAAATCGGAAATGCCACAACCATCTTCCTACACACCGCAGATCCAACCATTCGTTCCACGCCCAACTTCGGATCAGCCTCCTGCTACTGGTGACTGGCCCCCCGGCGTGTCAGTGTTTTCCTTCAAGACTGCGCCACAAAAGCCGCCCCAAATTAAGCCCCCAGAGCCTCCACCCCCACCACCTCAACCCTTGCTCCAAGAACAAGCCCAGCGTTCGCTTGTACTTCTGGAGAACTTCAGTAATCTGACAAATACTGTGCCGGAGCGGAGGAAGACTTCGCGCCGCTCACAAGCGGCAGCAGCAGCAGCCTCTGCAGCTGCGAATGCCGAGCTTCTGGACAAGATCCGACATATCATCCTCCCAGATAACCAAGTTACTCTTACTCCCGAGCAACATCGATACATCACGACTACCAGAACCTTCAAAGGTCACAGGACACAATCGAGTATTATGCCGCCATCCAGAGCGCATTGTTGCGTGACAATGTTCCAGGCGAGGTACAAGGATCCCAAAACTGGTATGCCTTATTACGATATGCACGCTTACAAGACTATTCAACGTGTACTTGCGGGAGGTGTGATGTGGAGTAGTATACTAGGAACATGGTGTGGAGCGCGGTATGGAAGTATGGGTAGGCCTGCCAGAGGCGTTCCAGAAGCCTTCAGCTTGATTCCTCCTCGAGAGGCAAGTGTAAAGCCTGAGGGACGTGAAGCGTCGACATCTTCTGCGTGATTGCCTCCATTCTAAACGATTATGACTGTATTATATCATGTATTTTATTGTTCTGCTCGGAAAGCTCCAAAGTAGAGTCTTGAGTAAATCCAACTTACTTGCTCTGACATATCTTTGACCTGAGCGTCACGGAAGCCTATGCCGGATTTCAAAAGGTGGTCTAAGGACATTCCGTCCATGCGCTACGGACCACTTGCGTGCTGCCAATTTCCAGCAAGATCCTAGCGTCATCACTCCGGGTGAATATATGAGGTAGCTGTCGGCATGATGGCTCCGAAGTACGATAAGTTTCACCGGTTCTTTAACATCAAGGCTCGACGATACAGTAGACTACCATGACAAGTATGATGGCTGGGGTGTACAAATATAATGAACATTCTTCGTCTGGCAGACATCAATCTGGATGATTGGCTCAATGGTAGAGCATCCGCCTCCTATCGGTTCTCCGATAGCGGAAGGTTGTGGGTTCGAGTCCCATGTCATTCACTTTACTTTTGCATTTTTGCACTCTAATGCCTGGCTCCATTCAGAAGTTTACTGTGCCGAATATCTGCTATTCATAGAGACGGCCACTAATCCCTTTCGAAAGCATCATCTCCTCTCTCAAGTGTTTAAGGTTCTATCGTCTTTGTCTACCTGAAACAGAAAGCGGGGCTGCTTCTGGGTGTAAGGCACGTGCGCTCTCTGGCTACTACTCTCTGGCTCGGCTTGCCAGCCTGCCAATGAGTCCATTCAAAGCTGAAGAGTGAAAGAAGGATGAACAATGTGTTTGACGCTGTGATCTTGCATCATGAGCGACGAGACGATGTGATATGGGGAAGTATGGCGCATACAAAATAGACAGCCAATCTTGACTAGCTGTTTTGCCGCCACCCCATGTAAGGCACAGCGCTTAGGTTTGAGGCATTGGCCTAATAAAGAAAAACAATGGCAGACGGCAACCGTCATGTTTCAAGATGCTCATGCGAGCGGCGCAGCAGCGCCTATAGATCCTGTCGAGGACGATGGCCCTTGATTGAAAATACTCAAATGACTGGCTCGGGACAGGGAACCACTCGTCTCATGTCCTACTATCTCACACATTGTCTGGTTCCATCATACGCGATATCTGCATCAGCGCTTCGTCAGGTCACTCTCTCGCTTCACATCGTATGCTGTTTAGTTGGTCCCAAGCGAACATGTTGCTCAATCTTGTCTTTTCGCTCCTCCTTTCGTTTTCCTTCGGGCCCTCCCAGGTCATAGCCTTTCGCCCTGAGCAAGGCGATCAAATCCCATTGGGTTTCGACGACCATGGGAGGCACCAAACAATTTTACGTGTTGCGGCCCCCACGAGCACGCATACTCTGGTGAAAGGGCCACCCACTTCAAAAGCAGCGAGGCCGAAAGTCACAGTGCATAGCACCACCACGATGACCACTCTCACAACCACATGGACCACCGTCACCCCAACAGAACAGCCGAGCCCGAAAGTAGTGCAAACCTGGTATGGTGGACAAAAGCCTCGAGGGTGCGACAGGACGGCGTGTGCTAGCTGCCGTAGCTGGTATTACTGCAAGCCTGGCGAGCCAACATGGTGAGATACTGCAGCTCGCCGGTCTACATTTGGAACCGCCCACTGACCGGCCCTTCATAGCTTCACCTGCGATACAGCACCCTACTGCGAGAGTTGCATGCCACTAGCGAAAGACTCAGAAGCCGATCCCAGGCACCACAGTGGAGCTGACAAGGAGCTCGATCTGTAGTCGATGATTGCAATTGGAGATTGCTTTGCCCACACACCTTCCGAACCGCCATCCTCGTTTACCATTAGGCAAAATTTCAAGTTTGTAGTCAACAGAGAAGCACTTCCAGTCGGCTAAGTGAATGCCTTATACCGGTCAGCATTTTGCCGGTCAATCATTGATGCTGATGCTCAGCATAATGAAAGCCAATGCTGAGAGCGGACGAGTCCATATCGACGAACTTGTTACAGTCTGTGCTGTACTTCACTGTCGTTCACCAGAGAATGTGACGCAACCACTTGAACGCGACGCATCAAATCTCAGATCTCAAGCGCTGATACTATTATCAACGAGGTCATGGAAAAGGCTTGCAGCAACTTCTCAATGAATGTGGCCATAACCGAATCTACAGTACACAAGCTAGAGTCCAAATATATGTATTTAGAACGCCTACGGGCACGGCACGTATCCTGCCAACATGGTGAAGAGATTAGAGCTAAAGAGTGGCCTTACTTGCCACTGATTTGGAGGGTGAAATGGACCACCACACGTTGTTATTTGATGAGTCTAAAATGTATCTGGCAAGTCATTGAATCATATCTCAACATTCATCGTGTAGCACTGAATCATATCAATCGCTTCATATCCTCAGGGGAATAGCACGATGCTGCATTGTATTTAGATTTAAAGGACTGCTAATCCCAATTGCCAGTACCCAGGTCGACAGGTACTCCCTTCTCCATGCATTCAATGACATAATCGATGCTCCACGGCTCATACTTGTATCCAGGTGGGAAGTTTGGCTCGCACTCGCTTTGATCAAACGATATGCCCTTCCTCATAGCATCAATGTTCTGGGCGTAATTGGCGTAAGCATATGGCTCAGGGTCATGACACCACACCCATTTGGGCATCTTCGGCTGTGCTCGCTTTGGGTCGATTTTGACCTTGTCCCAGTCTGTATCCTGCAACAGTTCGGCGTTAGAGAAACCTAACTTTTGAGCGCAGGCGTTGCGCGTGAATCTGAATCGTATATGTGCTCGGACAGCCTCTGGAATGCCATCCTTTCCGCCAAGTTGCAGGCAAGTCGCGAGCGTTATTGCGTCTTCAATGGCCTGTGTCGCACCATTCCCAGAAGCGGGAAGGAAAGAATGCGCTGAGTCTCCAATTTGAATGACACGAGCGCCTGGGGATGTCCAACTCGGCTGTGGGTCTCTCCAGAGCAACTCGAAGTTAACGATGGTTCTGGGAGGAGTGCATTTGACGAGCCTTTTGAACATGGGAGACCATGGCGTTGGACCAACGCCTTTGTCGATGTCTTGGAGGACTTCTTCGGCATCAATGGTATTGCTCCAGTTCTCCGACGAGCTTCCCGTTGCCTAGCAATGAATCGGATTAGCTAAAGAGCTCAGTGACTAGTATTATGAGCCACTTACATCGTGGTTCATGATCCAGATCATAGTCTCAGGACGGGTGAGGGTCAGGGCATAGGTTCCAGGGCCCAGATACGTGCGGACTATCGGTTCCGAGTCGTCCGGCCCAACCATCTTGTAGAATTCCTTGACCTCAGGGTCTTTGTTGAGGTGCGTGATGGGAAATGCTGCTCGCCACATAGCCCTACCAGACGATTTCGCTCGCACCTGACCACCGACTAGCTTCTGCGATTTGGAGCCGACGCCATCAGCGGCAATGATCACGTCTGCTTCGTAGCGGACGCCGTCTTCGGTGAAGCAGACGCCCTTGCACTTGACTTCGTCTTCAGCGTAGTCGATTACTCGTTGATTGAACTCAATGCTGATACCAAGCTTCTTCACTTGATTGACGAACATGTTGTAGATGAGTGGCCGCATCTGGAAGGTCCCTGGAGGGGTGTTGGGATCAAGTCCTTGCGCTCGAAGTCGCTCAGCGACATACAGTGGCGGAATCATGCGCTCGCCGTTGTGTTTAAAAGTCTCCATCCAGGCGTTATGCAGTCCGATGGAATCGTATTCTGCCTTCATCTCAGGCCAATGTTTGAAGAATCTGGTCGCACTGAGCCCCATGAAGTACATGTCACCTGTCATAGTCAGCCGAAGGCCCTGGAGCTACTGGGAGAATGGCTCACCTTGGGTGTTGATTGAGGAATGACGCTCCAACACCCTGACATTGTGGCCTTTACGGACACACTCAATGGCAGCAGTGAGGCCGGCAAGCCCAGTCCCGACAATTAGTACATCAATCCCAGTTGGTGGGTAAGATCCAACGGGCTTCACATCACTGCCGTAAGAACCCATTCTGAGGCACTCTGTCTGCAATGCCGCGTTATAACCTTCTCTCAAACGATTGGAAAAAGCTTTCGATTAAAGAGAACGGCAAAGAGAACGGCATCTCTTTCTAACTGACAGAGCCGAGGTCAGCACAGCTCTCTTTAGCGTCGTCTACATGAGCGTGAGCAAGGCTGCCAACCTGGCGTTGGTCCTTCGGCCATCGGGCAGGTCTCAGCCGATCCGACACTGTTCATGATAGAGCAGCAGTCTAGGAGCAGGTCTTGTTGAGGGATCATGAGGGAGTGCTATAGCCTTGTTCACACTTTTGGCCTGCCCCCACGGACCTCCACCAACCGTTGCCCGTGCCGTTTGGCTTGCCATGAGCTACAGGGTACTTTAGGTAGGCTGGCATATTGGTGGCTACGTTACCTACAGTGTGTGCACGGCACAATATGCATCAACTTCAGGCATGTTGCTTTGGCCTTTCTAGAGTCTTATCGTCATAGATGTTCACCAAAACGTGCCTAGCTGTGTTTTGGATCGGATCAGCGTGGCCAATCCCTTCTTGTCGTCACTGGTAGAGCAATTATACGCGCACAACCGACCTACCTCCGGACGTAGGGACGACGATCCGGCGGATAGCGCGATAACTCTAAATAAACCACCTTAAGTAGAACCCTTTGTGTGCGCCCAAGTGTCTACTGATTAGCTGCACCAGCCTCTCGAATCCGACCCTATTGTGTCCATCCTGACCCACCCACCCATGGCCAAGCGAATCGCCCTTCAAATCTAAAGCCTCCTGCACCCCCGCTTCCTAATATGTACAGTACGCCTCTATTGCTGCAGCACCGTTTAATGCCAGCTCTGGCCGAGCGATTTGAACTGTATGGATTGAAATGCATGACGCGACGACTTCCGACTGTACTCGACTCAAAGTCCTTTTCAAGACCTCGACCTGGCGATGCTGATGTGTAGATCGGGATTGATACGAAGAAGACTGCCTCAAGGCTCGTAGTCCGCTTGCGTCGACGGTGTTCGGTGACACGGCGCTCCGACTGCTACCAAGATGGCTCGAAGACTTTCTACCGCTCCCGCAAGGTCCTGGCCTTTTGGTATCGGTGACCTTGTACCAATCATTGATCAGTGATAAGGTACCGCTGGGAAAGATACATCTTCAATTCCGTGATTGAAATCTTCTGCTGGTCTGATATGCGAGATCGCAATAGCGTAGCTCAACATTCATGGCTGCGCAGCCGTCATGAATTTCCATTCAAACCACTCACAAGCTGAAACAAACCACCTAGATACCACACCTCAAGTTTTCAAGAAAGCATGCTGCTGCATGAAATTGAATTTCCAGATGTCTTGAACCACACTGTCCTTGAGCGGCATGATACTTGACGGGTACCTAGGTCACCGATCAATTTGACTTGCCGCAAACGTCACAATCAGATGGTTCGAGTAAGGCTTCAATCCAGATCGCAACATGGATGGCAACAATGCCGCCCTACACAACCCCGGCCGAAGCTGCTTCTTTCATCGATCACACACTTGATGTTCGAGACTCTGCCACTCTTGTCAGGTTGACTTCCTCATCCCCCCTTACTATGAGGGGTCCTCGAAGAAGTTGATGAGAGGTTAAAAGATTTGCATCGGCACAAGAGTGCGCGATTTATCCCTAAGATTCTGCCACTTCAGCGCGGCCCAGCTCCTACAAGCAGTCTCAACATGCGACACTCAGATCGTGGCCCCTAAAAGCCTATCTCGAATGTCTTAGACTAGCTTAGTGAGAAGCTTCATGCCTGCAGTAAAGACACAGGAATGGGCTTGGCACCAGTCTCGGTGCTAGGAGCTGCCGATATCCTTGCCCAAGCAACAACGATCCGCCCTGCAGAAGTCAGGGGCTAATGTATGCAACAAGAACTCATCACTAGCATGTGCTGCAGTTTTGATATCGAAGAGCGCCATGAATGCGTTTCAACGAGGCTGATGCCTGCGAAGCCAGAATCGAGACCCCTGTATATCGGCATCCCAATAATGTACATGAGGCTTTAAACGAATCTGGGTTGCACCGGATACCCGGTTCTTTATTGACTTGAGCGTTACTCGATTCTTGGTCTTCGATGCTTTATAGCCCAACCAGTTAAGACGTATATGGCTGCCGCTTTGAACATGTTCGACCCTAGAAACGTTGTTGCATGAACTTTTGGTGAACCACGACAAGCAAGGACATTTGACAGTTCCTTGCAAAAGGTTATCATGCAATCTCTCACTCTCCTCGCCCTGGTCATTGCCCTTACAGGGTTTGCCATAACGTCGCTTTTCAACTATTTGCAGAGCCGGCAGGCATGGAAAGACAAGGCCACTGAGCCTCCAGGTCCAGGCATTCTTCCTTGGGTTGGACGTATCCATGATCTTCCTATCGAGTATATGTGGCTCAAGTTCAAGGAGTGGGCCGACATCTATGGACCTCTATACAGGACGCAGATGTTAGGATCCAATTTCATCATCATCTCCGACGAAAAAGTGGCCGAGGACTTGCTGGTGAAGCGGGCGAAGATCTATTCCGATCGACCACAAATTCAATCGCTGTTCGATGCAAAGAGTACCAATGGCTCAATGGAGTATCTGCCATTGATGGGCAAAAACAGTAAGTTAGCTATAGCGTGTGCGACGTTTGCCTGAACTGATGAAATTAGTGTACTGGTCCCGTCAAAGGAAGTTCACGCACGCTTATCTCATGGAAGCCGCCAACGCCCGCTACCACGGGTTGATGTATCATGAGACCAAGCGATGGCTGAATCGTCTGCTTGACGACCCTGGCAACTTTGCTTTTCAACTGGAGGATATGTGTTCAAAGGTCATGTGCCAACTTACATGGGACGATCCAAGCCTGAGCGAGTATTGCACAAAGAGTGCTTGGGGGCTGTTGACACAGATGTCGCCCGCTGGCCCCATCACCAATGTATTGACACCCCTTTGGCACCTCCCGATGGCGATCAATCCATGGAAGATCGCTGAGCGTAAGCGTCATGACGAACAGCAAAACTGGTGGATGGAACGTCTTGTATCTGTTCGTGCACAGATGGCCAATAACCAGGCTCGTCCTTCATTTACACGCACATACCTTGAAGGGGAAAAGACCGGGGGCCTCTCTGGGGATTACGAGGCATCATCAGCTCTCGGCATGATGGCGCTCGTCGGTGTCTTCACCGTCGCAGGCCCACTCTACTACTTCCTCCTCGCCATGATCTACCACCCTGAATGGCAACGAAAATGCCAAGAGGAGATCGATCAAGCTTGTGAAGGTCGCATGCCTGAACTCACGGATATGCCCAACCTCCCTACTCTACGCGCCTGTATCAAAGAGACATTGCGGTGGAGGCCCAATGTCCCTACAGGCGTGGCACATGAAGTAGAAGCGGACGACTTCTACCAAGGCTACTTTATCCCCAAGGGCAGTCGCATCTTGCCTCTTGACTGGGCCTTCTTACGCAATGAGAAGAAGTACCCATTTCCCGAAGAATATAGGCCGGAACGATGGCTTGAGAGCGGTTGGCCAACGTTTCAGGAGCCTCTCGCACAGTATCCAACCATCATGGGAATGTCGTCGTTCGGCTGGGGCCAGCGTGCGTGCTTGGGTCAGTCATTGACCCGCGACGAGACTCTAGTGGCGTGTGGTGGACTACTTTGGGGGTTTAATTTGGCCAAGAAAGTTGGGGCTGATGGAGAACTTGTCCATCCTCCATTGAACAAGTCGAACTCGCTCCTCATCGTCAAGCCGGATGCGTTTGAGATGGCTTTCAAGCCTCGTTCGGATTCTCGCAAGGCTGAGATACGGCAGCTATGGCAGGAGACCGAGGCCAAGGATATTGCTGCGCGCCTGGCTTTTGCCAGAGCAGCAGAGAGAAAGTAGAATACACTTCGCTTCTTACAGTTGGTTGATATGTTTGTCATTCAGGTAACAGACCCGTTTTTACTATGATTTTCCTGGCTGGCATGTATTGTATCAGTGCAATGAAGACTTACAATTGGGAAACCACGTCTCCTCAACCTGTTTGTATTGCCCCAATGCTTTCGCAAGCTCACGTACCGAGTAGCTCGTACAGAAAACGAAAGGACCGAGGACTGATATTCTGAGCTGGTACCTGTAGGGATTGGCCATACCTAGTCCTAATGAGCCTGCGTCACTACTTCTGTCACATGTCGAGATCTATTTGGCGTTACGCAGATCTGCGATTCATGATATCCGATGCATGCCAAGAGAGTTTGATGCTAGTCCATGTAGCCAGTGACGAAAGCTTCGAGTAGATTGTAAGGAAGTATAGCCTTCGGAGCTGCGTCGACATAGTTGTGAGGGTTGCAATTAGTAACAAAACAATCAAGTGCATTTTCACTACCCATAAATCGGTTCGTGGTCCAGCCAGGCTTTGGACCGAACTTGTAATAATGCTGAAGTGTGATTTCTGATCATGTCGATTACCTCCGGTGTTGTCGCAGCAGCCGTTAGAGAAGCAAGAGGTGGAAATGGAAGGAGTCGAGAAGTGGTGACTAAGTCAGCCCTGCGATTTATGTCCGGAGCCAGCCGAGCCAGGGGTGAGATTGGAAGCAATCCCATCACATCATCATGATCGCCTTTGTAGCCCGCAGCGTTTGTTTTCAGCCGGGTTTGGCTCCACCATGCCCGACGGACCAAATGTTACGCCGTGCCTTGGCAAGATCGAGACCAACGGGGAGACGGCGAGTTTGGTTCGCGACGCGAGCGTTTGATAGCGCGCGATTCGCCATTTGCAACCCGCACGGCCAGTAGTTCCTGCGCGAGCATACATCCGGCCAGGGTTAGTAACCTGCCGGCCTGTTAAACGATCCGATGGCCATGCTTGTCTGCGTGCTGTGGTAGGTGGTATATTAGAACATAGATCAGGACGTCTCTGTCCATATTTTGGATCATACAATCATCAATTCGAATAATACCAAATCAAGAACATCAAACATATTAGATCAAACTCGAAACAATACCTCAAGTCTACAAAATCACACGACATAAATACATCCCAAAATGTCGAAGAACATCATCGTTACTGGAGCGACAGGCAAGCAGGGTGGTGCCGTCATAAACAACCTCGCGAACAACCCAGAATTTACCCTCCTGGCCGTCACCAGAGACGCCTCGTCAGAATCAGCAAAGAAGCTGAAGTCCAAGGCACACAACATCAAGATCGTCCAAGGCGATCAAAACGATATGCCGGGCCTGTTCAAGAACGCACTGGCAACCGCCGAGGGTGGTTCGTTGTACGGCGTGTATTCGGTGCAGATCTCCATGGGAAAGGGCGTCACAGGCGAAGGAGAAGTCAAGCAGGGCAAGGCGCTGGTAGATGAGGCCAAGAAGCACAATGTGCAGCACTTCGTCTACAGCAGTGTCGATCGTGGCGGTGACCAGGCCAGCTGGGACGACAAGACATCTGTGCCACACTTCCAGACCAAATGGGAGATCGAGCATTATCTCCGAGACAACGCCGGGTCGATGAATTGGACAATCTTGCGTCCAGGTAAGTTTTCCCACTCTTGTTGTCTTCATTTATTGTCGCAGATGCACGGCGAGGGATGGAGATCGAATAGATTGCTAATGTGTGTGTGTGCTTCGCTCCAGTTGCTTTTATGGATAATATCCTTCCTGGGTTCCCGCTCAAAGTGTTCGTTGCGGCCCTACGCGACACTCTCGGGAACAAGCCGATGCAGTGGGTGTCAACGTCCGACATTGGCGCTTTCGCCAAGCTCGCATTCGAGAAGCCGGACCAGTACAGGAACAAAGCCATCAGTCTTGCTGGCGACGAGCTCACAATGGCCCAGTTCTCCAAGGCGTTCGAGAACAAGACCGGCTCACCTGTGAAGGGCACATTTGGCTTCCTCGGCAGTGCCCTCAAGTATGGGGTGTCTGAAATGGGGGCCATGATAAACTGGTTCGCGACTGACGGGTACAAGGCTGACATTCCCGCGCTCAAGAGCCAGCATCCTGGATTGTTGGACCTGGAGACTTGGATTGAGAAGGAGAGTGCTTTCAAGAAGAAGTGATCGTATTGGTATGGTAGGGTATCCTCCTTCTGGGATGGCATTCCGGACCAATGGCCATGGGCCATTCCCAGCCCGATCATGGCGATGCTCTGCCATGGCTGGTCCTCTAGCAAAGCTTATGGCCTCCTGTGGTGGGGTGGTTGCCTGTTTCGGATCTCAAAGTACAACAAGACCTCTATGTGCCTATCAACATCAAGAGAGTATAATGTTTAGTGATAGAAGAAACTTATGTTGTAAAATCAAATAGCGACAATCTGTTCAAACATTATTAGACGTTTCACAACCAGTAGTATTAAGAAGAGAACTCACGCTCTAGTCATCGAAGGTCTCCAAGCTTTGAATGCAGAATCAAGCGGAGGTGGGTATCAGTTCGAGTGCAGACAATCCAGTCGTTAGAGCAAAGCACTTATATCTGCTACAGCGCCTCTTCGCTTCATGGTAGACGGTGGTGGCTGATGGCCGGGTGACGGTGAGAAACTCTTATTCGAAACATCGCCACTGGTTATAATATTCTCTTCATGACACTCATGCAATGCCTCAGTGACGATGCAAAAGCCTGGCGAGACTACCTCGCCGGACCCAGGCCAGTTTTCGACGGCGAGGGAAGTGTCTGGGAAGGCGCCTGAGGCGTATGGAGAGGACCATAGCTGACGTGTAGTCGCACTCGTTTCATTGGACGATAATGGAGGGCTGGCACTCGGCAAGATACCCAAGTGATGCGGAACGCTGGCCGAGCTCTGAAGCTGACGTTCCGTCTTGAGCTCATTCGTGAATTGTGCCGATCGTACCTTCACCGCTGGCGGGCGTCTCCCGAGAAAACGGTTGAGCAAACGCTGTATAGCGTTTGGTTTCAACATATTACGATCACAACCTCGCTTTCCACGAACAGCATTAGTATGCCTGCGGCGATGGCCCTTAAGGGTGATGTTTCCTGACGCTTGACCTGTGTCACGCGCCGCTGGCGTGACAAGTGCTTGGCCGATCATGTTGCGCTCGTTCTCAATATGATTTCGACCGAGTTTCTTCTTATCGCCTAGAGGCGCCGATAGCGTATCAGAAGTGGGGCAACATACCGAGACTGCAGCGTGGTTCGTCTTCATCGCGTGCTGTGTTGGCGATGCTGCAGTTGTGGCTGTGCCGTGATACTGTCACCGATCCTTTCGAGTGGGTGTTGTGTATCGTTGAAGTCATGCGATATCGGATGTGACAGGGCCGCAAAGCCACTTACGGGATGGAGCAAAGTGACGGGATACGAGCTACGAGGGATCCGCTGCTATTGTTAGGGCTGTGGTCTTGAGGGACTGTGAAGTGATGAAGTTGAATGGCTGGGAGAGCCGTGTCTATATAATCGCCACATACAGCTGTGTCGGCAGTGGCAGCTTAAGGTGAAACAAACGTGTGAGAATCTTGAGTCAAACATTGACGGCCAGGCGAGACCAGATGTCAGTCGTGAACAAAGAACATGTCGCAGCAGACATGTAGGTATCCCTGAATCGTATCGCGATGTTTTCCTAATGGATTTGACGGATCTGTCTATGCTCGTCCAACTTTGAAGCTGAGAATCTGCGTCGCCATCGTCAGCAACTCTGGACCATACCCGACACGTCTCATCACTGGCCGGTTCTAGGGTGAGACTTACATCGTTCTTGCCCACCCCTACCTCATCGTCCTCAGCGACTCTGACGCCTCCCACGGTCTCGGCATATGCGAGAGGTGCGTCTCCCATGACTTTCCTGTATACATCCCCTACCGTACTTCCTTTCTTGATCAACACGCAGTCACGGAAGACTGCTGCCCTGTCACCGCCAGCCGTACCGGCCTCACCAGACCCGAAAGTGCCGATGTTCCGGACGGGAAAGACAGGCACCAAGCCAAGCAACTCACTGGCACGTGTGAGGACTTGATTGACACCCGTGCTCCCAAACCGGTAGAGAACCATGTCTTTCAAGTTCTCAATCCTGCTTTTCAGTTTCTCGTCCATCTCTTTGAGGTCGCCACCAGTCTCATCGCCGCCATCTATGAGATCCTCTCTAGTATCGACGAATTCAGAGCCCGGGATGTATTTGATGAAGGACTGTTTGACCAGCCGCCGTAGGAAGACCTCGGATATGGCAGAGCAGATGACCAATCTTTCGGCAGGCTCTGCTTTGGCAATCTTGGATACGTTCTTATCAGCGTCTGGATGGTCGATCTTGTTGAGAGCTATGACGGTAGGAAACTTTTCATCGACGAAAGTGTTGACAACCAGCTCAACAAGGTCATCGTCCCAATCGTTCAAGGGTTGTTTGATGGCGAGCTTGTCGAGGACACGGGCAATGACAACGCTAGTTGAGCCGTAGCCGGAGAATTGATTCTGGAGCGTTTCCACGTTGTTCCCTTTGATGGCAGCGTGTCGTCTCTTGACACTGCCCCACTTGTTCATCAGGTTTCCCAGAACCCATCGCACGATTTCGTCACGTAGCCAAGCGATGTCGGCGCTGGGATCGTAGCCTCTGGTAGCCTTGCCCTCAGCGTCGGTAGTGCCGCTGACATCCACGACGTGGATGAGGGCATCGGCATGGCGCAGGTCGTCCAAGAACTTGTTGCCAAGGCCCTTGCCCTGATGAGCGCCAGGAACCAGACCGGCGACGTCGAGAAGCTCGATGGGTACGCTGCGCACACCCTCCTGACAAGCGCCATAGTTGGGCCGACATCTCTGCTGGAGCGGCGGGGTCTGGCCGGGCGAGGATGCGTTGCCGGGTATGGCGGTGCGCGAGCAGGCGCAAGGGATGTGGAGGTAGCCGACGGCACGATTGGGGTCTATGGTGGTGAAGGGGAAGTTGCCTTTGGGAGACAGGGTCAGCGCGGCGGATCTGGGTGGAACGCGCGTGGGGACGGCGCACCTACTTTGGCAGTGGTGTCAGTCAGGCTGTTGAGGGTTGTCGACTTGCCCGACGAAGGTTTGCCGACCAATGCAATGAGGGGATCGCGAGGCATGGCGAAGGCACGGGTTGACGAAGAGGAGGAGGATAGAGAGTGGGTTGGAGGGGCAGGTGTGTGATTGATATGGTATGATAATGTGACAATGTGCAGTGGTATGGATGGCGAAGGTGGGGAAAATTCTCGTGGCTATCCAGTGACGTAGATTCGTTCCCTACTGTACCTAGATGGATCCCGTCCACCATGGTAATACAATACATACTGTTTAGGTAGGCAGGTCCTTGCCCACGGATCTGACTACCTAGGGATCTAGGCAATTTCTTATGGTTGTTAGATTATGCAATCACACTGCGCTACCAGACGGGTCCATGTGCACGCACAATGTCCATTTCTCTAGAGAGTCAAATACCTACCTAATAGGTGCACTAGTGTACAGTACATGCAACAGACTCTCTTCGGGAGCGGGCCAAGCCGCTGGCCGTGATCACCCATTACTCAAAGGGGAGGAGCTTATAGGCACAAGCCCGCTAGATACTGTCTATCTGTACATCTATCTATATAAGGTACCTATAATATATACAGCGAGCCTCTATAGGGATGCCCAAAAGGGTGATCTGCAGCTCTCGTTTCCCACCCCTGCCATCGCATTTTGCTTGTGTGGCAATATGGTAAATTGGAGAAGCGTCTAATCTCCTGGTAGCAAGGGCGAGTTGCATTACATGCCATGCCATGCTGGCCGACCACGCATTCCCTGGCCATCCAACACCCAAGCAGATACTGTAGGTGCTTTAGGTACTGAATCATCTACCCACGACATGCTACCGACCGGGCAGGTGAGCATACGCATGGAAAGCATCCTGTGATCTGGCCAAGTACAGTACCTACGGAGGTACTGTAGGTCACCCATGGCGAGAATCCAGCCGATCCCGTCTGTGCAGCGGTGCCAGCATCCGGCTGCTAACCTAAACCTAACCCAATCTAACCGATTGTTCTGTTCTGTACCTACATGCCAACCAGCTGCAGTAGGTAATTACCTTACTGTACCATACTGTAATCCTCGACGTCGTTCTCGCTGCTAGGCCTTCCTTACCCTACCCTAACCGGATCACCACCGCTCGACCTCGCCTTTTTCCTCGTCCCGTCTCTTGTCCGCCATTGAATCTCCATACCTGCCCAGCTGCTCGTCCTACTCGTCCTAATCCCCCCTGTCACTACCTGCCTAACGGTTCACCGTCAACTACAACCACTGCGGCACTGCCCTACTGTATCTCCCCTACTGCCCCTGCATCTATCCCCTGTGCAACCCTTCTGTCACTCGGCAACCGGCCCTGGATCCTCAGTACGGTACCTACCTACCTGCCTTCCAACCTGCCTACACTCTACGACACCACGCGCCTGCCGTTACACCTCACCATCTCCACCACGTCGACTAGGCACTCGCCGACCACACCAGCCCTCGTCTTCACTCTCGCTCCCGTACCCAACCACTGCTGCGTCCTGGACCACGCACCTCACGCCGCCTGTCCTTCCACACTTACCGACCCGCAACTGGATCCATGAGGAGGACTGTTGGTCACCGAAAGATGCCTCGTGCTGCTATACCTGGGAGATAGACTTTGTCCATTCGATCAAACAGCTCTCCATCCAGACTGCTCGTCGAATGAACAATCAGTCCTCTCCACCTTGTCATGGACGCGAGCACCCGCCTCCAGATTCGTGCGAGAGCCCAGTCATACGCAGGACGAGCAGCACCGAGTCTCCCTCCCAATGACGATGGCTCGGGTAACGAGAGTTCCGGTATGTTTGCGGCAACCCGCCTAGATTGCTTCTGTCTCGACATGCTGCCTCAAAAAGCTAACAAAGCCTTCTCACAGCCGAGTCAATCGCGCGTCGCAAATTCCAGCGCACCGCCGAACCATCTGCCGCTGGCCTAGATGCTACTGAGTTCCGTAAACCCTCATTGCCCGCCAGTGCTACAAGACAGCCACCGGCGCAGTCAGTTGCGACCAGCGGGCCCACCCCACCTGTCCATCAGAGGAAACGCAGTACATTACGAGAGCGGCCGAGGGTGCCTTCTGGACCTCGCGAATATCCAAGCCCACGCAAGAGCGTCGATATTGCTGCTCCTCTCGACTCTGACGGCCAAACACTGAGACAGCGGCCGCAACACCGCTCCTTTCTTCCGCAAAACCCTGCAAAGCCTCCCGAGATCTCTCGCTTCTCCTTTGGCAACCATAGCAGTAACGATGCCGACTCTCCAATAACGCCGGCCGAGGCCGGCTCTTTTGACTTTCTGCCCGCTGTCAACTTCGATGATTTCCAAACAAGCCTTGCAAATTATGAAGGTACCTCCAGTCCACTGTTGAGTGACTTCCCCACCCACAATGGAGGCCGTGTCTTGCCCAAAGAGGACGAGAGCACCACGAGAAGCGGGCTAGGAGTTGGTGGTTCTAGCAATTCCGCCACAGTTGGAGCTGGTAGCTTTGTGAGCCAGACTGCTCGTAGGATGCAACAGAGACAAGAGCTGGACCAACAGAACCTGGCAAGAGCGCAGGACTTTGGCCATGGCTTGAATGCTGCTGGCAGTGATGGTCGCAAAGCTAGCGATGGCGGTAGCACAATGCTCTCAACCACACAGAGGAAGCAGGCACCTGTATCAACGCCATCACAGTCCGCCGGCGCATACCCTATTTCTGACGACGTGGGATTCCCGAGGGCAAAAGGTCCCCCTTTGCAAGCGCTCAGCAGCGCACCAAACATGCTCTATTCGGGTGGTACCAGCGGTGCTCCCCAGAGACTTCCCAGGAAGAGCGTTGGCCCTGGATACATGGCGCCGACTAGTGAGACCCCCAGACGACCTTCTGTCCCTTCGGTTGCGCAGGATAGTTCTGCTTCTGCTCATCAGCGAGGCCTAGCGCACGCTCGCACACTAAGCACATCCAACAAGCTTCGACGCAGCACGATACAGCCGTCTAGCTCCATTAACAGCCTTGACAGTCGAACACCCAGTCTCGGCTCTTCTGCATACCCTCGTCAGGCAAGACCCAAGCACCAGAATAATGCACAACAAGAGGACAAGGAGACTGGACAACCATCCCAAGCTGCTCGACCAATTTCCAAAGGCAACTTGCGTGCTACCACTCCCAGCTCCTCCGGCAACAAACGACAGTCCATCGCTTCCGGGCGTATGAGTGGTCTTGGAGCTCGAACGATATCTCCCACAGATGCAAGGAGGCTGAAAAGATTGAGCATGATGAATACGGTCCCAGTGCCTTCAATGCCAGCTTCCATCAAGAAATTGCCACCATCCGTCGACGATCTCCCACTCTCGCTCCAGGGAACCAAACTTCAATATCCTGATCTGCCGAGGACCTTCAACCCCAGCCCTAGTCTGATTCCACGAAAAGCAAGCCACACGCCGTCATCTACCCGCGCCAGTCCCGACTTCTCATTGCGACAGGCCGTCAATGTAGGGTCGCGAGGAAGCGGCGTCAGTCTGAGCAGTAAGAGCAGTTATTCGAGCCTCCCTGCTACCACCGGTGCCAACTCAAAATTGCCCACTCCTAAAGCTAGGGCCTTGCATTCAGCTGCGAGTGCCAACTTTGGTGGTGAGAGCTTTGGCGATGATGAAATTGTACCTCCTGTTCCGGCTATTCCGAAAGCTTATGGGAGTCCTAAGGAGCATGACCTATCCTTCTTTTCTGAAAGCAAGTCGCAGCCGAATCTCAATTCGAGCTTGCGGCCAAGGAAAGGATCCTCTAGCTCGGGAAACAAAGCTTTGCCCCCAGATGAGCATACCTGGAATGGCGTGAACAGGAGGTCCATGGCGGCTGGCATCGACGCTTCGTCGTTCCCCACTAGTTTGCTCGGATTTGATGATGGCTTTGGGGAATGGAAGAACTCGCCAAAACCGAGTCAGTCCATGGGCCAACAGCCATCCGCCGAGGTTGTACATCGCCAAAGAAATACCAGCCTAAGTCACAAGAGCATGCCGACCTCAGGGGCTATCAAAAAGACCACGGGTGACGACCTAAACACCAACCACTCAGATGCGGGTGTGCATACGGCTGAATCAATGGGCGCACCTGGTGCCATGCCCAAAGATTATGATTTTGATCCTGCAGGCAGGAAGAATGCCAATCTACAACCCCTGAGACTACCCGCTCTCAATCTCAGGACCGGTGGCCTCTCAGGAACCGACGAAGCTACGTTTCCAATTGACACCACCAACTCAACTGCAAACACTCTTGGTAGCCAAACTCGCACGCCCGAGCCGAAGCGTGCACCGAAGACTCCCTCCACACCAATGACTGCAAGCAAAGCCACATTTTTCAAACGTTCTCACACCGACAACCCAGCCTTTACACGGAGTTCAAGCTCTCACTTCGCACTGCGTGATATATTGAGCAACACCATGGGTGACGATGCCACGAAATGGTTTGATGAATCCGATTTAGAAAATGGCAACGATGCCAATGAAGACACAGCTGCATCTGTTGAATATCAGCAAATGCACCAACGAGGTATAACACCGTTTTCGAGTGGCAGTCTACCCAAAGGTAGCGGCGAGTTTGTACGAAATGATATCAAGGGACAACGACCTCACGATGAGGTTGGAGATGAGTTCTCGCTAGGTCGCTTCGACAAGATACAGCTGCAGAGCGCAAACCCAAGAGGATTGCGAGCCAATATCTCTGCCAAACAATCGACCGGTAGTGATGCGGGTTCTCCCGTCGTTCCAGGAAGTGAAACGGTGAACAAGGACGCGAAAAAAGAAAGTTCGGGCAGTGGTCTACGGAGGAAGCTTAGCCTGAGCTGGAGGAGGAGCAGTAGCAAAGCAGCCTCGCATGCCGAAAACCAAGACGAAGGAAGAGCGCAAAATCTGAAGGAGAAACGCAGTAAAGACATGATGCCACCACCCAAGCTACCGGCAAGTGCTAACTGGGCTGGCGACGCTCCCAAACTTCCTTCCTCCACTCCCCGCTTGAGTTTAGACCAAGCAAGTTCAACAAGAAGGAAGAGTTCGGCTGGAGGGTTGCTCAGTCTTGGTTTGACTAGCAACAACGACGCATCTCCTCACGCCACCCCTCGAAAACCCAACGTTCCTCATCATGACCAATCACAGGCCGTCATTCCTCCCACCAACAGAAGCACTTCATGGGGTCCACACTCTTTGCAGAGCGGTCGACAGCACGTTGCGTCGCAGACCAAGACGCGGCAAGATGCCTCCAAATCAAGTATTAGTGTACTGAAAAAAGACAAGGACGATATGGTAGCGGATGATGAAATGCGACGATTGAGTCAGAAAAGGCGTGACGTTGACGCTGCGGCGCGGGAAAGCGAGGCACTGTGGCAGCGAGCTGTTATGAGAAGCCCCATGAGCCCTGGTCAAGTCTTGGCCAGTTCATCAGCGGGCCTGAACATTTATGAAAGGGGAGAGGTCGTAGACTACCAAAAGGAGGGCGTTTACTTCACTGGGCTGAAAACGGCGAAGAAGGTCATAGGCTCTCTGTCCACAACGGCGCCGAGCAGTGATAAGTCGAATGATCGTACGAACAACTTCGGCTACGATGACGAGAGGGGAGATTACAACATTGTCCTTGGCGATCATTTGGCATATCGTTATGAGGTGGTGGATGTGCTGGGAAAAGGCTCGTTTGGTCAAGTCGTGCGTTGTGTCGATCACAAGGAAGGCGGAGTGGTTGCCGTCAAAATCATCCGCAACAAGAAAAGATTCCACCAGCAAGCTCTGGTCGAGGTGGGGATTCTAACGAAGTTGCGAGATTGGGTAAGTCTGAAAACTCGTTTCATTGTAGCACCACCAGATTGGATTGATGACGCAAAGCTAACGTTGATTAGGACCCTCATGGTGACCACGCCACACTGTCAATCACCTCCAGCTTCTACTTTCGCAACCACCTTTGCATTGTGACGCCATGTCTGGGCATGAATTTATACGAGCTCATCCGCGCACATAATTTCACCGGGTTCTCGCTGCCACTAATCCGCCGATTTGCTCGGCAAATGCTTGCGTGCTTGACTCTTCTACAGGAACGACGAATAATTCATTGCGATCTGAAGCCAGAGAACATATTGATTTGCGACCCTCGAAGGGCGGACGTACGCGTGATAGATTTTGGTTCATCATGCAAGGAGGAGGAAAAGGTATACACATACATACAAAGCCGCTTTTACCGATCCCCTGAGGTGATACTGGGTAGCAACTACGGTTTGGGAATTGACATGTGGTCGTTCGGTTGCATCCTGGCAGAGCTCTGGACTGGATACCCCATCTTTCCTGGAGAAAACGAACAGGAGCAACTTGCATGCATCATGGAGATTTTCGGTCCACCTGATAAGAAGATCACCGATAGCTGCACGAGGAAGAAGGTGTTCTTCGATAGCCTAGGGAAGCCAAGGGTGACGGTGTCCTCCAAGGGTAGACGGAGAAGGCCAAGCTCCAAGACCCTGCAGCAGAGCATGAAGACCGATGACGAAAGCTTCCTCGACTTCATTGCGAAATGCTTACGGTGGGACCCAGATCGTCGGATGAAGCCAAATGAGGCGGTGAACCACCCATTCATTACCAACACAAGTATGAAGCACCAGCGGCAGGGGATTCCGGACGAAGCGCGCCGCGCCGCGAGGCTGCGACCTACAGCTGCTGTCCCCACTCAAGCTGCAGCGATCCATGGTGGACCGTCGCTCCCGAGCCCAATCAAGCGACCACACCGAGTCGCTACCGACACCGGCACTGCCTCATCCCAGCTGCTGCAGCAGCACACCCCTGTGAAGCAAAAGCGAGAGATGTCGGATGCCTCGCACACTGTGGGGAGAGGTCTGACGCTGCAAGAATCCTACGTATCCCAGCAGCAGCAGCCGTCCCCACAGAAGCCTACGGTAGCGAGTACGAACAGACGCCTGTCCACACTCGCCTCCGCCGGCGGTGCGTCGGCCATGGCTGGAAGCAAACGTGCGAGCAATGGAGCAACACTTGGGATGCTGGGACTCGGCGCCGCTACTGCTGGTCTTGCGCCGGGTCACAACCAGCGTCAAGTCAGTGGGCGAGGACATGCAGATCTGGCGCAGCTCGCAGCAGCCCAGAGTATGAACGCGGTGAATACGGCGTCCAAATGGCGATCCTAGATAATATAATTGATATCAATACGATCCATAACGCACAAGAATCGTGCCCTCACAAGGAATATGCAAGATCCATGCCTTGTAACACAAAGTGGCCAGCCCCCCATGTGGTATCCATGTCTCTTGTGTCGTGACGTAGGCAGATCGGGATTGTAGGCTAGTAGGTGGTTAGTAGATACTGTGTGGTAATAGATTACGATTTCTCCACCGGATAGTGGTGCTCGTTCTGCGGATCTCTTTAACTACAACCTGGCTAGCTCACGGGAGGGTCGACGGCCGTGCCCCATCGAGAACGCGCCAAAAAAAGTGTTTATTGAGACGACGTGCAATCCGTCTCCTACACCTTCAAATGACTATTCCGATGGATCACTCGTCTCGTTGCTGTGATTCTGGCCTCATGAATAGATGGGACTGAGTTTTTCCCCCCTGCATTTTGCGAGTCAAAGACTGTGGAAGGGGTGAAAGGAGATGCATGGATCAGGGATGTTCGCCCGCAGTTCTAATAAGCGACATAAAGGTAGGATTTTGGCAGCCGACACCTGGAAAGCAGATTACCTTGCCAGGGTACCCTAAAAGTCGATCGCGTTGCGATTGTACTGTAGGTCTACCTTCCACTCAGCCCCTAAACCATCAGGCTAGTGCACAAGTCGCATGATCCAGAATCCCCAATCCGACCTGGCCGTTGGGGGTCTGCAACGTCGAAGAAGGGAGAAGGCGGGTGGGTGGCAAGGGAGGCAGTGAGCATTCGGCCTAGATATTGCTGCTGGCCTTTTTTATCTAGACTGACCGGTGACGATTCTTTCTAGTCCCCGACCGTTTGTTCAGCACCTACACCCGCGAATCACATCGCCATCGGAACGCATCACGCACGCTGCGACAACACACAGACACGTTCTGTCTGGAAGGTTCGTCCACGACTCGAGGTGTTGCTGCGGCCTTGTATCCCCTTTATTTTGCGTCGCTCGAGTCGTCACCGGTGATCCTCGCCTCTCTCGAGCTGCCTCCCTGTCTTCGTTTCCCTTGGAATGTCAGCCAGAGTCTCCCTGTCTTGAGTCCTGGCGGCTGGCAGTGCGTTGGTAGGTCGCCTTCTGTTGGGGCCTCCGTGGTTTGTTGTGTGCAACGCGTAGAGTTTGAGCAGCAGTAGTCCTTAATTCGCGTGGGTGCACTGAGCACACCTTTCTGTCGTCCCTGTGCGTTCAAGGCGAAAGAACTTCGGTCTGTCCATAACTTTCCCACTCCCCTGATTGTTTACAGTCACGATTTCGTGTTGTATCTTGCCCATTTGGCCTGGTTTGCAACCGTCCCCTGCACTTGTGATCCGTCTCTGACTCTCGACAAGCACTCGCAGCACTTCGTTACCCAGAAACACCTCCCTCGTGCGTATAGGAAGTACTGGCGACCCCTGTCGACAGGACACTCCCATGCATCCACATCTCTTTCCCACCTCTTTTTTCTGCAGTACGAATCCATTCGTTCCAACCCATTGGTCAACCACGCCGTAACTTATCAAGTCGAGGGTACACCGACATCCATACTGGGCACTCTAAGTGCTACTGTCCGCCAGCCTCTCCGGGAGAGACATATCACACTTCCTCCTACTGGGAAAGTCTAACTCTCATCTGAACTGGCAGAACTTTGGTTGTTTTGCCTGTCCCGCCAATCTATCGAGCCAACAGGTCATTCGTCGATCTCCCAGACAGGGTTTCAAACCCCCCCCAGAACCAGCCATCGAACGCGCCCATGATTTGCGGCTACACAGCTGCTGTGAGGTTGATGCATTCCCATCTACATCTACCCAGCTGTGAACTACCAGACACACACCATGCAGAATCGTCCGGATCTACAAGATCTTACCTGTCATTTCACACGATTATGGAAGAGTCGTCGAGGAAGTTGATCCCCGGGGTGGGATCTGAGGCGAGTGAGCACCCATACCACCCCTAGGGAAGGATTCAATGGTAAATGAGGACAGAGGGATAGATCCGATTTTGAACACCGTTCGAAACCCTCTTGCAGCATGTCAAAAAGACACAGACCTCTCTCTACTAGATAGAGGTTTGGAAGGATGCATAAGAGGAGCATGGCCAGTCGGTCGTTGTCACCGCTCTCTCCTTTCTCCACAACACTCGAGACACGACCGAAATTCCTCCTTACGTTGGATCGTCCCGTACTCGAGGATGTTGTCAGTACAGAGCCATCACACGCCGAAAACTCCCAACAACCAAGCCTGCAACAACCGACTTAAACACATCAGTGCCCAACAGCATCACAGACGAGCCCAGAAGATGATGGCAGCGAGATGCACCCGTTGTGAAGAGAGTGGTCGTATCTATGCATGTCCCTGTGATTACAAGTACCACAACTGGAAACAGTTTGGGGCACATCTGAAGCAAAAGCACTGGGTGCGATATGACTGCTTTCTGTGTCACTTGTCACCTGACAAGTACAAGTCATTTGGCCGGCGCATGCGGCTCAGCACACATCTCTGCATGAAGCATCACCCGAATGATCCACAGGTCCTCCTCGAGGGAGCATGTAATGATAACGGGGCAAGGGCGGCGTTTGGTTGTGGGTTCTGTGGCAAATATATACCAAGAGCTGACAGCACGGAGGAGAGAGACGCGGCTATCAATGCCAAACTGGAGCATTTGGCCAACCATTTTGAAAAAGGAGGTAACCAGATCACCGAGTGGTCGAACTTCCGGGCTGCAGCTGCATTGCTGCAATCTGTACTCTGTTCGGATGAGGAAACTCAGGACTACCTGGAGATGTGGATCAGGCTGAAGCATAGCAATGCAGACACCATGATGCAAGACTGCGTAGATGCATGCATTCACGAAGAAAGGTTGCTTCGATCAATGACACTCTCTGAAGTTCAACCTCTCGGGATGCCGAACTACGACGAGCTTTCACAATGGATCTTAGGAGTGGAATCTTCTTTTTCTGGGTTTCTCTCTGGTTGTTAGTCTGGAAAAAGGGTCCATACACGCGGAGGCTACCATCGACTTCGCGCTCAGACCGTGGTTCATGGTCCTCGCTCGATGGGACAAGACAAGCAGCACCGAAGAAGCTGAATACGAACGAGCAAGCTCAAAACCGTTACGACATTATGGTATCTCATCAATAAACGACGACATATTGAACAGCATTGACCACCACAGCATATTATCATTTGTGGGTGTTACTTTTATATAGCATTGTATAATTTACATGAATAAGTCGGCATCTCTTTAGATATAAATGCAATTCTCCTGCCAAATATCTGCCTTCGCACAGTGGCCGCAATTCTAACAGAACATGAATCCTATACTGTTACCTATATCAGGCTGTTGAGTTTAGTTTGAACGGAGCTTCGGCCCAGGAAGGTCATGTCAAAGAAACAGCAGAACGCTGCATTTCTTTGGAGATTGTCACGGAATGTGTGAATGAAGAATAACGCAATAACCTTCACAAGTAGTACAGACAATGGATTCACGTATACTTCGTGACCAATAAAATTTTCTAGCTCTGGGAAATGCCCGGGGGGCGGACAGAACTGGCCAAAAGACACGAGTGGATCGCCAACTGAAACATCGAAAAGAGTCATAGTCAAAATGCTGTGAATCTAAGCGCCACAGGATACCTACCCAGTGGAGTTGCCTCTTTCTGCCATGTTGTCTGCCCTGTAACGAGTACTGTGGTTCGCATCCATCCTACAGGTTCTTGGTAGAAACCTTGTAGGAAGTCGCGTCTGCACCACATTGTCATAATGATGAATGCCTCGCCCGTCTATTGAGATGTGCTAGCTTCTCTGCTTGTTTTTCTGGATTAGCGGTACATCATCAGGAAAGACAAAGAAAGTAAGCAGCCCCTACACTGTGAACGCACATGGCCATGCTCTGTAGGTCAGAACCCTCCCTGTAGCGTAGCTGGATTTCTGCTCTGACCTCCCTAATGGGGTGCATGCCATCGTACGCTTGTGATTAATTTCAGTGTTATCCACTCAGGCGTTAAGGTTTTGTCCAATTCGACTTATGTTCTCAGTGCGTGCACTGATGCTGGGGCCACACCATTATGACACCGCTCTTTGTAGGCTTCGAACCCGACCGATTCCCCAGATTCAAAGACAAGTTTTCTTTTTTTTTTTTTTTGGCAAACTGATTGACCACGTCATCCCTTTAGTTTTGGGAGCTGGGCCATTGTGCTATCTACAGCTATTGAAGTGTGACTTGTGATTGAATCTCCATGCCGCGGCCGCGATGGCCGATCTTGTGCTGGAGCGCGTCTTGCAGTTGGTAAACTTGTTCTGGGGCGGTATAGCCTCTTCAAATGCCTGTGCAGGTGTAGTTGGGGGGTTGTTTACGCGTTCAGGAGGCGGTATGATACTTTTGTGCCCTTCTCAACATTCCAGGTTTAGATTCCGAAATATACTACACCATCTACAAAGTTGGCTTCGACCGTGAACATGTCCTAGAAGGATTGAACTACCCCAGAGTCGCGAACTGCTATTAAACCACGCCAGAAGGTTTTGGATATTGTTATTTACTAATCTTGATCCTTCTAAGACGAGTAGGATTCTTATTTCGCATGTTTTCGAGAAGCAACAGAAGTCTAACGACGGATCGTCCCACCTTCCCCAGAAAGCTGTACCCATGAATCGTAGTACAGCACCTGTACCTTCAGCTCTGCCCGATAGAGACAATTTACGTAGGAGGTAGGTACCATACCTTTATGTGTCGCTGCGCTGGAGGTTGCCTATGTAATCGACAAGCGGCACCTTACGCGACAAAACCCTATTGCGCGATGGAGCCTTCCCTCAACAGACTGATCGCCAAGCTAGAAACTTCGGTATCAGAAGAGACGCTGAACTCGTCGCCGTACGGTCGTAGAAGGGTGAAAGCAAACCTGGAAGCTGCTCGTGCTTCGCTCTTGATCCGCGAGAAAGAAGCCTCTACGATCGAAGTGCAAAGCACACGGAAAAATGTCCAAGCAGATTTGCGTAAGAAGAGGGAAGCTTTGAAGGCAATAGGTAGGCAGTTGGAGAAGCTCGAACAAGACAACACGGAAGCAGTCAGTGACGACAATGACGACGACGAAGACTACGACTCAGAAACTCCCGCTCTCACATACAACCCAGCGCGTCAGGATATCGCCGATGGCTTAGAGGTAACATCAGCCTCTCCGCTGGAGGCTGCTCTGGCCTCACAAAAGCAGGATGAGACAGCAAGCAATGAGGTGCGCCATCGCCGGACGCCAGGCGCCACATCTCCAGATAATCGTGCAGCTGCCTCGAATGCTGCGAGAGAGCAACTCTTTGCCGGTCGAACGACAGGCTTGCAACATTCTTCAGCACCTGATCCTACCCTTTCAAAGCACGAACAGTTGTTGTCTCATAATCGAACTACCCAGGAGACTCTGACAACCTCGCTTCTTACCCTCGCTCAAGCACTGAAGGAATCGTCCAATCAATTCTCTTCCAGTATCGAGGCTGAAAAGGACACACTGAACCGAGCGGAATCCAGTCTGGAGGGAAGCTCAAAGGGCATGGAAGCTGCAGAGAGGAAAATGGGAACATTACGGAAGATGAGCGAGGGACAAGGCTGGTGGGGAAGAATCAAGCTCTATGGGATGATAGGAGGCTTGTGGATTGCATGCTTCTTGATCGTATTCGTAGGCCCTAAATTAAGATTCTAACGAACCTTTGCCGCACTCATGAGCACTGCCCAGAATGACCTGGCCCACGATGAGGTGGCAGCGTGACGTTTCGGTCCGCAGTCGGGTTACATGAATGTCTTGCTACATCGTTGAGACTCATGGAACATTTGCAATAGTAGTATAGTCGCTGTACTTGCTCCCGGCAGAACTGCAAACCACAGACCACAGCGATATCGTTTGGGAGGCAAGAGTTTATGAAGTACAATGCTCGTATGTGTCCGTCTGATCGTAGTCGTAAAATTCGCGCTCTTCAGGCGTGGCAGTCGCTCTCTCCATAGCCTACAAAGACCGGTAGGGCCGGACTACCACAGAGATGAGGTTTGCGGACAGGCTTCACACATCGAACTTAGGGTTGTACTTCTCGCAGGCCGTTTGGAACAAGGCCCGCTTTTCTTCGAGATCCCTGAGAAGCTCATGGCCCTTGTCAACACTAGATAGCTTCGCGAAGCCCTCAGTTGACCCTCTCCCTGCGATCGTATCCAGTGTGATCTTATTGGCCAAAGCATCAGTGTTGTTGGGCTCCTTCTCCAGAGCTAGTTCGAGTGCTGCTTCTGACTCCTCCAGACGGCCGAGATGTAGCTCGCTGACCGCCTGAGCGATCAGACTGTAAGCTGCTTGGGACGAGGGTGCTTGAGCAAGCTCTTCAAAGACGTAGAACGACTTCTGATATTGGTCACCTCCCTACACAAAAACGTCAGCTTGCTATTTCCGAGGCTACTATTGCAATGTTTTAAACCTTACCTGACGCATTCCCACCCACGCCTCAGCCAAGTTGACCAGTAATGCGTCCTGCGCAAAGCTGCGCGCATTCTTTGCCTCTTTCGAAGCAAGATCTAAGCGATTCTGCGAGAGGTAGATCTGGACAATCAAAGCCACCGCATCCAGACTTCCCTGGTGCTTCGCCAGCAAAGCCAGGGCCTGCTCCGTCTTCCCCTCCCGTGCCAGCACAGTGCCACAAAGAAGCTGTACTGTCAAATTGTCGCCCTGTGTCTCGCCTAGCTCTTCTGCCTTGGACACAGCAGCAGCGCTGTTCGAAGGCGATCGTAGGTACCCAGCATATATCTTCACGGCAGCGAGATCTGGGCTGGACTTGGCTTCGGCATCGGATATGGCGGAGAAAACACTGCTGGATTGACCCAATGCGCACTGTGCGCGGAACTGCAGCACTTTTATGGGCAGCTCGTTGCTATCGGAAAAGGAGGATGCGTCGAAGTCGTCAATCACCGACTGGTACTGGCCCTGCACGAAAGCGGTGTGGAGGTTGACAAGTTCGCCATCTGAGGAGAAAGGATCCATCTTGATTGGTCTCTTTGGATTGTCGCTGCTTGTGTTGAAGCCTTCGGCTGTCCTTCAATGCAGACTCACCTCTGTTCAGGCAGCTACCACAGCCACTACCGACTACCCTACCCCATCGATGGGGCCAAGTAGCCTCAAACTCTTGGCAGCGGGGCCGCCACCCCGGATTTGCCTTGTTTCGTTGCCTTCGCGACGGAAGGAATGCTCTATGCATTCGGCCTCACGAGAGTGCTCAGGACTGGGATAGCTACTTGCCTGGAAAATCAATCTACGTGGAAAGGTTTCTGCGATCAGAGAGCAACAAGCGATTTTCATTCTCAATTCTAATATCAATATCTACCTTCATTCTTTCAAAGCCTCTGCATCAAAGTCAAGAGCATCATGAGAAGTCATCGTCTGTGGACTTGTTGTGGCCGTCGTCATCTTGTGCTTGACCAAGTATTGCGTTGCTTTCTGCATTGACTTGCTGTAGATAGTTTTGAACGACATCAGTCCCAGCAAGCTCATACTTCTAAATTTGCTTTACGTTAGACTGTATAATGCACGTAGAAAGGAAGTTAAAGGAATACATACCTCCTTTTCCAAGTGCTGGTATGCTCGTTCCAGCAACTCAAATTCGAGTAATCTGAGCATCATAACTTGCTTGAATATTGAAGACCGGATGTCAGTGCCTTCGCCGTGCTGAGCCTCTTCAACGTCATCTTGAGAGCCTGACAGTATTTGCATCTGCTGGAATACTCTGTCCTGGATAATGGCGATGGCTCGCAGGCGGTATACTGGCCATAGTTTGCTCTTCGTTAGCATTGTATACAGCTGAAGCGGTCCACCTGTAAGTTGTTGATTCTCAAAGAAACTGTGAAGTTCTGTGCTGCCATCTGTGAGCTCTGCTATCTTGAACTCCAGTCCGTCCTCGTCCGAAACACAAAGTAGCCATATATAGTCGCTCTTCCAGTCTATCTCGCCATCCTTCGCATCGATCAGCTTCACTCCAGGAGCTACATCTGCAAAGGCGACTTTAGCGTCTCTTTGTGGATCTGTGTCGGGAATCGCCAGACTCAGGAACAACGCCTCAGCAGTTTCCATGCTCATATCGAGAAAGCCATATGAAAAAAGCATCTCACAGGCGCCTTTCTCATCGCCGTACGAAATGCTGGCCTCTTCAGATCTGGCTAGGTCTTTTCCATTGCGAAGATACAATGCTACGTCCCCTGTGGGAGTGAGATCATATACGCAGGTAGTCCCTTCATGGGGAACGTGGTTGGCGAGATCGAGACATGGTACCATACAATGGCCAATCCCTGGGAAGTCGAGGGCCCGAGATCGATACATTGCATCGACTATTAGCCAGTCGTCCAGAGATAGCGTGGGGCCATGATTGAGATAGAAGGCTGTCGTTTGAATCGCATTCTCGACAGTGCTCCATTCCCGCCGAAGTGACTTTAGTTTTGAGGAGACTGCAGGATCCAGGGTCGTTCCGACGAGAAGTTCAGCTTCCGAAGCTGACCAGAAGGTTGGAAGCTCCTCAAGAGGCAGGAACTTGACGTAGCTAGGCAGCATCATAAGCACAGAACGTTCAGACTTACAATGGAGAAACCACGTACGGCTGGAATGACGCTGATACCCCTGGTTTCTCACCCGATCCTGGTCGACTGGTTGCAGCAACGAAAAGAAGCAGTGTCAATATGGCTCCCCGAGCAGTCTGGGGGAACGATCTTGATTAGCCTTGCTTGATCAATGGGAGTATCCATTGATTAGACGGATATCTAGTTGATAGAGCTTGACAATATGAAAGTCTAGTATGTGTGGATGTCTGGCCTACCTGGGAAAACCCGCCAATGGCATCCAGAACCTCCCTGAATTCTGCGTCTTGTCGTGCTATAGCTTGAACACGCTCGAGCCCAATTACAAGGTCCCTGGGGATGTTTAGGAGTCTAATAGGAGAAACGCCGCCTTCAGCATAGCTGACATCCTCACGAGCAATGAGCGCATTGCCCCTACCAGGTACGTGGCCAGGTTTACAGCGTAGAAATTCCACACCATTCAAAGCTGCCCATTGCTCAAAATGGGCGGAAGATAGATGAAGCGAGCCATCCGATTTGCCTTCCCGTAGCATGGTGCCAGAGAGAACAGAAATTCTGAGATCCAATATCAATCTCTGAACACTGAGGTGCAAGCAGCAGCCACAGCGACGCTACAAAGCCAGTTCGAGGCTGGGCCCGGCCCGTAAGCTCCCCGACATACCTCCAGTACAGGCCCAAGACCCAGGGAGAAGTCCACTATTCCCAAGGCGGTAATTGTTGATGTTGGCTTGTGCTCAGCACAACATTGCAACCTTAGCAACGCAAAAGCGCCTATACGGTCCTGGTGACGACGAAAACAACATCAATAATAAATACCATTGCTTATATTCCGTTCCCTTTCGTCTTGCTCACGAGACTTAAGCTACTCAACATTGTTAGCATTCGCGCAGTATTCTGGCCACTATCAACGTCTCACCTCTTAGGACCACTCCCTCGCCATCACTTCGCCATCCTCTCTACCGTCACGCCCATACACGGAATTGGTGAAGGCCAGAGCGCATCTCAATTCCTCTGTACTCTTCCCACTGCGACTCCTGTGCTGCTAATCCGAGGCCATTGAGCCTCGCAGCAACCCTCGTCATGCCACATTCCCGGTCTATGACGGCAGGCGCGACGCCAACCCAGAGCGCGCCTGGAACACCAGGGCAGCCAGTGCCAGCGCAGGCGTATGGACAAGTGATCGAGTACATCGCAGACCGCCTGTATCTGGCCTCATACACACATCCCCCTACAGAGGACACGCCTTTTCCATATCAGCGCAAGAACAGCTCACCCAGGAAAAGTCGCCATCGCCCACACGCTCCATCGTAAGTTCGTCCCTAGGATACTATGCTTGAGGGTTTTACTAAGAACATTTCACAGTCGAGATGTCCCCAAATCAGTCGACTCTCGCCCTCCCGCCTATTTTACAGTTGATCCTCACTTCTCTTCCAACCCATTGTTTTACAATGCCTTCCACGCAGACTTCGGGCCTCTACACATCGGACATCTGTATCGATTCGCGGTCATTCTACACGACGTTTTGGGTAGTGAAGAGAACAAAGGGCGGAAGGTTGTCTTCTATTCTAGCGCCGACTCAAGGAGTAGAGCGAATGCTGCTTGTTTACTCGCCGTCTACATGGTGCTGATACAGAGCTGGCCACCTCATTTGGTAAGACACTCCTGCAATTCAAATCCCAGCTCATGCTAACAGTATATGTTCCAGGCGCTGGGCCCAATCTCGCAAATGGACCCGCCCGTTATGATGTTTCGCGATGCTGGATACTCACAGGCTGATTACACCCTTTCAGTTCAAGACATTGTATACGGTGTCTGGAGAGCTAGAGAGGAAGGCTTGCTCAATCTCAACGACTTCTCGCTGGAAGAATACGAGCGGTTTGAAAGGGTTGACCAAGGAGATTTCAATTGGATAACGCCACCACCAGACCCAACAGCTTCATCAAGACGTATGATGCACGCGTCTTTCCTAGCCTTCGCTTCTCCCCAACACCCACTTGCCCCAACTAAACAAACTTTAACGACCGAAGAAGTCCTGGCGGACGAAACACTGCCCAACCCCTTCCGCAATGTGCTTGCATATTTTGAGGAGCATAAAATTGGGTTGGTGGTACGACTTAACTCGAAGCTGTATGAGGAAAAATGGTTCGAGTCATTGCGTATAAAGCACACCGGCGAAAGCATGGTGTTCGACGACGGCACGTGCCCTTCTATGCACTTTGTTCGACACTTCATCGGCTTGAGCAACGACATGTTCTCGAAAGGACGAGGGATAGCAGTGCACTGTAAAGCTGGTCTCGGTCGGACAGGCTGTCTCATTGGCGCATATTTGATATACAGATACGGCTTCACTGCAAACGAGTGTATATCGTTCATGCGCTTCATGCGACCAGGCATGGTAGTTGGACCTCAACAGCATTGGCTTCATCTCAACCAGGGCACCTTCAGGGAATGGTGGTTCGAAGATTCGGTGCGCTCCTCGGTCGAATCTGAGCTACGAGCGAAGCTCAAGGAAGAAATCCGAAACGAGATGAGAGCTGGTCTATCGACGCCAACTAAACGGGTGAAGAGCGGCCAAATATTAACACCGGGTTCTGGAGGACGTAAGGCTCTGGGCGAAATTGGCCCCAACTCTTTCGCTAGCGACACGACGGTTTACGCGCCGGTTGATGACGACGTCAAGCCAACTGATTTCAAGAAATCGCTTGGAGTGCATGATGAAAATCTGCCAGCTCCCACTCCCGGCCAGCCGCGCAAGACAAGCAAAGCCTTCGGCATGAGCGCCAGGCGACCAACAGCAAATCGGATGTCTCCTCTTAGGCAGCACCAGCCAGAGCATGAGACAATCACAATGACGAGGACTTCATATCCTATTCAGAGTGAGACGGATGACACGGATGCTGAAAATGCATTGAGGGCTGCTAGATCTGTTTCTGGCCAACAACGTCGTCTGGGATCGCGAAGCCCACTCAGCAGGAGCGGAAAGAGACGTGCCGTGTCCTGCATTACGACCACTGTTTCCACCACCAAATGGGATGTAGGTTCTGTGAGCAACACCGATGCGTCCGACGCAGAGAACTTCAATCCCGGAGGTACGACAAGTGAGCAACTGCAGAACATGCATGTCCCCGACCATGTTCAGGTCGAATCTCCTACACGTGCTCCGAAAACACCTGGACAACAGAGGAAGATTTCAGGCTCGGGGATTGGTGCACTCTCTGTCTCCAAGCGGACCAATCCTCTACGCAAGAGTACTGATGGAAAGGCTAGCGTCCACAAGCCAAGTGGTCGTGTCGGCTCCATGAGCGCTCAACAGCGAGCCGTGTCTTCGAGGGCTGTTTAGGACAGAGTGGTTCACTGCTCACGGTTCTGGTTTCGGTTCTGAGTATCCTCCAGGCTGGCCTGACATGAGTTCTTCCGCTCGTGTTCCCCTTCTCTGCATTTCGTATTTCCGACACGATGAACTCTACATCATTTGCTCTTTGTTCGACTTTCTGTTAAGCCAAAGCTCTATGGACAAGATACTTGATGAAAGCGATTATGATATGAAGGTGTCATGACATCGTGCATGTGCTTCTTCGGCTTACCCTGAGCATTAGGAAGCCTGGCGTTGGGTTGGGTTGGTTGTTTCATAGCGAGGAGCGCTCACATTCTGGTCTTTGAGATAATGCATTGGTCACATATTGCGGGGCCTGGTCTAATAGGCACTCGTCGAATACAAATTTACTCAAATCATACGTCGCATCCGGAGGTCATGTTATAGTGATGGTCATTCGTGGTCTATATACCCAAGTCTGTCTGGTCTGGTCAAGTCGTAAAGCCCCATCGCTTGCGAATTCTTCATTCGTCGCCGGAGTGAAGCCACATCGTCTGCAGACCTTGATACTGCGATCGTTGCCACTATCAACTTTGGCATAGAGCAGCTGAGATGGAAACTGCGTCGTGTACCAACGACAGAATCCATCAACCGCTTCTTGTGCGAATCCTCGTCCCCAAAACGAAGGCAATAATGAGAAGGCTACTTCTCGAGGTCTGAATGTTCCAACTAATCCGATCAAAGCATTGTCCCCGTTCAGTGGTCTGGCGAAAATGGCTAGTATCAAGACTGGTTCGGTTTGGGTACTAGAATTCATGTAGACAAGGCTATCGTCAAGCATCTCTTGGGAAATCTGAAGAGACGCATTGGAGTCCTGTCTCCTGTGGCAGATGATTTTTTNGCTTAGCTAGCTGTGACGGTGATCTTTTTTTTAATTCACACAGGGTCGATCGTACGTGTACTTGGTCACTTGGGGATTTGACTGTAGCTCGTGGAAGGCTTCCAAGTCATCTTCGCAAAGCCTTCTCAGCTTCAGACGATGTGTCTGTATATGAGCCAATGTATCCATGGTGGGTACCTATATCCAGCCGGTGATGATATTTATGCCGTAGTGACGTTCGCTGGCCGCAAGGAATGGACGACCTGGAGTGCTTGCAGATCTGTCGAGCTGGTGACGTCACCATTCAGGTACCACGCAGTCGCGAAAGGAGAGCGCGGCGCGTCTACCATTTAATAGTGATCCTCATTTAGCCGATCAGACTGATATGTGATATCTAAAGGATCCGCCGACAGTGAATCTTGATTGGGAGCTTGTTCGGTGAATGGAGTTCGGTGGTTTCTAGACAGGAAGTTCATCATGCATCATGCCGCCCTTCGTTTCCCGCAAACGCCGCCGATCCCTGTCACCAGAGCGCCCTCAATCGAAACCTCGCACTGCTCCTAAGCGAGGGCATCAGAGTGTCTTTGATGATGCAGATGCTCTGGAGGGAAAGGGCTCAACCAGAGAACACGCCCAGAAGTTCTTTGCGTCTCACGATGATGACGGCAGCTCTGGCTCTATTGAAGACGACAGCGATGAGCTTGAATTCGAGGATATACCAACCAAAGGAGCGCACAGTGCATTGAATATAGCACCCAGTGCTGCAAATCGCAAAAGCAGTGGTGATAGCCCTAGCGACGGCAACGACGACGACGACGACGACGATGATGACGATGATGATGACGACGGCATGGATTGGNAAGATGCGACTGGCAATGTATCATCAGCTTCTCGCCCGCCCCCTCAGGAGATTGGCGATCTATCAATCTCTATGAACGATGATGGCAGCTACATCGAGCCCCTCGTTTCAGCCGCGACTGGAAAAAAAGGACCATCTAAAAGCGAACGTCTGGCAAGAATACGGACTCATTGCCTCCATGTCCAGCTGCTTATGTGGCACAATACCGTCCGCAATAGTTGGCTAAATGACAAAGAGGTGCAGGAAATACTTGTGGACATGCTGACCGAAGGTGTCAAGAGAGAAGTCCAGCGCTGGCGTCAAAGCATGGGCATGACCACCAGTGCCGGGTCAAAGGGTGACAAGCAAAAGCAAAGCCAAAGAAATGGCAAAGGAAAGCAGCGTATTCCCAAAGACAATCATAGAGGTGGGGGCAGAGATTGGAGCAATA
Organism: Leptoxyphium fumago; assembly: GCA_001660795.1. Lineage (NCBI taxonomy): Eukaryota > Fungi > Ascomycota > Dothideomycetes > Capnodiales > Capnodiaceae > Leptoxyphium > Leptoxyphium fumago. The sequence goes on along the minus strand of LSHF01000050.1, from coordinate 75,152 downwards.
AGGCCGACCAATCAAGGCGTGGAGTTCCTGACTTGCGCCATGGCGATCCACTGCTCAGGCTGTTGAAGGTGCTGGCTGCATATTGGCGGAAACGTTTCACTATCACGGCGCCCGGGTTGCGAAAACGCGGCTACATGCCGCTACAACAATTAAGGCAAACCACGAGGGGGTGGGAGAAGTCCCGTGGTGACGTTGAACAGTACGGGGAGCGCATTGAGAATCGGGAAGAGTTTCGTGAATTGGCGCGAAAGTGCCAAGGTAGTAGAGATGTAGGGGGCCAGCTGTTCGTCGCTCTACTCCGTGGCTTAGGAGTCGAAACTAGACTGGTGTCAAATTTGCAACCCGCTGGAATCGGATGGAGTAAGGTGGAAGAAGCTGTGACAAAAGTTCAAAAGACTCCCAATGATCTTGGCCGCCCTGAACAGGTCGTCACAGACAATGAGGATCTTCGTATGTCGAACCCTAGTCACTCGCCTGTAAGCCTCAGGAAAGTACAGAACAATTCCAATCTCCAAAGGCAGCGAGGTTCAAGAGCAGCAAAGCCCATCAACGTGGATTCCGACAGTGATAGCTCCCTGAGCAGCGAACCATCAGACTTGGAAAATGCCGTACTGGAACGAACAAGTCGAGACGACGATGAGCTGTCCGTTGTTGACTTGGACCCTCCTCTTCCTAGGACAGTGAATAGGAAGTACGACCGTGATATGGCATTTCCCAACTACTGGGCTGAAGCTTTGTCACCCGTATCAAACAAATACATTCCTGTCGATCCAATCGTGCTATCCACTATCGCCTCGAACGATGACCTGCTACAAACATTTGAGCCTCGAGGCAAGAAAGCAGACGTTTCTAAACAGGTTATATGCTACACAATTGCTTTCAACCATGATGGAAGCGCTAAAGACGTGACAGTTCGTTATCTGAAGAAACACCAGTTACCTGGAAAGACCAAAGGCGTCCGTTTAGGGATTGAACGGATACCAGTTTATAATCGTCGAGGAAAAGTGAAAAAGTACGAAGACTATGATTGGTTTCGCACAGTCATGTCCATCTACGACCGGCCCGGAAGCAAGCGGACCGTTGCAGATGATCTAGAAGAACAGACCGACCTGCAGCCGTTCAGGTCTGGCAAACAGGAGAAGACAGTGGAGAAAGAGAGCCTACAATGGTACAAGCAGTCTGCCGAATACGTGTTAGAGCAGCATCTTCGTCGAGAAGAAGCCATACGGCCTGGGGCAAAGCAAGTAAAAACGTTTACCGCAGGAAAGGGTGACAAAGCAAAAGACCATGCCGTTTTCCTACGGAAGGATGTTCTGCCTTGTAAGACTGTTGAATCCTGGCATAAGGAGGGACGTGAGATCAAGGTTGGCGAACAACCAATCAAGATGGTGCCCATTCGTGCTGTCACAATAATCAGAAAGCGTGAGATAGAAGAGGCGGAACGTGAAAGTGGCGAGAAACTGAAGCAGGGCTTGTACTCCATTGATCAGACTGACTGGATCATTCCACCCCCCATTCGAGACGGCAAAATTCCCAGAAACGCCTTCGGAAACATCGATGTCTATGTTGCTACCATGGTCCCAGAAGGGGCTGTGCACCTCCCGCTGAAAGGATCTGCAAAACTCTGCAAGAAGCTGGGCATTGACTTCGCAGAAGCGTGTACAGGCTTCGAGTTTGGCAAGCAACGGGCAGTACCGATCTTAACTGGTGTTGTCATTGCGAAAGAGAACAAGAATCTCCTCAGAGACGCTTGGAAGGCTGAACAGGCAGAAATAAAGCGGAAAGAAGACACCAAACGGACAGAGGGCGCTCTCAAGTGGTGGAAAAAGATGTTCACGGGGCTCAGGATCCTTGATAGGATGGAACGGGAGTATGAGGACCGTCCTGGTGATGAAGAGAGAAATCCCTTCGTTAGACGTGACAATGATACTCGACAGGTCACGAGTGGTCGAGCCACTATGCATCCTAATGAGACTGGGCATGGTCGTTCGGATGCCAGCGGTAGTACTACAGTGCAGGCGCAGGATTTGGCACTCTCCGATGAAGCTGCACAAGGTGGCTTTTTCGCCGATGATGATATTGAGCAGCCCATAGACGAAGGTGACGGGTTCTTGCTTGAGGAAAACGTGGACGACGCATGTGATCGGCCGACAGTTCCCTCACATGATGGCTTCATTCCCTCGGACCTCTCCCACGAGTATCATGTGCATACACTCGACATTGATGGTCGCAGGNCTGAAGAGGGTGAAAGAGAGCAGCATTCAAGACAGTCCAACCGAATGATCTCAGTCGGTTCCGACACGTCGGTCTCCCCATCGCAGTCTTCGAGCAAATTCAAGATGAACACAGCACCAGAAACGCGAAAAGGCACTTCATCAGTGGCCAAGTCAGACAATCCGGCCACACTAGACGCCTTGGATCGTGACGAAGACATGAAAAGGCCTCCACCAAGCACAAGTTCAAAACGCAAGGCACGGCAGTACACATCCACTTCCTCCAAGGGTAACCTCCCTTCATCTGGCAGCGGCAAGCCCAGTAGTGTCAAAGATCGGCCAGTAAGAAGTCGCTATTTTCTAAGTGAGGACAGCGACAGTGTCAAGTCCTCTGATGCAACGAGGGTTCATGCCGAGAGTGTTGCAGGTGGTGAGCTAAGCAGTGAAGATGAAGTCATCGTCCCCAGAGCGACTACAAGAAGGACTAGGAGCATGAGAAAGGCGTGAAATGCAGGCGGTTGTACGATAAGTGAGCATGCAGTTGTGCTATGTCAACATTTATAATCGCAAATAGCCAACCGAATAGCGTAAAAGAAGTCTAATACTGTAGTGAAGTGTGGGACGAGGCTTGATATAGGCCGCCCTGGGAGTGTATGCCTGTGTCTGTGTGCTTGGATGCGTGCTCTCGTTCCCTACCCTCACGTAGCGACCACGGGACGTCGCATGGCCGCATCGGCTACCAACTCACATCACCTCGTTTAGCCGTGGGTAGTGTGCTGCACACAAGAACGTCGTCGGCAATCATCACCATGCAAGACAGCTAGAGCACGCATTGTAGAATGGGGCTAATGCACTCTGTTTGTTTCGAGACAAACCCAGAGGAATGCAATGCTCTCTCCCCACTGCTGTGCCCGTCCTGGCAGGCGTCGNTCCCCTAAGGGTATATGGTACAGACGACTGCGGCAGTTGCAGTACAACTGACGGAGGAGAGACCACAGACTAGATAGAAAACATGGGCAGACCAGACCAAATCACTGCAGAGGACAGACGGGAGGACGGCAGATGACGGACTGCAACTCGTGCAGTGTGGCCCAATACTTCTAAGCTCTATTACCATACGTCCTACCGCTGCACATGCTGTGCGCTCGTTGGTGTTTTCGCCTTTTGCCTTGCATTTTCGTGTCCAGTCGTGGTCGTGGAACTTGTGGTTGGGGTTGTCAGACATACAATCTCGCGTGCCTTGGTGCTGGTATCGGCGCCTTCACCCGCTCTGGCGCCGGTGCTGGTTCTGCCTTGTAGCTGGCCACGAATAATTACAAATTTCCCAGCCCAGTTGATGAGATGTGGAGGTTGGACAGGGACGCGTGGCAACAACGGCCTGCGCCGCTGAGGGTCGTGGCGAAGGTGGTATTTACTGCTCGCTAGCGTACGGTGACAGAGTAGGCATTTATGCGCACCGAATCGTGCTGTAAGAGGATTGTGAGACTGCAATGCGAACACAAGACAGGCCTACTGCCTACGCTTGCCGCCAAGCGTGACTGATGAGAATATAGACGCAAGTTGGCGCCGGTGCAGTCTGACCAACAAAATTGAGGTATCGATCATCGTGCTGCCTGACCTTCTAGACTAGTACTGGCGGTACGGGAGGGGGGATCTAGGCTTCTGTGTGTGAATGGAATATGATATGTAGAGCGCTGTTTGGTGCAAGAATACAGTATCGGGCGGTTGGAGAATAAGGGGGAGTTGATACAGTGGCTGGATTGATTGTCGGCGGTTGTTAGCAGATCTCTTCTGGTATATGAGGCTACCACAACGACTTCGCAGCGTTGGGCACGATACCTTCACCAGAGGACCGTGACTGTACGTTGGTGGTGACTCCACACGAAAGGGGGATGATGTCTTTGTTCAAGGAGAAGGGTGCAGGTTTGGAGGATGCATGTACCTACGATAGACTACTGCTTGCTGCATAGTCACGAATCGCGGGGGATTCTACTACTGTATAATAAGTACTGTAAGTACGTTACTCAAAACTCGTTCGCACGGGTATGGCTTGGTCCGGCTAGAGAACGGAAAGGAGTATTACCATAGATGGAGCACTTCGTGATGGCAACTCGCAAGAGTGTGATCTTCGGTTGTGGGTACGAATGGATCAGCAGTCGCTCGGGCTATCTGTCCGCTTACCGTTTGTGGGCGACACCTCCAGATTATAATTCCCCTCTTTGGCCGTCCTGTATGACTTTACGCCTGCGGCCCATGCTGTCACCTATGTACAGCGTAAATCAAATACTATCCAATAGGTGGTGGATCGTTCTTCCTCCTGAGCGATGTCGTTGTGAGTCCATGACCAGCAGTGCTAAATGGATCTTGCGAAGGGATCGAGCCATCGGCCCAGGTATTACACATGACGTATAGACAACACTGGAGGCCGTCGGCGATGGAGAGCGGTTTGTTTGTGTACAAAGTCGAAAAGGAGGGCGATCGGAATGACAGTCAATCAACACATACCATACGGGCAGAGTAGGAGGAGACGAAAGAATGAAGGAAAAGCCGAGGTAGACTTGGTAGAGTAGATGATCCATGCCCAGCAATTCGGCTAATGCAGGTACAGCAGACTAACGTACCTCTATTATTAGGTAACGGCGTCGTGTTTACCTCCTTTTTCATCAATCGGCCGTCACCTGGAGATGCATGCATGTATGCATGTATGTTCGGCGGCTGCAGAGTCATGTACCGCACTGTACTGTGCTGAACTGTGAGCAATGTGATGTGACCCAATACGCCTTGACGCTGGAGGTCGACCGGTATCTGGTGTTGCTCATTGTCTGCCGGGACAGCAGTTGTGAATGATTGGACTCTGTTTGCCCTGGGATCCGGAGCACTGTCTTGGTCTGTTTGGCATTACCCAGGGCGCGTCCGAACGGTGCCGCGAACAGGGTAAAAGAGCAATCAACCAGAATGGTCGTCTGCGTGATGCGTGATGAATGTGGATAGCCAATGCCTGCTTATTGTACCGACTCGTGCATGGGTGGCAAAGGAAAGTGTGATCAAGACAAGACGAAAGGTTGGTTGCCGGCAGTCAAATGGGTACACTCGTAACCCCACAAATAAGAGGTTTTACAAAGTGCGATGGATGTAGACAATCAAGATCGATCATTCATTCTGGTCCATCCTATCAAATGCCGTACAATCCAGGCCAATCCAATTCGATCCATTGGACGCTTGGACAGTAGGGCCCAAGGGGGGAGGCAGAGAGAGATGACCTGGCGCTAGCCCCTGTGGCCGTAATTAACCATTTCCTCGCAGCCAGAACCAAATGGGACCGAACGCGCCCGCATTGCAGTCCAGTCCAGTCCAGTCCAGTCAAGCGTATCCCTGGACCTAGACAAAGAAGAGCAGCAGATCGGGCGAGCGAGGAAGCAACAGGGTGGAGGGCAAGAGTAGGACATGGAGCACGCATTGCACCGGCGCCAGCAGCAGTTAGAGTTACAACAATAACAGTCCAGCAACAGCAATAGCAACAGTAGGCGCGGAAGGGTTGCATACGGCCACCACTAGCCTTGGCCCTGGCCCTGGCCCTGTCCCCGTCCCTTTCCCCTGCTCTCCCGTCCCGTCTCGTCTCGTCTGGCCTCGTCTCATCTCGTCACGCCTCATCTGTCTCTCACTTCCACCTGTTCCTCTTCCTCTTCTCCCGCTTCCCTCCCTTCTTGCTGGCACCCTTCACCACCAACGTCAAGTCAGGAAAGCACTCTGCATGTCGTAGTCGCTACCCTCCCGTCCTCTGTTCTTCTCACATTCCACCAGGAGCAACTTTTCGCTCCTATTCACTCTTTGGAATCCAATTGACATCTAGTATCCTTCTACTTTCACAATCCGGCCGCTGTCCCGCGCTTCTTGCGCCTGTCCATCATCAACAGCTTCTTTGCGTCGGTATCAATTGGTCAAAAATTAAGCGGTCTCTTAGTCGCCAAACCAGGTTCTCTCGCTTGACAATTCGAAGCCTCCCGATCACTTCGACTGTGGATTCACAGACAACCGACTCTCGTTGCCGTGATCCAATCCAGCTTTCAAGACTTTGCAAACTTACACTTGAACCCAACCGGCATCAACAGTCTTTTGGCCATCGAATCTCACAATGAAAGCCGTATTCGCGCTGCTTACTGCAGCAGTGGCCGCCCAGCCACACCTCCAGCACCCTAATCACGCTCACCAGCAGTTCCATGAGAAGCGCCAGGCTAGCCCAGCCTACGATGTTGTCAGCGTGCCAGGCCCCACTATCGTTGTTTACGAGCTCAATGGCTCTCCAATCTCTGAGAACGACGTGCAGGAGGGCATTCGCAACGGAACCCTCATCTGGGCACCAAACGGATCTATCTCATCCGTAGTCCCTTCTGCCGCCGCTCCTTCCACCGCCGCGCCAGAGAGCTCGACCCCAGCTCCAACAACCTCTTCCACCACTACTAGCTCGACCTCCAGCTCGACTACGAGCTCCACCACCAGCTCGACATCGACGACATCGTCATCCTCGTCTTCGGTGGCGACAACCTCGAGCTATGTTGCACCCACCACCTCCAGCTCTTCCGCCACCAGCAGTTCCTCTGCTGTCAAGATCGCGGAGAACTTAGTCCTGCCTTCTGGTGGCCCATTTGGTCACGGTGGTCCTCCAAGCGGTGGTCCCCCGAGCGGCGGTCCTCCAAGTGGCGGCAACAGCGGTAGCAGCTCAGGCACTGGCGTCGACGAGGAATTTCCCGATGGCGAGGTTGATTGCTCTACTTTCCCATCCGACTACGGTGCAATCTCTCTCTCCTACCTTGGGCTTGGTGGTTGGACCGGTGTACAGTCGCCAGGCTCCGACACTGACACTGGCTTTTCCAAGATTGAGACTGCCACGTCTGGAGGCGGATGTACTGAAGGTGCTTTCTGTTCTTACGCTTGCCCAGCTGGATACCAGAAGTCTCAATGGCCAAGCAAGCAGGGTGCCACTGGCCAGTCTGTTGGTGGCCTTCAATGCAAGAACGGCAAGCTTTACCTTACAAACGCAGCTCTCTCCAAGAACCTCTGCATGACCGGTACTGAGAAAGTCAACGTCCTTGTCAGGAATGAACTCAGCCAGAATGTCGCCATCTGCCGTACCGACTACCCAGGAACTGAAGGCGAAACTGTCCCACTTGACGTCCAACCTGGTTCTTCCAACAACCTCACCTGTCCAGATGCTGACAACTACTACAACTGGGAGGGTGGCAAGACCTCTGCCCAGTACTATGTCAACCCAGCTGGTGTTAGCGTTGAGACGGCCTGCCAGTGGGGCTCGGAGGACGAAGATTACGGCAACTTTGCTCCTCTTAACTTCGGCGTAGGCTACAGCAACGGTCAAGCATGGTTGTCCATCTTCCAGAACTACCCGACCACCACCAAGACTCTCTCCTACGCCATTGAGATCGAGGGTGACAGCGTCAGCGGCGAATGCAAGTACACCAACGAGCAATTCTGCAGTGGTAGCAACTGCAACACACGCGCTGGCTGCACGGTAAGTCCTTGGAAATATATGTCCCATTTGAATCCGATCTAACATTATGTAGGTATCGGCACCCTCAGGTACCGTCACATTCGTGCTTAAGAACAACTCTTAGGAATCACGAGAAAGGTACAAACCAACGGACGAGGCATGAAAAAGAAATCGATGCCGGTGTCCAATCCCTCTCCTGGTTTCAAGTTTTAGTCACTGTTCCTTGCGACGAACGCTTCAATATTTCAATTCTCAAGCTCAACAATCATGCATTCTGTTATTTTCCAACCCTCGACGACCATCAATGATACTTCGATTCGCAATTCGCCCTGTACATGATCACTGCTACTAAGTCGCCTTCGCTCGGTAATGTTGAGCATACCGGATCTTCTCTTCAGCTTGCTCCGGCTCCATTACAACCGATGGCTGGGACATGTCACTTGCAGGTGCACAATGCTGGATCGATTTTAGATTCCGTGGTCAAGCGTGACCAAGATCGCCTGACAATCTATTTGAATTTACCTCGCGTGGGGCCACAATCTTGAAATATCTACAGAGTCTCTGCCAACTTGTTCACGAATATATTGTCGACCGTTGCCCAAGCATGTTCAGTTACTTTTGGGTGCTCGATTCATGGATCAGTTCAACTCTCATCCNAAACCAGGGGGGGGCGTAAGGTGGCTTGGATGAAAACTTCTTTGTGTTCTCTTGTCTTGTATGTGCCTGACCTGGATTGATTCGTTCGCTTCCGTTGTCATTATTCCGTCTGTCGTATCCTCTGTCCCTCAACGTTCGAGTCCACCAAGAGGTGGGGAGAAGATGTGCATCTGCTGGGCTGTCTTTGCCGTCTGATCATGGGAAAACAAGGCCCGACTCTTTAAACCACCAACAAATGGATTCATTGTTCCAAAATAAAATAAAAACAAAGATCAAAATCGTTTACACGATGTCTGAAGGAATGGAGAAGCTGGCATTAGCTGCTCGGTTTGAAACCTCATTATGGCCGATCTCGATCACTACGTGTACCACTTCGGTACTTGAAAAACGCAAAGGATGAGTGTGAGGTGGCATGATCTGAGTTTCCCAGTATGCAAGTGCCGGCGTGCTCTTGAACAACGCGAGGTACTGTGCCAATGGGGTCGCTTTGCTGCTGAGTCTATTATCATCATCACCACCATACTGAACGCACTCTTCTTCTGTTGATTCAGGGCTGGCCTAGTATTGTACATAATGTCTGTTTGTATTAATGTTTGAATCGTCACTCTACCACAGTACGCTCCTCGATCGTCAAATTGGAAAACCCCATCCGCCTACGTCGTGGAGTTCAAAGTGTAAGTACTATACGGTATCGAGACCATTGAGAGAACTTGCAGACCGCTAAGTTGGCATTGCATCCCTGTCGGGTTCGTGCTCGCATACATCACATACATAACAAAGGCTCCTCAATCGCGGCGCAGCTTCACTGTGCCGCCAGCCCGTCAAACTGAAACCTCTGCAATGCCGTCGTTGCCATAGGGCACGGAAAGCCAATGGCGCCACACTTCTGCACGACTGCGTCGAGCCTCTTGCCCACGTCGTCCGCGTGGGCATCAGCTTCCGCCAACGTCCAGGTGTCGGCCTCCAGCATGTCAGGGATGTATTGCTCGTACGCACGGCTCCAGCCCGCAGCGTTGCGTATGATGTCGCACATGACCGGGCGATCCGTGCCCAGGGCTTTGCAGAAATGCATCGCCTCTACTGCCGACGCCAGGTGGATGCCCGCCAGCAGGTCGACTATGGCATCGATGGTGATGCCTTTGGTGTCGCTGTCCGCGGGGCTGCCGGACGCTCGCAGTGACACGAGATCTCCTTGCGTCCCGGGCAGATACAGTTGCACCAGCCTCGCGTCGTCATCGCGCAGCAGGCCCGCCCTGGTGCCCTGCAAGTACAGCTGCTCGGCGCAGTCGGCCAGCGGCGTCGCGCACTGCACCTCGCGTGCCGCCGCCGTCACGATGCCGGCGTCCTTGAGGATGATGGCCAACGCAGACAGTGGCGTCCAGTCGTTGGCGAGCATGTGAGGAGCACGGTTGGCGAACATGAAGCTGGCGCCGGCGGAGCCGCTGGCGCTGATCCTCTCGACGACTGCCCGCGTGTCCAGCCCTGCCGTCGCCGCCAGACCCATCGCCTCCGCCGCCGAGATGATGTTGGTTGCGGCGACCAGCTGGTGGATGGCTTTGGTGCGCTGACCGCCGCCCAAGGCGCCGACGCGATACAGGTTGGCGGACATGGCACGCAGTACGGGTGCGGCGGCCTCGATGTTGTCCAGCGCCGCCACAGGCCCGGACTCGAAGATCGACAATGTCCCGTCCGCCGCCCGCAGCGTCCCTCCTGAGACAGGGCAGTCCAGCACCACCACGTCCGCCCGCCCGGCCTCGTCGAGCCGTGTGCGCAGTTGGTCCGGCAGCGACGGCGGGCATGTCGAGCACAGGATGAAGACGGCGTTGGGCCGCAGCCCGTGGATGGCGGCGTCCGGTCCTGAAAAGAGTAGGTCTATGTTCTGAGCGCCGTTCGCCACCATCGACACCAGCACGTCAGCCGTTGCCGCCGCCTCCTTCGGCGTCGATCCTGCCTTTCCGCCTGCCTCGACCAGCTTATCAACCAGTGGCTTGTACACGTCGAAGCCGGTCACTGCAAACCCTTCTTTGACTAAATTCCTCGCCATTCCGCCACCCATGGCTCCCAGGCCGGCAAATGCAACTCTGGGCTGTCTGGACGTCGTCATGTTAGGGCCTGCCTTGAGAATGTCGTGAAGTGCTTTCGTGTAGAGATGTCCAGCTTGCGGCAGCGTGCTGGAGACGGTTCTGGAGTTGCCCTTCAGTATCTGCCTGCTGGAGGTTGTCCCTCCTTTTATTATTATTATTACGGCTATATACCTTCATTTGCCTAATATATGTATGGGGGTATACTGTGGGTATTCATGGGGTAGTCCACCTTCATGTGTGTACCCAAGATGAGCGCCCATTCGGGCATTCGTGACAATGGACAGCGACTCGGCTTGGCTCGGTGCGTATCTTACCGGGACATGCAAGCCCCTAATTTCAGTGATGTAAAGCTATAATTGTAGCAATACACTTGCTCATTGAACTTACTAGAACGCTTCAGAATATTACTAAGGGACATTTTCGGTAGGAATCCAAGGCATACTTGGTGTTTCATCCTTGCACCATCGAATCATTCCTCCTTGAGAACTTAGTAATGAATCACCCCCCACTGGTACTGTGATGGTATGGTTTCATCGTCTCGACAGTTCGCAAGGTCAAAGACTCTACCATTGATTCATCAAAACCCGAGTCCTGATGCGGTGGCGACGCAAATCGCCTGTCTACCAAGTCGTCTGGGCTTTCACAAGTAGGGTCTTCATACAGACTTTCATCAGGCGGGATATGGCCTGAGTCAGCCAAAATATACTTCCTCTCGCTACGTGGATGTCTTCCCGCGGATGAGACAGACGACATAGATGTAGCGCTGGACGAGGCACGGCCCAACGGTGAGCTTCTCCTCCGTCGACTTGAGTCAGGCGAGCGTGCGGATTTACTGTCTCTACTTCTTGCAGGCATTCCCCAAGAACCGGTGCTCTCTAACTGATAGCTTGTTGAAGCGTCGCGGGAATCTGTCGGGTTAAGATAGGTGACCTGGTCAGGAGTGAAGTCTGATTGCAACTTGTGGTCTGCAAGCCGTCGGCGCTGTTGGGTCACTTCTGCTATTGTTACCGCAAGGTCTGGATCGATGTATTCCTTATCAGAGCGATGTGTGGAGATCGAGAGAGATTGGTCTGGACTCCTACTTGCATCATCATTGGGAGGGTTGGAGGTAGAGCATGACCCTTCTGGAATCGGCGGGAAGCGTTTCAACAATGAACTGGCGCTAGTTCGTCCTTGTGGTCGTTCACTGAGACAGATGGCGACGATCTTTCGATAGTAGTCGGGTATAGAGTCATCGAGTGGTGGCAGTGGTCTTTCGACGCTTTCAGGATCATCAATTTTTTCTGCCAGCGCCCACAAAACCATACCTAGTTGGAAGAGATCTGTCTTGACGCCAATGCACATGCCGATCCGTTGTCCATTCTCTATCAGTCTTGAGAACTCAGGCGGTTCCCACCCCACCGGACAGCCTCGACGGTTGATGTCTATTATTTTGGCGTCATTGAACTCATCAAGGACGATGTTGGATAGTGTAAAATCTCCCTGCACAAAGCCGGCTTCATGGATATCCGAGAGACCTTTAACGATCTGCCGCGCCCACTTATCTCGTTGATGCCACGAAAGGTCATCACTGTATCGGTTGTCATAGAGTGTATCGACGAGTGTACCCCTGGAGGCATTGGAGAGCAAAAGACCTTTGATCACCAAGCTTCGTCATCAGTGACAAGCCCTTTAAGTTCTACCACATTACGACAGTGGTTTTCCAATACAGCATTTAGAGCATTCACCTCATACAGGAACTCATCCACCGCATCCGGTCCAGGTATTTCTTTCTTGATGATCACTTCTTGACCAAGACGAACCCTGTAGACGAATCCGGAAAGATGGCTCATGAAATCAAGCTCGGTCTCGGAAATCCTGGGAACATTAACATGTTTGACAAGACCTGTAGAGGGGTATTGTACGATCTCGTTGGCATCCTCACGGACATGTATGTGAAGCTGGCCGTCCTCATGTGATGTCTCGAGCTTGAGGTTAGTGACGGTTGCGTAGTATTCAATATCCGGCAATGAATCACGGATGCATTCGAATATCCTGAAAGACTTGTCTTGCTGGTAGTGTAACTTGCTTACTGTTGCCTCAAGTGAATCTTCCAGGGCGTGAGAATAGTCAAGCGAAATGGTGATGCGTCGCCATCGGCTAGGAGTCTCGGCGTATGTGACAAAGAACTTCTCTCGATTGGACTTGTCACGGAATCTCATGCTAAGATTCAATATCCAAGTTCTATCGTATTGTTGTGATATAGAGTTCCGACATCTGGAGCGAGGTGACCAATGGTGATCCTCGTCTGATGATAGCGCGTTGTCACCATCAAAGGTAGAGTATACTGGAGACCATGAAGGGTCAGGCGGATGGTCTGAGCCAGGTACATGCCTTTTCAGGTCGTGTAGTGGAGAGCTGAGGGCGGCTGGAGCTGATCTGGAGAGTGTTTCAAGATGATCCAGCGGTGGTTGGGTGTTCCTAGTCTCGTGCAGGCTATGCGACCGTCTCTGTGCACCTTGCAGTGGTCTTCGAGGAGGAGAGCCGCGAGCATCTGTGTATGTTTCCTTCTCTTCCAGACCTTGCTTCCTGGACCGAGAACAAGGAGTGGATACAGGAGGTATCGATTGTCTGTCACTTGTCATGTTGCTATTAAACGATTGTTGGGTAGCTGGTGAAGCCATTGGGTGCATTTGTTCAGATATTGCGTCGTCGGATTGATATGTCTCGCAGTCGAGCATCAGTGGATTATCTGGCTGTGACCTGTCATGTCGTTTGAAGATTTGACCGAGGCTTCTCCTGGGCGATGACCGTCTCGCTGGGTTCACTTCGCTCGTCTCCACCACCGTATCCCCATCACCTCGTGCCTGTTGCTCCCCGGGTCTGTCCGTATGCTGAGGTCGAGGGGACATTGCTATGGGAGGTTGTATATTGGAGGACAGATGTTTGGGCTGATTAGTCGAGGAGGGATGCCGTTGGTGGACCACAGCAGACCTGGTAAGCAGGTCGACCTCCTATTGAACCGGTACGACTTTTGGATTGCACGCGTGATGCAGTGCAGAGGGAGCCATGGATACACTGTCTGCCTTTCTCTGGCGTTCTCGGTGGCACAGCAAAGCCACCAAGTACCGTGGGTAAGCAGGTGTAGAGGCAGAGCAGGGCAGAGTAAGGCGGACGGGCTGGTCTATGCTATGTCAACGAGGCTAGGCCGACCAGATGCAATCACGGCAATCAATCAGTCGACAGTGTCGGCAAAGGCACAGTGATAATCATGCATTTCTCTTCCGACAACCTGGGTAGAATGAATACCAGCCGGCGAGGGGGCGAGAATGGAGGTTGGAGCAGGTTATATGCAGTGTAGTCTAATGGAAGAGGAAGTGATGGGGCTGGATCAAGGCGCGTACTGGCCAGCTGCTGATCTGCCTAGGCTGAGCTGGGTAGCTGCGTTTACGAGGACGGCCAAACCTCCTAAATCAAACCAGGTAATTTGTTTGTTGGCATCAAGCATACGCCTGTCGTTGCTGTGCTGAGTGCAGAACCACTGCATATTGTTATGCAGCTAATGTTCAGGTTATGGCGCATGTGCATGTGTACGTGTATGCATGCCCAACTTCGCTGCATTCTACTCCCAATCGAGCTGCATATTGCAGCTCCAGCCCTTTACCCCGGCACGTGACCATGGCCATTTCACCAATGCATATCGCTGTGGTGTGATAGCACACAGCATTGGATCCTTGTGGCCTGTTCATTGGAGTTCCACTTCATCGTTCCGCAGATGGTGAGCTTACACAATCTACATGTTCAGGTTCAGGCAGGACTAAGAACGAAAAAGATACCTCCTGGCCTTAGGTGAGCAGCTTCTGCAATGCCACGCATCGCATGCAGCCCGGCCCAAGGTCTCTACACATTACATATTTGAGACGGTACTAGACATAGCCGTGGCCGGCCTTGGCTGCTTCGAGGGTAGGAGCCACTGTCATGCCGCATCCAAACGACAGTTCACCTTCATGGCTGGGTTCTCCCAACCACAAGCTGAAGTAGCCTTGTATGTCCGTAAAATCGAACAGGACGTTGCTGGCAGGCGTATTGCGTTTAGTGCCATCTGCATAGATTGTCAGTCGTGCTCTTAGAGGCTTATTGGCTTCAACATTGTATGAGGTTGCAGGTCAGGAATGTATGAGTGTCTCCGTCAAGGTATGATAGGATTTCAACAACGTAATTTCATATACAATCATCATTAAGTACAGGAACACAGAAGGAAAGGATTGACTTGCCTGAAAAGGTAGCGAGACTGGTGTCACTAGGACAGAGTATCATTTGAGGATCCCCAGGTACACAGCAAACCCATTGCCGTCTTTGAGGTTATTGGTCAACGACGCATCCTTGAGCCGATATGCAAGGAAATCCTGGGTGAAGGTTTGTAACCATTCCTCGTGGACATCTGGTTGACGTAGTTGTTGGGCTATGATGCAGACTGTTGGCCTGTAGGGATCCTCTGGGGTAGATGCTTTCTTCCTTAGCCCGCACACTTCCACCGTTGCTTGAACGAATGGAGGAATTAGTGCAAAGTTATAGATGCAATCACAACACAAGAGTACATCGACCCCTGCAGCGGCACCGTGAGTCGAGAGGAGGCTCTCAACGTCATCTGTCTCCCAATCAAATGGTACAGAAACGATGTTTGCTTCGCCAAACCCACGCTGGTCATGTTTCGCACCTTTCCGAGGTGTGGAAAGCTTGTTGCTGCTCAAGTTTTCCCTTAACAGCTTCAAAGTGTAGGCCTGATCGGTGGCGATGTATTGTCGAATTTTGGGTGCCACTAGAGCTGGGATAATTCCAGCGATACCACATCCCATCTCCATCATCATGCTGGACTCACACAAGAGATTGTGCTGATAAACAGGATTGTCGTCGCCAGCGAGCCATTCGGCAACCCTCACAGATGTCTGCCAGAGTGCTGCACCAGTAGTCCCGCCACCACGGGTTGAATTCAGCATGCCAGGAGACTGTTTGATCTCGAAATCGCGACCGGCTATAGAGATATCCAAGCCAGTGGCCTTCGCATCCATCATGCCTAGATCTTGCTCATACTTGGACTGCGAGAACAGATCAAAGACCTCTGGACTTACCTGTCATTCTCCATGCCTTCTATCTGAAGGGATCATGCTAACCTTGATCGACGTCATTTATGGGTTCCCCCAGTTGGGCAAGCAGGTCTTTGATTTGCATCGTAATGTAGGGGGCACACAAAACTGATGCAGCATGTAGAACGAAGGGGTAGACATCTTAGGTACGAAGAATCAACAGCGGGAAAGACCAAATTTGCGGATCTAAGTATAAATCTTATCTAATCGAATGCGTGCATACTCGGCTTGGCATTGATAGGGCGCTTTCGTAAATTTTTGGAGGGTCCGGACTTTTGCCTCTGGCGCTTCCCATACCGACCTTTGTCGAGAATCCAACCTCATACCCTGCGACATTTTTTAAAGCAGGACAAAATTCGGCAAGATGAAGACGACATGGAAGGATATCCCACCTGTTCCCAACTCGCAGGAGTTCCTCGACATCGTTCTGTCGCGAACGCAGCGTCGACTGCCGACTCAGATCAGAGCCGGTTTCCAGATCAGTCGTATCCGATCATTCTACATGCGCAAGGTCAAATACACTGGAGAGACGTTTTCTGAGAAACTATCGGCGATTCTTGAGGGTTTCCCCCGCCTCGATGACATCCACCCGTTCCACAAGGATCTCATCAACACGCTGTACGATGCCGATCACTTCAGAATTGCCCTGGGACAGTTGAACACGGCCAAGAGCTTGATTGAACAGGTCTCCAGAGATTATGTCCGGTTGTTGAAGTATGGTCAGAGTCTTTTCCAGTGCAAGCAGCTGAAGAAAGCCGCTTTGGGTCGCATGGCGACTATCTGCAAGAGAATGAAGGACCCGCTTCTCTACTTGGACCAGGTCAGACAGCATTTGGGACGTCTGCCAGGTATCGACCCCAACACTAGAACCCTCTTGATCTGTGGATACCCAAATGTTGGCAAGTCTAGCTTCCTGCGTAACATCTCTCGCGCAGACGTCGACGTTCAGCCGTATGCTTTCACGACAAAATCTCTCTTCGTCGGTCACTTCGACTACAAGATGCTGCGCTTCCAAGCGATTGACACACCAGGTATTCTCGACCACCCATTGGAAGAGATGAACACGATCGAGATGCAGAGTATCACTGCCATCGCACATTTGAGGAGTGCGATCCTCTACTTCATGGATCTGAGCGAGCAGTGTGGCTACACTGTACAAGCGCAGATCCAGCTTTTCCAAAGCATCAAGCCATTGTTTGCCAACAAACTAGTGTTCATAGTCATCAACAAGATTGATGTTACGAGACCGGAAGATCTGGACGCTGAGTTGCAGGCGAAGCTTCAAGAACTCACGATGAGCGGCAATGTCGAGATTCTGCAGTTGTCCTGCGCTACCACCGAAGGTCTCATGAACGTGAGGAATGCCGCCTGCGACAGGCTTCTTGCGGACAGAAATGCCACAAAGCTCAAGGCTGGTACAACTGCGGATGGTGAGGTGACCGGACGTTTGGGTAACGTTCTGCGGAGAATTCACGTCGCGCAACCCATGGGTGGCGTTGTTCGGGAGACCTTTATTCCTGACGCAATCAAGAACAAGATGGCCTACGATCGTGAGGACCCGAACAGACCAAAGCTCATGCGAGACATCGAGGAGGAGAACGGTGGGGCTGGTGTGTTCAACATCAACCTCAAAGACCAGTATCTGTTGGAGAACGACGAGTGGAAGAATGACAAGATGCCAGAGTATTTCGACGGGAAGAACGTCTACGACTACGTTGACCCAGACATCGAGGAGAAGCTGGTTGCTCTGGAGGAGGAAGAGGAGCGATTGACAGGCGAAGGATTCTACGATGAGGATGAGGAGATTGATGATGTTGAGGCAGAGGACATCCGCTACAAGGCCGAGCTGATCAGAGAGAAGAGACAGCTCATCCGAAACGAGAACAAGATGCGCAAGAGTCTGAAGAACAGAGCGGTGATCCCTCGCAGCAAGAGACCTGTGTCGCTTGCCAAGATGGAAGCTGGGTTGGAGAACGCTGGATACGACACATCAGCGATTGCTGCACGTGCCGCTCGCAGCCAATCTCGGGCAAGAAGCCGCAGCCGTGCCGGTACGGAAGGTGCAGCTGGCGGTGAGGGCGACGCCATGGACGTGGACCAGACACCTAAGCAGCGTCTGGCTCGCAGCATCTCAGTGGCGCGCACCAGGAGCCAGTCGATGCACAACCGACGCGAGGACGGTGTGACGGATGAGGTGGCGCGCACGAAGGCAGAGCGTCTGGCCAAGCTGGGACAGCAGAAGATGAACCGCATGGCCAGGCAGGGAGAGGCCGACAGGCACCAGACCGCGTCCATCCCCAAGTGGCTCGTTGCAGGCAAGAGAGGCATGGGCAGCACGAGGAGCAGGTAAACGGGTCTTGTCAGGTACTGTTACGGTATGGTCGCTTTGTTGGCAAAATAAAAGGGTTGTTTGGCGTTGGTAGGGTATCTATATACGTAGATGGCATGAATCCCGCGAAATCTTTCTCAAGCGTTTTCATTCGGCTACTCAATCTCAATCCATGCAAATCGCTGTCCAGCGAAAGACGTCGCTGCCCAACGGTCTCCACGATTGGTGGCTTACATGATAGATGTGCTTATGATGGGGCAACATGATACGCGAGAGAGAAAGTAGAGATACAGGGACGACCCAGTAGATGATCTTTCATTGCGCCAGGATGGTCTCGATGGGCCGGAAGTCATAGACCATGTCATACCAGCCGCCACCGCCGAAGGTAGCAGGGCTCTGGCCCAGACTCCTGAAGCCGAGCCTCTCGTAGAAGGGGAGGAGGTGATCGTGGGCGATGAGGGCGACGCGGTCGGCGACGCCTTGGCCCTCGAGGCGCTGCAGGTAGGCGCGCAGCAGGGTGGAGGCGAGGCCACGGCGCTGGAAGGCGGGCAGGATGGCGAGGGAGTGGATGCAGACGGTGTGGCCGTGCTCGCGGTGGCCGGCCAGCGTCATGTCCTCGTCCGTGACGGTGGGGTTGGTCGTGCGCGTGCCGACGATGTGGCCCAGCAGCACCGCCTTGCGGTTCGGCGCGCCGCTGTACACCGGCTTGCTGCTGGTCGACGTCGATGCCGCCTCGCTGTCGTCCGGCCGTGAGGAGGTGAAAATGCCCATGGACAGCTCGCCGCAGTGGGTCAGCCGGTATTGGAACTGCGATCACTCGGCTTTCAGCATTTCTTGCGATTACATGTAGTTTTTGCTATTCTTTGTTTCTTTCGTGAGGGGCTGCTGCAAAGGGTAACACTGGGTGGGTGATGATCGAATGCCAACATCCCTGCTTATGTCGGCGGGATGGTGATGCATGATAAACGCCCGGTGACAGCAATTCGATAACAAAACTCGATTCTTTCTCCCCAACTCTCTGCCACAAGGTTGTGGAGTGATAGGTGAGCACGGCGTACAGCCGTGGGTGTCGTGAGACAGTGGAACGATCGGTATAGTACAGTTATGCAGCTAAAACCTGACGTCCTCCCGCTGCCCAACACTCCCACCTATGAAGTTCGAGAAGTATGCATAGCACGCAGAATACCAAGACAAAGCAACAAAGTCATACATCAAAATCGACAGGGGCCCAAATGCTCGGTTTTGGTTCTGGATCGAGCTCCCCACTTGTTTCACAAACGGTTTCGCCGTTGAAAGGAACAGCACACATGCAGGACAGGCCAGAGTAGGAGAGAATAAGGACGGGCGACAGGGCGGGCAGTTGTGGAAGCGAACAGCAGTGCAACGACAGACATACCTTTTCTCGAGTGGCTCGCTCGTGGGGTGGGAAGGCCTCTTCCTCAAGCCTGGTACAGCTCTCGACGTCGGTCAGGGTGAGGGTCTGGGTGTAAGGATGCAGTGCATCACGGCTGTCGTTTCTCTGCGCGAGCGCTGCACCTAGTGGACCGTCATCGCTCTCGGGTTCGTTGGACGTGCCTGAGCCGGGATGGCTTGCTGCTGGGTCCCTGGATGGTATGACCTGGAATTGAGTATTGTCGAGCTTTTCAAGGAAGGTGGCTGGTTCTGGAGATTTGGTCAGAAGCGGCATGTCGTCGGTTGAAGGCGCAGAGAGGCCCTTTGTCGGAGGCTGCAGTTCGCGAGGCATGGCTTTGACGGTTTTGATCTTGCGTCGGCAGTGGCTGTGGGACTGTAGACGGTATGTGTGTTTTCCTGTGACAGGGGAGGCGTGTTGCACCAAGGAAACGATGAGGACCTGTACCCGGCTAGAATCCGTGAGGCGCAAAGAGGGCTCGTTCGAGAACGGGATCAAACTACTGCAGGAGAATGATGTGGTGGTCGCTGTGCGTGGCGGGAGGCCAAAGAGGATCTTCAGGGACTGGGTTCCACGTTTAATATCGAGCTGTTTTTGAAATGACGTCGGATACCTCTGACATCGATCTACCCTAGGTAAGGTGGGTAGGGACTTTATATACCTTACCTGCCTACCCGCCTACCTGTAGAATAAGGTATCCATATCTAGTGAGGGGGGAAATGTAGGTAGCTACCTACTGGGAGGTTCTTCTTGGTCAGGTAGGTATTGTTTATCAAGAGAGAATTCACCACGTCAGATGCAAAGGGTCCATTGACTTTAACGTGGTGGCGAGCACACACGACCTTCGCCCTCTTGGTTAAAAGCACAAACAGCCGACAACCTTACCTTAGGTATGTAGGTAGGTACCTGGTAGGCCTGGGAGACTACGTCACGGTAGAGCAGGGCGGAACGGGGCGGAACGGAACGAGGCTAACGAACTGTGAGCTGTCGATTGATCTCATGTGATCTGATCTAATCGAATCTTGATCTTGATCTTGATCTCCGAATCTCAACGAGAGAGACCGCCGGGATGGGATGTTTGGGGTAGGTAGGAGGTACCTAATTGATGAGCAACGACATCATGTCCGGACGATTGTTTGGCACTCGCTACGTCCGCGCTGCAGCATCTCCCTTTGCCAGATCCACCAATCCGGTATGCTGGGTCGGATGCTGCCTGTATGCGCTGCCATGTCATCTTACCGCCTCTTGCTGCGTTGTGTTGTCGTGTTTGGACTGGATGCGCCACGTACAGTACAGTGCCCTGAGTACACTGTACCGTCAAGACCCATACCAGATTATTCTACCCAGGTAAGTATCGACCGGAGGGTATAGATTACCTACGGCAGCAACAGCAATAGCGGTACCATCTCTACATATACACACATCGTATCCGTCCATGATATTGCTCAGATCTTGCCAACATAACGACAATGGTGGTATAATAACGACAATACCTACCTAACTACCTGCCTGCATGCCTTTGTACGATTCCTCGCATCATACTGCTTACCAACTAAACCCTGCGTTCCCCTCCTCTCCATCCACTTCCACGCCACTAACACAGCATCGATTCATCTCCATCGCTCGCCTTGATAAAGTGCCTCGCGGGAATCTGCGTCCGTACGCCCTCTTGCAGTCACCGCAAACATCATCGTTCAAAGCTTGCGGTGCTGCACGTCTCTGTTTCCGTCACAGCAAACGGTACACATCCCACTCTACCACACAGTAGAGTACTGCAGCCCGTTCTACAGCCCGTTATACAATCCGTTCTACAGCCGCTTCGATTGACTTCCACAACACTCAACTGCGCTCTCTTTACGGCCGCTCCTGCTTCCCTACCGCCTGTTCCCCCTTCTGCTCGGCCCCGGGTGTCACTCTTACCGCTCATCCGCTGCTCTTCAACCTACCGCCCTCGCCTTCTCTTTCCAGCGACCTGCATATATCTTCACCTCACATACTTTGCGCCCTCGCCGCACGGCAAGACGGCTCCATCACCGCTACATACACATAACCCAGCCAGAACCTGAGGAGGAAGAATGTGAGTGTCACTTCATCCGTCCTGGCGGACACCCTTACCGTCTCACGGTCACACTTGCACTAGTTTCACTCTTGAGTTCACGCCTTCTTTCATCCGTCTATCCAGCCCTCCACCTTCCCACAGACCCAGGCTTGCACACGCCACACGCCTCATTACTGATCTTATATCTTCCAGGCCGCGAGTCACTATATCCATCATCGCCCCCAATCATGCTCTCGATCAAGAGCTCCTCACCCTCGATCTACCGCCAGGCCTTTCGATATCCGACCTCAAAGGCTTTGTCACTGCAGAAACCCAAATAGACCAGGCGCGGCAGCTCTTCTATCTGAACAACGTACCGATCCAGGGCGACGGAAAGACTCTGGAGGAGGTGGGCATCAATGATGGTGACATGCTCGCCATGATGGTCCGCCAGCCACCGCCGAACCATCAGGCAGGTGGTGCCAACTCTCAGAGGTCACAACAAAGACAGACGGGCTCGACGCCGAGGAGAGCGAATGGCACTGCTGTACCTGGCGACTCAGAGATCGAGATGACACGTGTGAGCATCTTGGGCAACGCAAATGCAATGGCGCAGGTGAGGGAGCAAAGGCCGGCGCTGGCAGAGGCTATCAACGACAGTGCACGCTTCCGTCAGGTGTGGCTGGATATGATACGGGAGGATGAAGACCGCGAACGGGAGAGGCAAGAACAGCTGCGCCTGCTGAATGAGGATCCTTTCAACATTGATGCACAACGGAAGATCGAAGAGATGATCCGGCAGCAATCTGTGCAGGAGAATCTGCAACACGCTTACGAGCACAATCCCGAGGGTCTGTGAGAACCTTTGACCGACTCGAGATGGTTTCGTTTGCAATTACCAGCTGCTGACATTAGCCTATAGTGTTTGGGAGAGTCACGATGCTCTATATCCCTGTCCATGTCAACAAGCACCCGGTCAAGGCGTTCGTTGATTCAGGCGCACAGACGACGATCATGTCGCCTTCATGTGCCGAGGCGTGTGGGATCATGCGTCTCATCGACAAAAGGTACTCAGGTGTGGCCCGTGGTGTTGGTACCGCTCAAATCCTGGGGAGGGTCCACAGCGCCGACATCAAGATCGGCAATGCCGTAATGCCATGTTCCTTCACAGTTATGGAGGGTAAGGACGTGGATCTGCTTTTGGGTCTGGATATGCTCAAGCGTTTCCAGGCCTGCATCGATCTCAAACGTAACAAGTTAGTCTTTGGTGATGAAGGTAACGAGATCGATTTCCTTGGAGAGTCTGAGATCCCGAGGTCCTTCGAGGAGGCTCAGCTCAACGAGCCTACAGTGTCGGGACCAGGTGGGACGGAGATTGGAACAGAGACAGGGACCGTCAGACCTGCGGGCGCCGCGTCATCGTCGTCGACGTCCAAGTCCACCACGACGACTGCGACCACCAACCATGGAAAGGCGGCTGCCTTCCAGGGGCAGGGTCAGAGGCTCGGTTCGGCAGGGCCTTCGAGCGGGCCCAGCAGTCAACCCAGTCCCGCTGCTGCTGCGGTTGCTGACCAAAGTGCTGCGTCAGCATCAGCACCAGCACCAGCACCAGCACCAGCCACAGGCGCAGGCACGGCACCGCCGTACCCAAAGGAGGCCGTGGAGCAGTTGGTAGGGCTCGGGTTTGACAGACAGCAGGCCATCGCGGCTCTGGACGCCTGTGGAGGCAACGTTGAATACGCTGCCAGCCTGCTCTTCCAATCATAGCAGGAAGAGGCTGTGATTCATGCGAGCTAAAACGAAATCTATGTAAGCTGAAGAGGCGAAAGTGCCACTCTATACTTGGGATGTGATGAACTATCCAAACGATGACTTTGCTACATTCGAGCCGCGCTTTCGGGTGTGCTTCAACCGTCCGTTCTATCTCTTTAAGTTTTCTCGATATGGCTGTCTATGCCGATGTAGCTGATGGAGATCGAGATGCCGCAGAGATGGGATGCGTGTGACGGGTTACAGCAAGACAGGGTGAAAGCGTCGTCTTTTCAATGCCCTCACTACCCAGGCGGTTCGCTACATGTAATACCATGCAATGCCGACCATAACTTGGTATCTGTCGATTGGGCGGTTGCAAGGCATAACAGGCATCTAGACCGACATGGCCATGTAGGTAGGTATTTACTTTGCCTCTAACTAGTACCGGCCAGCCAAGGCCAAGACGACGTGTATGGATCCAGCAGCACACCGAAGCTATGGCTGGCGGCTCTCCTCGTCCGAGAGACCCTCAGACCAATGTACAGTACTGTATGAGCCAGTGCTGATGGGGTTGGCGGTGGTTGAGGGTCCCGGCCGTGCTGATGATCAAGGGTGATGCGTTCGCACTGCCCATCCCTCCCAGCCACCTTGCCAGTCCTCGTCTTCGTCCTCGTGCTGTCCCTGGTACTGGTGATGCTGTTGGTGTCGCTGCTGGCGTTGGCCTTAGAGAAGAAGACGGGAGAGCAAGCTCTCGGGCGAGTGGGATGCTCCGTCATTGGCCGCCGCATGACGTGCGCTAGGAACGGCCAGCCAATTGGGTGCGAATGGACGAGGTGCGCGCGAGACTGGCCCCAGGAGCGTGCCAAAGGAGGTATATACAGTAGGAGGTACAGCTCCTCTTTCCGAATGTGAAAGAAAGCATCATCGTCCTCGTCCTCCCGTCGCGATTGGTTCGCCAGCCCTCTGATCCGACAACGATTCATGGGGCTGGCCCCTGGTCGTTGTCTGCCTCTACCTAGGTATGGGAGAATCCCGGGCGCCAGGGTTTCTGTAGAGCTGCGGTGCGGTGCCGTACCCATTCTAGCGCCGTTTATCCGGTTGATACGACCCACTATCCCGCATTTCCCCAGATCCAAAATCGCCTCGTTCTCCTCGTGTCTCTTCTGCATCTTCCACCACTCATCGGCGCTCGGATGACACTGCTGCTGAACGCATTGGAACTGGCGTCCCTCTGTAACCTAGCTACCTAGGTACTCTGGACAGGGCCTGGTCACGTGCGCCCGCTGCTCCCCTGTTGGACTGTAGCTCTACCTGCCTACGTTGATCGCTGCTGCGGCCACGAAAGTATAGCCTGCATCACATCCCACCCTATCATCCTCCATCATCACCCCCTCATCTTCCCCTACCTACACTTCAACACTCCTTTTAGATGTGAGCAACTTGCGCTGTCTTCCAACCAACCAACCAACCCCTGCCCGACCGGGTCTCTCTTCAACATGCCGGGCATCCTGCCTATGAAGGTGATCAAGGTCGCGGGCAATACCCAGTCGAGGATTGCCCAGGCATGCGATAGGTATGCTTCATCGATGCGCTATCCGTTGCTTCTCGGCTCGCTCTTCTAACCGTCCCTCGCCCAAGCAGATGTCGAAGCAAGAAGATCAGGTGCGACGGCATCCGTCCGTGCTGCACGCAATGCGCCAGCGTTGGGTTCGAGTGCAAGACCAGCGATAAGCTCAGCCGAAGGGCTTTCCCTCGAGGTTACACCGAATCGCTCGAGGACAGAGTTCGAAGTCTCGAGGCCGAGGTTCGCGAACTCAAGGATCTACTGGATGAAAAGGACGAAAAGATCGATATGCTCTCGCGTATCCACTCGCAATCATCCAATCCCATCACACCGCCCAAACCACGCGCCACATCCACAACCTCCACCTCCTCCTGTCCCGCAAAGCAGGATGCTTCCACTACTCCCGATGAGAACGATGTCTTCAAAGTTCAACAATCGCCTGATCTACTTGCCGGCGATGGTGCCGAGTCTTACTTCTCAGGAACTTCCAGTACCAGAAATTTCATCGATGCCTTCAAGCGCATGGCCAAGGAGGTTGGCCACCCTGCAGCTGATGTTGACACCGAGAAATTGACGGCCAATCGTCTTGAGACCCTCGATGCAGACGCAACACCTCTGACGCCTAAATCTCCTACCATCTGGAAGGCTCCTCCAAGGTTGGTCTCTGATCAACTGGTGAACAAGTACTTCCAGGAATGGTCACCTCTGTTCCCAGTCCTGCACAGGCCGGCGTTCCTCAATCTATACCAGAAGTATATCGAAGACAGCGGCTCCATCGCCAGCAAATCTGACCTGGCCCAGCTTAATCTAGTCTTTGGCATCGCTGCCCTCTCTACCACCGCGCCTTCTACATCAGATCTCGAAGGCTTTGAATTACAGTGGCGAGCTGCTTTAGATTCCATCCTCGTCGAAAATACCACATCGACGTTGCAATGCCTGGTCCTAGCGCAGATATTCTGTCTGCAAAAGGGCGACTTGACCAGGTTACTTACGTACAAAGGCTTGTCGACTACTCTCTCTGCTCGCCTTGGTCTGCATCAGTCTCAGAAGAGATTCAATTTAAACACCTTGGCTTGCGAGACTCGAAAGAAGCTGTTTTGGACGCTTTATACTGTTGACAGGTAAGCTATCACCTCCCTTATCGTCTTGTCTTGCGCAGTGGATTGACTATATTATAGCTTCTCCTCACTCGTGCTCGGTCTTCCAAAACACATCAAAGACGATGATGTCCACTGCGAGTATCCTGTCGACATTGATGATGAATACGTAACAGAGAGTGGGTTCCAGCCGACTCTCCCGGGCGAATTCACCAAGCTCTCCAGCGCGTTGTCACTCTTCCGGGTTGCACGCCTCCTTTCGAATATTCTGGAGGATGTATTTCCTGCAAAAGCAGATTACGAACTATCTCTGAACAAGCTATCTGAGCTGTCTGACAAGTTGAATGACTGGCGGGACTCGCTCCCACAACATCTGCGACTACAGTTTGCTCAGGACAAACCAAGTACCGGTACCATCAGCAGCCGCTCTCCCATTCTGTCATTCGTATACCACTACATTCGTGCTCTCATACAACGCCCAGCAACCTGTTCTTCCACCCTGGGTGCTCGGTCCAAATCTTCAATGCTCACTATGGCAAGTTCGTCCAAACATATCATCCAGCTCATCCAGCTGCTCGATGAACGTGGCCTGAGCTTCTCGTTTTGTCTTAACCGAGACGAGGTGGTGGTACTGTCGGGTATAGGCTTGTTGTCCCAGAGAATCAAACTGGACTCGAACTCTAAGATGGTGAAAGACAATGAGAAGATGTTAGGCCAGGTGGTGGACATGCTTGAGCAAAGCCATGCACCAAACGCCGAGGCTTTCAGGAAGGCTTGCGCTGGATTTTTGTCCCGTCCTACCAATCGCAAAGCTTCATCTTCTTCAACAGCCGGACAGCCTATAGCTCCACGGCAGAAAGGGCCGACACTACAGCGCAACAACGATAGACCGGTATCATCGAAACCCGTCGAAAGCCTACAAGCCGGCGCAAAGAAGCAACTGAAGGCAATCGCTTCCCGATTCTCACATAGCGATGCTAAAACGGTGGCGCAAACGCCCACAGAAATCGTGGGCGATGAACGACGGATGCTGGCAAACAAGCTCTACAATCGCAACGGCACCCAATCGTCTTCTAATAAGCCAGCCCTGGCCTCATCTGACTCCTACAACCCAGCTTCTCTATCTCGGTCCGAGCCGGCATGTAGCCCCCTGAGCACCTTTGCAATTCCAGAGAAGGCCAGGTCATCATCAACAGGAACAGCGAAGTCTCACAGAGCATCTGTTCCGCCGTTACCAACCCAACCGAGAAATTCTGCGAACAGTAATCTCCGACAGAAACGATCTATTCCTAACTTAGATTATCTATCATTCGGCGATGACGCTAAGGCTGACACCAAGGCCGATCCCCAATCCACCAAAATAGAGCGTCGAGTGACAGACTGGGAGAAGCTGCTCTCTAGCATAGACAATGGTAGTACTAACATCTTCGATGCATGCTATGGTGGCCGACCTGTGGAGGCGTTGATGGACGTGCCTCCAGCGAAGCAGCCACAACCCCACCATACCGAACCAGCACCTTCATCATCCACACACAAAGCCGATGGAGTTTGGGGAATCAACGACTTGTGGACCATGTACAGCACCGACGAGCCCACTGGACTCCCCATCGACGGCCGCATCTCTGCATTCGCAGCAGAAGCCGCTCCATATGTGGACGACGAGCGCGGCGGTAGTCTATCGAGCGCCAGCTGGGACGGTAGCAACGACGACTTTGCAAACCTCGATTGGCTCTCAATCGGTAGCGGCAGCGATGGCCTTGATCCCAGCTGCAGCGTGGAGTTCAAGGGCATCGTGATGCCGGCCGATGTTGATAGTGGTTTCGGTCAGGACTGGGAGTCTACATTGAAATTATCCTGATTTCTATATACCCTCTACCATGTATTCTGCTACTTTGCTGGGAACTCTTATTTCGCCGCCGGCAATCGAGGGTCAGTTTTCTGTGGAATATTGAGATTTGCGAATATGATGTGATGAGTGATATTGTTTTCTTTCGTCACCAAATACTGTATGACAACCTGGACACAATTCTGGCCTCGTACGTATGGGTCTGTACGCTCGTGCCTTGATCATACCCCTTCTGACGTCTCATGTGGGGGGTCATCCACCCGTTCCTGGATCGAGTTACAGCTGCCGAAAAGACGACGTCGACGTCGCAACGCACACGCCACGCTCCACCCGCCACGATCGCGTTGGTCCATGTGATTGCCACGGGCGCTAGCAATGACGTCACTGGATTGGAGCTTGCAGGTGCGTTTCAAGGTTGGAGGTGCTCAATCGTCAAAACATCTCCAGTATATTTAGATCCTTACCTACCCAGCCAACTGCTGTCGATTTCTTTACTACCGCAACAACGTCCTCAACTACCACTTTGTTAGAGAATCCAAATCAATCACACTCAATCTCCGATACCACCACAACACCTCATAACCATGTCCGACCGCGAGACTTCCTCCCTGCAGAGCACCTTCGACAAGGCCAGCGGCGCCGCGCAGTCGGCCTTCGGCTCTGTCATCGGCAGCACTAAGGACCAAAACACCGGCGAGCAGAAGAAGGCCGAGGCCGACGCCAGAGACGCCATCTCGCACGCGGGCGCCAACGTCGGCGGCGCCAGCATCTCCGCTAGCGGTGTCGCCGCTAACGACCCTGACAGGCAGGCCGGNTCCTGGAACCAGGTGAGTAGATCCGCTCCTTCTCTCCCCAGGGACATACCCCCCTTTTTGAGGCGCTCCAGAAAGCTAACGCTCGTGCGTCTCGTGACCGCAGACCATCGGTTCCGGCAAGGAGTTCATCGGCGGCGCTCTCGGCTACGAGAGCCTGAAGCAGGAGGGCCAGCAGCAGAACCAGGACGGCAAGGCGCAAGAGGCCAAGGGCCAGGTCAACGACTTTGGCTCCGGCATCGCCGACCGTGTCACCGGCACCCTCTCTGGTGCCGTTGCAGGCCTCACCGGCGACCGCGAGGCTCAACTGCGCGCCCAGGAGAAGCACGACCAGGGCAAGACCCTCCAGCGCGGTGCTGAGGCCGATATCCAGAAGCAGAACCCCCAATAAGCATAAACAACGTTCGCCGTATGAGCGAGGAACAGATGGATGGGATTAGAATGGAGGACACAGCCTGGGATTTTGAGCATACAATGTGGCCCGCTCATGTCCTCGGTCATAATTACTGATGAGCTACGATAATGAATGACTACGCGCTTCGATCCTGATTGCCTGCTCTTCTTTCCTCCGTCGCTGTTGGTGGTGGTGGGTCAATGCATTTGTTGTGTTTCGAATGTCAACTTCAACCCCAAATTGACGTGTCTGTGGGTTGACGTGTGTATATCTAGCTACATTCGACTTCGCAAGTTGCCAGTTGCACATACGTATGAAGTACCGTCGCTACCACTTGCGACCGAGTGAACCACATCATATCAATAAAGGATCGAACGAGGTACTTGGTCTGCAAGAAACTCCTGATCACTCCCTTCAAGGACAAGAATCAAACCTATAACACCTGACTCCATGATGTACAGCATCGGGCAAGATTCCTCCCAACGCTGCACAGCCCCGGCGCCTGTCTTTGACAAAACGCGGCCCTGGCATCGTCACGCCCTTGTTCAGGATCTGCATGCAAAGAG
The DNA here is from genome assembly GCA_001660795.1 of Leptoxyphium fumago. Lineage (NCBI taxonomy): Eukaryota > Fungi > Ascomycota > Dothideomycetes > Capnodiales > Capnodiaceae > Leptoxyphium > Leptoxyphium fumago. The sequence continues at coordinate 45,763 of LSHF01000050.1, read as the reverse complement.
TGCTGTTCAATTAGGTAAGTACTCGGTGTGCGTGTACCTGCCGTCCTATTACCTCCTGCCAGACGAGATGGCGCAGATACGTCGCCCTTTTTGAAGGTCTCTAGACTGGCTAGCATTGATACTCTTTCGACTGTTGCACATTGCTTTTCCGTATCGGATAGCTCGCATCTACGGGTGCGGATGGCTTTAATTTGCCGCAGACACGACTGGAGTTGAATGAACAACGATTTGTTTCGTTTGAATGAAACTCTAACAGAAGCTACGGCTGACAGAGGAGGAAGTTCCGTCTACGCCTTGCATCCTCAAACACAATGTTCAGACGGGAAGTTTCTTTTTGTTCTGTTTGGATGACTGCGTCGTAGATGTACCGCGCCAGGGAGGTGTGACCGTGTCGTATGTACGTCGCGGGTCGAAGCAGAGCATCTGATCACAGGCCCGAAACGAAATCGACATGGTTATGTGTCAACTGAGACCATTTGAGAACGAGACTGAGGTCATGGTGAAGGGATGCGACACGGCAATTGGCGGCGAGAAGAACAAGCAAAGTACACCAGATGGTTCCAAGGCTGTCCTTTCAGGGCTATCTTGCCCTCTCTCCCATTGCGCTTTTCGTATACATAACCGGCAGACACGACATATGTTGGCACTCGCGCACCATCTTGTGCTGCTACTTTGCCGCGCCCGTGCCACGAGCGACAACCTTCGTTCGCGGCGGCACACACTACCACAAACACATCATCACTGGGAAACCATCGGTACCTAATAGAAGCATATATCAACGGCACGCATTCGACGAGGAAGAGCAGCTTCATTTCAACGGCGCTATAAGATGATATCGCAGCCTCACCGCCTGATAAAGTGGCTTCTCGCTGCGTTGACCCTCACATCCCTACTGGCTACTCTGCTACTTTCAACACGTCCTCTCGCACAAAGCTGGAGCTCCAGAGAGCGAGAGCGAGAGCGAGAGCAGGAGCGAGAGCGAGAGCGAGAGCACATCCCGAAACATGACGTCCAGCAAGTTCGACACCGGTCGGATTCCGGTCCGCCCTCTAATCAAACCAATGGCCAACCATCGCAACGCCCAGAATCCCCCGAGGTTGTCCCACGATGGACGATTGGCAGTGATCCATATTACAAGGCGTGCAAGGCGAAAGGTCAGACATACATGTCCTGGCTATGCAATCCAGACTCAGTACCGCCAGAACACGGTGACTCGTTTTTCTTTGAGTATAGTCACATGGACATGTGGGGCTGGTATGTTACGTTTCCTCCACCAAACGATGATGATGATGATGGGGAGTACAGTCCGCCGTTGATAAGGACCGGTGATGGAGCTATAGAGAAGGGAAAGAAATTCTATTGGGGCAACATTCACCGAACCACTGTCAATGACGTGTTATATGAGCCAACTGGAGGGATTTTCGGCCTTTCGATTTACCCTGAAAGTGGCCTCATTATGGCGAGAATTAGCGAATCGCCTCTCGCCCGTGCCATGATGTTATCGCAAACACCACTTGTAAACGGCAGGCCTGGTACACCAATGGTGTGGGAGATGGATACGTACAAAGTGACCCTGCTGAGGAAATGGTCCGACGTGGCCTTCATCTCATGGAAATATGTCTGTGGCGCTACCGACAATCCAGAGGCTGGTGGTGCTCATGAGATCACCCCAAGCCAGCGTAACTGTGTGAGGGGGTTGAAGTGGGTCGTCCGACACCACGTAGTTAACAAAAACACTCTGAAGATCATCAAGCTCATCTTGAGAAGCTTCGGGAATGTGCGAGGCAAGGCGAAGACGTGGCCGGGCAAGAAAATCAAAAAGGGTGACAAGGGCTTCGTGGCATTGCTCGGCTCGCCTAATGTCTCTGGTGTGGTATTCATGCTCCTGCAGCATGCTAACGAGCTGGGCAGAAAGGAGATCAAATCGATCACTGTCTACAATGATGTCGTTAAGACGCAGTTTTATGCTCCTTCGCTGCTGATTGAGTTGGGCGACCTTGATGACACTTGAGAGGTCTGTTTGTCCTGGCTTGGCGACTTCGTTCGAAGATGGGTTGTTTCCTGGGAGCGTAACCTTCAAATAACCAGCAGGTTGAATGTCCACATTAACCTTCTCAAAAAGATTGTCTCTAGCGGTTTTGCTGCAACCTACCAAGTCTTGTCTTGCTTAACAGCACATAAGGCTCACATCAAAGAGAGTATATGCTTAAAGATTTCTCTCATGACTAGTCAAAGAAACTCAAATAACTTCAGGTCCACATCGTAGATACCCCCTGTCCGTTCACGTCCATAGGTGATCTGCGTTGTGCACGAGGACCTTGTTGACGCTGATGCCAGCTTCCTCTATCCAGTCGATTGTGGACTCAATAAAAGGCAGGACATCGATATCTTCGAACCTCGTATGAGGCCAATCCGTGGCGAAGACACATCTCTCTCCATTGGTGGCCTTAAGTATACCTAAACACATGTCTTTGACGAGGGGATCGTGGGGGTCTTTGCTCAGTCTATACCCGGCGGAAAGCTTGCACCATACATTCGGTTGCTTCAAGAGGGCCGACAGAGCCTGCCATCCAGGCAACTCGCTCGCCGTTTTATACGTGTCCATGGCAGAGGCAGAAGGATGGCCGAAGTGATCGATACAGATCTTGACGTCGCCAAAGGCAGGCGCGACGGTCTCCAGCAACGGTATGCTTTCCATGGCGATGTAGATCTCAATGACCCAGCCAAGCGGACGAACCGCATTGGCGTATTTGGCCATCATTGTAGCAAGCTGGTCCTGGGTGATCTCGGCACCTACAGACTTGAAGTTGAGTCTTACACCTCTGACACCCTGTTCGTGCCAGCTTCTGAGCTGATCGGAGGAGGTCTCGTCCGGGTCGAATTGAACGACGGCTCTACCATGGTTGGGTCCGAGGTCCGGCATTGCTGAAAGCGTGCACGCATTGTCATTACCGTATATTGAAGGCTGGACTACGACCATCTTCTTGATTCCCAGTGGGTCGAAAAATGCGCGTGCATCCTGCATCGTGTGCGCGGCAGGTGTGTATTTTGCCTCAGCAGACAGTGGGTAGGCTACTGGATCCAATATGTGCATATGGCTACACCAGGTCCCTGCTGGGATTTTCGACGCAACCCGAGCGATGGCATCTTTGGAAGACGTCGCGTGCATTCTGAGAGGCCTCTGGCGAACGCCAAATGGTAAGCAACCTACTGTTCGGTTGTACGAAGTTGCACGTAAATATCTCAAGGCAGCGAAATGCAGCATTGAATTGGTGCTGTGGTACTGTTTTGCTGTTTAGATTTGAATGATGATGATGGTGGCGAGTATGGACAGTGGTATGTACATATATCAACCAAAACCCACCTATAGTATACTGTAGACGCTGTATCTATTGTTGGCGATATCGGAGGCTGCCGGAGTCGGGCCCTCTATCTACCCGTTCGTCAGGGGGCTGTCCAAAAAGTGATCGTCTTGCTATGCCGCTAGGAGGTATTGAGTATTCCTACCTCCTAAGCTATAGACTACGAAGACCCCACCTGTTGATGCCGTAACACGATTCATTGCGACGGTGCACCCTCATCAGGATGGTGTCGAACAGCGCTTCTGCGCTTGTATGCCGTTGGCCAAACCTACAGTACCACCGTGGATCGTTTTCATTTTGCGGAGCACGGAGACAATGCAAGTCCAAGCACACGCCATGCTCATACTGTTCATCCGACAATGTCATGCCAATGCCTGCCTACGCCGTTCCTAGGTAGCAGAGGCTTCGACACCAGCTACCTTCTAAGTTACATGGACGAGAAGCCCATATCTGGCGCGCATGGATCCATTCTGCTTATCGTGTTGTCGGATTCGCGAGAGCATCGACACGACAGAGAGCATTCTGCTTCATTCCAACAATGGAATCGAGATGCTGCCAGTCACCAACAAGCACTATACCCAATTTTAACAGGAACAAACTCTTGGATAGTCACCAATGCGTACCCGCTCACTTCAAAGCCATAGCGGACTCGAGCCCAATGTTGTTGGTTCAGCCGGTTTGTCTGTTTCAATGCTTGCAGGTAAATCCTTCGCTCTTACAATCCACCAACACTGACTCGCGCGTCTTTCCTCCCTCGTTCAGCAACATATCAAATTGCCTAGCGTTCTCGTCCAGGACACTTTGTCCTTGGGAAGCTTTGACGCGGCATGTCCCGTCGCAATTGGTGAACGTCATAGATGCATGAGGGGAAGTTGGTATGGGTTGATTCTGACCATTGGAACACAAAGCCAGATCACTGATCGACAACACTTGCCCACACTCGTGTCCAGGCGGGTCTTGCATACCCACAATCCTGCTCCCCGGAGCATCAACCAGCGCTCTCATAGTGGGTTCCGCCCCACCAACGACCTCCATAAGGCTTGGGACTTTTGAGTGGGAACGGCTTCGTGTTGGACGATGCGGTTGACCGCGGCGACTATCTTTCCTTCTCGTCATGTCATAGGGTGTCGTACTGAACATTCCAAGATCGAAATCCTTACTTCCTACCTGCGGCTTCGTTGGGATCGACAGGTACAAGCATTTTTCAAGAGTCTGCGGCATTCGGCAAAGTGCTCATATCCTGATCCCCAAGCACAATAGGTGACTGGAAAGCTTTTCTACCTTACCTGCCAAGCCTGCCTGGGTAATTAATAACTACCTACTGTAGGTAAACGGGGTTTTAAATCACCTCGGTCAATCCTCTCTGACCAGTGTCATGGAACATCGCTCTGCTGCCGTTCTGCATTCCGCCTGAAGCGAGGTCCATTTGTACAACACCCTTAGTATCACTTGCTTCTGGGAGGTAGATGCCTGCGATGATATGCATGTCAGACACATCGCGAGTGTTGCCGTGTTGTCATTGCCATTGATTGATCGCGGGTCTTTTAACGCCGACTACCTTCTAGTACGACCACGCTTCGTGCATGAGCCAGTCATTCAGTCATAGCAACAGACCCACAAGACGTGGTTGTGACACCTTCCAACCTCTCTACCTCCTGACACTCCGTTCGCTCGTAGTCGTTAGAATCTCGGTAAACCACCTAGAACAACCCAGTAAACGTCGTCCAAATTGACTGACCTGCCACCCAGGCCGTATCGTCAACAAGCCTGTCTGCCACAAATTCAGATGTAGAAGGAGACCGTTGATGCAGGGCAGACGTCAAACGTGCCTGCTCATGCTTGTGTAGCGTCTTCTGCCATCGCTTTTACCTTCGCCGGCCACATTGATCGCAGTCCAAAGCTCGTTTAGTTGTCCTACCGACTGTTTCATAGCGTAGACCGCATATGTGCTGCTTCTTGCAACGATCGACATCCCTACCACCTATGTTAGTGTCTCTTCCTACATCAACATGTTGCTCGTATAGAGACCTATCGCTATCGGCCCTAGACAAGTCCACCTGAGTGCTCTACATGCCGCTCAAGTCCTGCAGATGCACACAAATCGGCCTCCACATGGGTGATTCCAGAAGCGATCGCATCGAGGGTTTTCGGGTGTGCCTCGGTGGTAGCTGTGGACCACTAGCATCACCCCGAGGGAAAACGGAAGTGACGGTGAGTCGCAACAGCATAAATACCATGGCTCTGCTTCCCTTTGGTTTTTGAATTGATCATTATATCACACAACAACTACGACAACGCCTTTTGCAAAACACCCCCAAAGCTCCCAAAATGCGCGCTGCTACTATTCTCCTCTCATGCGCTGGCATGCTAAGCACTACCATGGCTTACGACCTATGTACGTCACTCCAACCCCTTCCCGGTTCTGTACAGAAGAAGGATCGCGAGAAGCACTCAAAAGGAGGCCGAACAGAACGATTGCTAATGGAGGTGAAATAGTCACCATCAGTCTTTACAACGATGAATCCTGCAAGGACCACGTCGGATATGTCGAGGACAACAAAGCAGGTTGCTTCAATGTTCCATTCGGCTCCTGCTCGCCTCTCGATGGATACAATGGCGGATGGTACCTTACCGCCTACTATGATGAAAACTGCAGCGGCGGCGGAATCAGTTCGTTTTTGCCCATCATTGCCCCTTCGTAAGAATGAGACTAATGACGTGTTGTAGGCGACAAGGGCGACTTTGCTGAAGGAATCGTTTGCGTTGACAACACCGTGGCAATCGGTAAGCCTCAAACCTTCAAGAGTGTTAAGGTCTACCGGTAAATTCCTTCGTGGGGTTGTCAATCTGCTGGAGGGTGTTGGCCTTTCAACAGATTTATTAGCAGACCAGTTTGGACAAGCAAAAATATCAGACATGTAAATGCATGCCGCGTTGACCAACACAGCTGGCATACTCAACCGATTCGATAGCTGGTATTTTCAATATATGTCTGGCACACCAGACTGTTCTCTGACCTCATGCCACAAACTTGTCTTGTTTCTTGAAAGAGCGATTGTATTTCAACATGTCTTTCTCGCCGGTTTGACCACGCAAGTCATCCATCCTATTGTCCAAACGGGCCATGAAGTCGGCCACGAGGCGGGAAGGTGAATCAACTTCTCTGAGAGTGTTGTCTCAGCCTCTTTCCAGAATTGTGTATTAAAGTCAATTGTCTCGACATACGAACACCGTCTTGATATTGATGGTCTTTTGATGTAGTAAGAAATGGTTCGTTTGGACAAGAGTGGCGAAGTATTGCATGATCAAGGTATAAGCCAAAATGCTGTCGATACTACCTAGCAAATCTCGCGATGACTCAATGACCGAGTCGAATGCGCTCGAACCTCAGTTTATTCGAGGTGTCTTTTTGTTTCGAGGTAATTTTATTCTTATAGCCTGTGTTGCTTTGCTGTCTGCCAAGGGTTGAGCAAATTCTCGATGGACAAGTCACCTTGTCCTAGTATGAACTGGGCTCATAACATGACAATCATGGCTAAAATATATAACAAGAATCGTAAAATCTAATCATGGCCTTGGTGGAAAGCGTTTCGGGTGAAAATGCTGTAGCCACCCACCCTCATTCAATCCATCGGTAGACTGGACGAGGGTCGAGCTGATCGGCGTTGTGTCCGTGCCTGTCCGCGCCAGCTACTGCACGACATCTTCTCGCGTGTCACACGCGAGCTACATACGCCACCGCTACCCCATTACATTCGATCCAGTAATTGGGGTAAAGTTTGAGCCGACTTACGGACGATGGGTCTTACAGCGATGGGTTGATGGATCGAGACGACTTGTGCGAGATGGTGATTGCAGAAAGGCCAACGACTGCTTGTACTGTGAATTCGCCAACCAGCGGCTTGTCTTCATGCAGGTCTACCTGGTTAAGGATCGCTGGAGGGAGCGATATGATGTGATATGGCAATGCTTGTCGCAGTGATCACTGCGCAACACTGTCCTGTTGCAATACCCTTTTTTGTGCAATATCGCACACAACTCGAAACCCACCGGNAACATGCATGCATACACAGTACTCTACAGTGCCTACATCAAGGCATCACGTCCACATCCACATCCGCACATGGTATCGTGCGCTCCCAACCCGACCTTTGTCAGACCCTCCTTTTCTCCGACTGGAATAGATGGTGGGCCCCAAGTGTGGGTTACACGGCGTCGACAAGCTTCAAAACTCCAGACGGATTCACTCTTAGGCGCGTCAGCTGTGCGATACACAGGCTCTTGCTTCGGACCAGTCTTGCTTTCTGTCGTGCCTTATGGTATTGTCCAATCTCCCCCGCGCTCCTTTTCCTTGCTACAGTACCCTTCTCGAAGATGAAAGGAGGACGTCCATGGTCTTCTCCTCGTGTTCCCAGTGCTCCTCGTGCTCCTCGTGCCTTACCTTGCCCTGCCCTTGTCGCGAGACTACACCACGCCACGCCACGCCACGCCAGACGAGAGTATCCGAGTGTCTCAAGCGTGTCTTCGGCAGTCGTTCGTCCTGCGTTGTCTGGACTGGCCAGCGCTGACCGCCGTCCGTGATCCTGCCGCCAAAGCCGACAAACGCGATTGAAGAAGCTTGCAGGCGCGCAGGTATTGTCCAACAGCAGATTAAGGGGACGATCCTGCGCACCTCGGGTGTCCAATCCGCGTGAGCGATACTGTCGCAATTACACCACGCTTCTCTACTCCGCCCAGCTCGACTGGCTTAAAATAAGACGCCCAACAGTAGGCGAGGGTACGGATATACGTGCCAGGGCTTCTAGAGAGCTGGAGTACAGTACAGTAACCCTGGGAACACCTTCAGGAAGGCGCAGCTTAGGTAACACACTCTGCGACCCCCATTCGTTCCTGCCATTTCTCCTCCGTCCTGTTGCTGCTCAGGCATCCCATTTCCGACGTCTGGGCCTCACTGACTTCACTCCACTTCGCTTCCACTCACTTCCCCTCGCCTCACTTCTTCTTGTTCGGCTTCGTTGCCCAAACAAACGCTCGGCCTGGAGTCCACTTCTCTAGCCGCTTTGACCTCCCCACCTCTCGGCTCAGGACATCCATACTTTCGCAGCCTTTCAGCGTTTCCAACATCACTGCGTGTCGCTACCGTTTCGTGGTACTACGATCTGGTCGCAGTTGATCAGACTCGTCGTTCCCAACACCCGCGATTGTCCTGGTCTCTGCATTCATCGGTCGCAATCTACCGCCCCGCCGTCGACGTCGACTTTGAAATTGATGGCCATTTCACGTATCATGTGTTTCGGCAGCACGCAAAAGGAGGATCCGGACTTAAAGAAGAGCAGAGATATCGAAAGGCAACTTCGAGATGATCAAAAGCGCATGGCAAAGGAGGTGAAGGTCCTCCTACTTGGTAGGTCATGACATACACTTAGACCTTCAGGAGTCGCTCAGGGTCTTCGTTCGCGCAGCTGGTGATTGGTGTGACTTACAGAAAGTTCTCAGGTGCCGGCGAGTCGGGAAAATCCACAGTGCTCAAGCAAATGCGATTGATTCACACAAAGGGCTTCTCAAAAGACGAAAGGAAGCAATGGAAGGTGACGATCTTCAACAACCTGCTCCACGCTTTCCAGGTTGTGTTTGGCGCAATGGAAGAGCAAGAGGTGGACTTCGCAGATCCGGACAATGTTCGCTTCGCAGAGGTCGTTGCTGCCGATCCCGATATCTCTGGCGAGGACCCAATGCCAGCAGATTGCCTTGTAGCATTCAAGGCTCTCTGGTCAGATGCGGGTGTGCAGGAGGCTATCAAAAAGGGCAACGAATATGCACTTCATGACAACTTGTCCTAGTATGTGAACTGTCCCTGGTATCTTCCTACTGTGTTGCGCAATACTAACACCCGTGGAAGTTACTTCACCGACCTCGATCATCTCTTCACTAAGGAGTACCTTCCTACCGATCAGGATATCCTGCGCGCTCGCTTGCGAACAACTGGCATAACAGAGACCATCTTCGAAACCGGAAACCTGACATACAAGATGTTTGATGTTGGTGGCCAGCGTAGTGAGCGTAAGAAGTGGATTCACGTGTTTGACAACGTCAATGTTGTTTTGTTCCTAGTCGCAATCAGCGGCTACGATCACGTTCTGGTCGAGGACCGCAACGGCGTTAGTATAGGCGCGCCCTTGTTCTCATGAATGCTTTTAGCTGACTGAAATGATTATAGAACCAAATGCGCGAAGCCCTGATGCTATTTGAAAGCATTGCTAACAGCAAGTATTTCGAGAAGGCCGCCCTTATCCTCTTTCTCAACAAGATTGACATTTTCCGCTCCAAGGTTGCCAGTGGAAAGGCGCCTATCCGCCAACAATTCGCCGACTATACCGGCTCAGACACAGATGTCGACGCTGGCCAGCAATTCTTCGCCCAGAAGTTCAAGAATCTCATCAGAGATCCTCAAAAAGACGCCTACGTGCACTTCACCAATGCTACCGACACAAACCTACTTGACAAGACGATGAAGAGTGTACAGGATATGATCGTTCAAAGAAACTTACACCAGCTCATGTTGTGAGACAGCTCTCATTTTCGGTCTTGCACTAGAGAAATTCCCCTTTCCGAGACAGTCCCACAATCCGGACGGACACCTTCCATGCACACGAACTTCTTCTTTGCGTTTGATTCGCAATGGCAGACTGGTCTACAGGTATCACTGATGGATCATGGGGGTCCAAATGAGGTTGGTAACGTTTTACGACCCTTTCAATCCGACAATTCACCAGAGCAACATGCCTACCCAATTCCGCATCAATCTAGCCGGCACAATCCCATCTTCACATCATCTTGCCAGACCGTCCGTCATTTCCCTTCGCTGAGAAACTCACGCAGTACTCGGATCGGCGTCTGGCAAAGAAAACTGGCAGTCATCCATCAGACCGTCATACCAGTGCCTTCGGTGGTAGGATCGAACCACAGACCGGGGTCTATAAAAGTGATGCAACTCGGTCTTCGTGGCCTTGATCATTGACAGTCTTGAGCCTTTCTCAACCATCTAGCAGGGCGTTCGAGGAAAGCGTATTTGTGTATCTTTTTTTTTCCCTCATGGAGTTGCAGGAGGTCAGCCCTCACAACAAGACGGCATTTTTGTTCTCTTTTCGTCCCCCTTGAACCTCTTTACGACGGGATGGATGTTGATTGGAACAGTGGAATCTGCTGATGGATACACCTGAGGGGTCTTCATCTGTGACCCAGAAGACTCACCTGTCACAAGATACCTACCCATCGTGACGGCAACACAAGCTTCAGTAAACTTTATACTTCCAGCGCGTACTTGTGCCGGGTAGCTGTTCATAGAATGAAGTGGACGATTCATTATCACGATTACAGTTCTTTTCTCATCCTCAATCCCCAAGAGGCTTCGTTGTAACTTTCATCATTCCTGGTCAATCCGGTTTGCGACCTACAGTGTCATGTACTGACTGCAGCTTCAAGTTACTGAATCTCACATTTCCTATGGCTGCCATGGATTATTGCCCTGCGTCAAATGTGCTAATCTTCTGCCGCGTGCGAGGCATATGGAGGTTGTCTTCAACGGTTGAAATCATGTTCATATTCGATTGCAACTGCAACAGATGCCAAAGCAGCACGACCTCACATGGCAATCTTCACTCCTCTTAATGTCTGGAGCGCAAGCATCTGACCCCAATGTGAAGCATTAACGACTTCATCCAACTGGGACCGCCGGCTGCTCTGTCCAGGCTATGCCATGAGCATGACAACCATCAACTCCACACTTCCTCCTGTTCGCTCTTGATTCTGAGCAGATGGCAACACAATCAGCTTCATTACGGTTGGCGTCAGAGCGGATCAGATCTCGGCCTTACGATCCCAGGAGTTGGACGGCGCGAGCGTGCACACTTCGAGATCAATTACAGTGTCCAGAACTCGCTATGGGCGATCTCTGGAAGGCGGCAAGGCTATGCAGCGACCTGCTCGCCGGCCTCATGGAGCAGTCACAAGTGGCACATGAACGCGAGAGTGGTCGTGCAGTCTGGCTGCTGGGCTCCAAATGTGGGTTCTGGATGTCCAGCGACGAGGATGATACCCTTTTACCTTGGAGCAACGGTAGTTCTCAGGTGGAAGAACAAAACCGTAACGCATCTTTAGTGGCGCTTGGGGAGGAACGAAAGTTGGTAAGATCCATGATGCAGAGCTTGTCCAACAATGCAGGAGCCAACAATCCAGGAGGTGTGCAGGCCGAGGTGCAGTACATTCCGCGTCTGTATCCGTGGATGAAGCGCAGGCACCGCAACCGCAGCAAGACTGTCGTGGCGAGGCTAGCAAGCGAGGCGATGGCTATAAGCAATGGCCGCTGCAGCGTTCAGCGGCATGCGATCAGACTTCCGCGGCAAGGATATGAGGCCGGCTCGAACATCCTCGGCGTGTACGCTGTGAAGGATATTCAACCAGGTGAAATGATCATGAAGGTTGATACCACTCTCTGGGCTTGCGATGGGGGCTGTTCGACATTCTTAGAACTGCATGCCGACGAGAGCCGCGAGCACATCCGGCCATGGAAGAGCAACCCATCGAGACTACGGGTTGGCGATACACGGCCCTGTCCCCAAAACATGTTGCTAGATAAGGTACTGCTTCAGTGCTGTCGCTCCGACGCAACCGTCAGCTCTGGTCGAGACCTAGCTTTTGCAGATATCACAAAGAGTGCTATCCAAGGGAAGCGAGCTCGGCTCTCATTTGATCAATCCGATATCGAGGCTGGCACCTGCTACACCATACACCCACTCGATCATCCTGTAGTAGCAGGTCTCACAGCAGCATACTGCCAGACAGCGCCCAGGCCGCGCACTCTGAACCTCTTTGCCGACATTCAACAGCCGAACGAAGTATTGCAACGAGAAGGCAAGATCGACATCTATGCAGACGACAGGTTCGACAGCTGGGTGATCCTCACGGTACTGCGGCGGCTGGAGATTAATGCGACGGTCACGCCGATCTCGGCCTCGCTGTTCCCCATATACAGCCTGTTCAACCATTCATGCGATGAGAGTGTCTCTTGGGGTTCTCCCGTCCACAACCCCGGCCACCATGACAAATTGGAGTTGACTGCGATACGCGCGATTGCAAAGGGAGAGCAGCTGACAATTTCGTATAATCCGTACCTGCGCGGCATGGACCGTCGTGATCGGCAGCGCGGCTTGGCCCTGTGGCTAGATGGCGATTGTGCCTGTTCGACCTGTGAGGACGAGAAGGGGAGAGAGGATGAGATGAGATCGTCATGCGGGAAAAGTCCGTCTGCAGAACTGCTGGGTCACACTAGACGTCCCTCCTGGGATGTGCTTAGGGNAGATGACGAACATTATAACTGGTGAATTGCTAAGATAGTGAGAATATCTGGATTGGTGCCACCCTTTCTTTTGAGTAAGTACACCCCTAGATTCTGTATAGTCTTTCACCATGTTCGGCGGTGAATATCATTCTCTGTCAATCCACACATATTGCGAAGCCCAATTCATAGTGGAGACATAGCCTCCGGAGGATCGCCATTCCATCGTATACCTGACTCGCCTACCCATCATCGACCGTTCAGACCTTGATGTTCCTTACGACTGAAGCCGAATCACATGAGATTGAATCATCACAGCAGCTATAGGGACGAGAAGGCTTCAAATCGAGGGACTCAAAACGGAACCGGTATGAGAACGGGCGTTCAAGTTCGTAAATCATGTTGACTACTCGTCCAACCCAAGAACACGCTTGATCTCGCCGACACTGGAGTGGTCTCGTGTGTGAGCCATTCTGTGGCCCCACTTGAGCTTACCAACCTCATCATTCTCGACAGTCTCGAACAGCCACTCGCCTCCATTCTGGGAAACCTTTCCGCTCTCGAGGAATCCCGTCCCGGCCTTGATGACATTCCAGGTTGATGTTAGATTGACGGCCCAAGTGCTACGCTGGATGTACTCGGGTTTCTGACTACCGACAGACAGACTCTCTTCCATCCCAAACAGGTTGTAAAGCTGCCTTTCCGAGTCGGTATAGATCGGATAGGGACATTGAGTGCGGGAGATGTAGTCAGCGATACGCGAATGACCTCCACAGCCCACTATTGTTATAGTCGTTGGAAGGGAAGATTCTCGCTCGAGTCGAGAGGGAGGAAGTTCTGCCGCAAGGGTTTTGAGATAGTCTTCACAGTTCCCGCAGTAAAAATGTCGGATGAAGATGATCAGATGCTGGCCAGGGCTGGAATACAAATCGCCAAAGCGGTGGGTCTTGCCGTCTTTGTCTTGGATGGGCACTTGCGCAGCTGATTGCAGTGTGTTGGCATCTAGAAGCGGCGCATTGTCTGCCATGTTGCTGCGAACCTGGGTACGCGTATTGGTCGGTAGGAGATAGTGGGACCACGGGTATCAACGGATCTAGACCATGGGGAACTGCAAGGTGAAAGTATATACTATTGCTTGTGGATCCAGACGCGGGGGCAGGACATTTCTGTCTCCCGCCAAATGGTGTACTGTATCTCGCACGTGAGAACAGACCCGAGAAGCATGCAGTCAATGCAGGTCGGGAGTGCAGGAGACAAAGAGCGAGAGCTGGAGACCCCTGGGTAGATCGACGGCCAGCTGCACGTCGAGGGCAACTGACGTTTCCAGACTGCGCACGCTCGGGCCAGCACTTCCGTCGCCAAGCCCGGCTGCGGTTTGCAGTCACTCTCTGGTCTTCCCCGACAACGCTTGCGCCTTATCATCCATCACTTTGCGCCCTGGCTGTGTGTCTCCAATTGCAACCAACTCTCGGGCTTGGTGAGCGAACGGGAAAGCGTCGAAGGATATTCCCAGATTGCATGAGATGTTTACAAGCAGGTTCACCCGCGTGGCCCATCGCGCCGTCGCCTCCGCCACAGGGTCTGCTTCCACCGCCGCTCCGCTCTCAACCTCCTCAACCTCTGCCGCGGCGACGTGTGTAGCGGCTTCCAAGTCGCCCCAATCCCACCAGCGCAGGCCCAGCTCCAGCAAGGCCAGCTGCCCTCCAGACAGCAACAGCAACAGCAGCGGCAAGCAGGCTCCGGCGGTCAAGAATGTGGAGCATGCAGCGCCAGGCGAGCAGCGTGCGGATGAACACCATCTGACTACCCCTTCATCTGCAAGACATGTCAGGAGATCAACCCGCGGTAGAAGGACGGGAGCTGCGGCTGGGAAGAAGGGCGATGGAAAGAAGCAAAACGCCCTCGCTATCGACCCTGTCGCCGATCTTCCCATTGTCCCCGTGATGGCAGGCGTCTATGAGCAAGGTAAATGAAGGGCTCTCCCTTTCAATGATGGTGGACTGTATGAACTAACTTGCCCAATCATCAGCTTTCAAACTGTCGAACTTCTTCTCACTTTACCGACCCGTCTCCCTCACACCTGGTCAGATCCCACCGCCTGCGTCAACAGAGGCGTTCGATTCCATCTTCTACTCCAAGCCTGAAACCGACTCATGGGCTCATGGAGATTCTTCCAAGCGCCAGCCAGAGGACGTCATCTATACCCTAAACAGTACCATCGAGGCGCTAGAAGAAGGTGGATCACCCACGGCTGAGAAGGACGTGAGGTGGGAAGCGTTGAAGGATGGTGAGACTGACAACCTGGGGTTTGGAATGCTCACCAAGCTTGATGGAGACGGTCTGTTGAGGATGAAGAGTGCGGAAGAGCTTGCGGCGAGGTTCACACCATTCAAAGCACCCCCTCCCCCTGTCCCTTTCGGTGTTCAGACAGCATCTTCACCACAAGTGGTGGAGAAGAAGGCTTCGTCGAGCAGCCAGAAGCAAAAATCGACTCGCGCTCGCCCTAAACAGAAGAGTTACACGACGACAATCGTAGTGACGGAGTCAACGACTCCCGACGGCCAGCGGACCTACAGCGCCACCTCATCTCCAATGGTGCGCCTACCAGATCCCGAAGCCCGGCGAAAGGCAACCATCCGTGAGCCTTCCCAGGTGGGACGGAAGCCACAGCAACCCTTCCTGGAGCGGATGCAGAGGAGGCAGAAGGCGACGTTCTCGCGCTGGCTCAAGATCGAGAATCCAGCCGGCCGCAAGAAGATCAGCATGCTGCTGATCAGCGTCAAGCGTCAAAGGAAGCTGAAGATGAAGAAGCACAAGTACAAGAAGCTCATGAAGAGGACGAGGAACCTGAGGAGAAGGCTTGACAGGGTATAGATGGGGTTTGTGAAGGCGTCACTTTCTGGAGTTGAGTTCGACCCTTTGCGTGAGGTTGTCGGATAATTATCCCGCACGGCTGCAACACCTACACCCGTTGTGCTGGATGTGCGCCATTGCGCTCCGCTGCTACATATGTGCAAAGTTAGAATTAATACCTAAGGGTATCACGGTGTTTACATGTACACATAACAATGTTCATTCTGATATCTCTCCATGCCCACGATACCCACAACCCCGTGCTGTGGCGAGATTTATCAAAGAACGAGGTAACTACCCACGTCCGTCCTCTGCATGTGGCAGAACCTTGCTCGCTTAGTGTACTTACCTGCTCACGAGGCGCACATGTTGGGTCGCCAGCGCTGTTCGTCCCTGTCCATGCGTCCATTCTCAAAGCGAAGTTCCCACCGATGGCTATGAGAGACATCAGACGAAAGAGTGTGAGGATGTTGAACCTCGGGATGTACACTCGGGTACTTCCGTCAGGCAATCAGGCAGACCTGGTACCGTTAGGCAGTACGAGGCCACTGCAAAGAGAAAGTCTGCCTCAGGCACCCATACCCTTTCAACAGGGTCCCGCCCCGTCCCGTGCCGTGCCTTGGCTTGAAACAGCACAGACCTGAGTCTTCGAGAGTGTGGGGAGAGATGGGCGACTTCTATGTGACAAGGTGTTGGAGGCGCAGGGACAAAGAGTCGTGTGAATGGGCACGTGAGAGTGTTCATGCGGAAGTAGAACGAGCAACCTGATTGATGCTTTCCACAACCGGCCTATCACGATATGCATCGCGCACTTGTCCAGCACCAGTGGAGCGCAAACGTTCCAAGGACCCTGTCTTGCCTGTGACCATCCGCTGTGGGGTGAAAGAAGGCGGAGGGCTTCTGCGGGAGCTGCCGAATGCACGTGATTTGACTCCTCTCGTTCGTCTCTTTCACTCTTGAGATCACACTCACCCTCACACTCACGTTCACGTCCACGTTCACGTTCGCGGTCACGGCCACGGCCATGGTCAGCAGCTCGAGATTTCTACCATCGTCTCAATTCAAGTCATAACTTCTCCTCTACTCCAGGGATCACCACCAGCAAGCAACAAGCCCAGACGCTCGCACACAGCCTCCTCCATTCCACCCCGCCCGAAGCAGCGTCCCGTTTCTGGCCTACCGTCTCCCGCTAGTCAGGGCCGAACACAGGCCGTCCGCTATCCGTCTATCCGTCTCTCCCTCTGTCGAGCCAACGAGAGGGTTGGTTGTGTTGTATCTCTGCTGCATCCGCCTCTGCATCTGCGTCTGCAGCCCGCGCAGTAGGGTCTCCTGCTGTGTTCCCTTACTGGAATATACACCTCTCCAACCCCATCACCGCCTTCGCGGACCAACAGTCCAAGGACGGCGAATGGCAGCTGCCAGCCGCATGTGCTGCATCGACATTCCTGTCTGACACCGGTGTGTGGATGCATTTCACCTTGGCCCATTCAAGGGTCCAGCCGAGCGCGAGGCACAGGCTCAAGCATTGCACAAGCACTGGACAGGCACAGGCACAGGCATAAGGGCACAACAAGGGCACAAGGACACAAGGGTCTTTTCAACCCCCCNTCCTATTCTCACCCTCATCCTCCCTCTATCAAACGATCAACGGTCCATATCCACATTCTCCATCCGCTGCCACCTTCACCTTCGCTCCCTGACTGGCCAGGCTTACTGTCTCGTAGGTCCACACTCGCGCTCCTCGTCGCTCTGGCCCGATTTCTCGCTCCCCAATCCCCAGCTTCTCCTCGCTCTCGGTCTCCGCTCATCCACCACTTCGTGTGGGAGGAGGCGTGATGTCGCATCTGCAGCCGCCGGAGAATACGCCACGGCCGGGCAACCCTCGGTCCATCACTGACCCTACGCTTTCTTCCACCCACACCTTCTTTGTCAGCAACCCTATCACTCCAAAGTCTTCTGTTGGCCGTGATAGAAATAAGAACCCTTATTCTCGCTCTCACCTGCGCTCCAGAAGTGGTGGCTCGACTCTACGTGCGCCGCCGATGACTAGGGCCCGGTCCATGCCTACCGTCAGCACTATGCGCTCCATGGACAGCGCTCAGGCGCCTTCGCACTCGTCTGTGAAGATCCCTCTACGTGTGCGCTCGCCTTCCAATCCAGCGTCGGAGGAAGCCACTTCGTCCAGTCTGCCGCTGCGTTCGCCAGCTTCCTTCGACGGCACCAGTGCAATCGAGAGTATCCAGGAGGACAGTGAGCTCGAGTTGCCGCCTCGTCCCCAACAGCTCGCTCAATTCGCACCTCTGCGTTCTACTTCACTACAGCGTAGACGTCCCACCTCTCCACTTCACACGGCACAGTATACATCGACAAGCGCACCTTCATTGTCTGGCTTTGCTGATCAGAGCGTCGGGAATAACACGCCGAGCTCATCCTCTGGGTCAAACAGCCCTTCTTTTGGCCCTGTCAGATACAATGAGACTTATCCAAGCCTGCACCACTACGCCAGCACCTCGTCCTTCTCTAGCATGCCTAGTACTCCCACCTCTACCCGCTCGAGATCACCGAGCATCTCCTCTTTAGATACGATTGAGGACGAACCTGACCTGGAGTCGGAAGCGGTAGAGCAAGAACGTGAGGAACGCCTCAAGCTGGCGGCAGAACGTGCTGAAAGAGGTGAAGAGGACGATGAAGACTTTGGCAGACGGCGTAGCCTAGACGCTCAGAGACAAGGATTTGGCTTTGGGAGAGGCGGGGGCATGTCGCGGGAAAGGAAGCGATGGTCAGTATGTGGGGGTGAGCGCAGGGCGGACCTACTGGATCTCGAGACCATCTGGGAAGACTGATACAGACAAGTCGAAGAGTGCTGTCGATACTGGATCATTCTCCTATTGGCGGAAAGACTGGGCTCTACCAAACTTGCGGCCCATCTTTTCCTTGTCTTTTCTCTCATTTACACTACTCGCAGGAAACATACGGGCACAGCAGGGCGTTTATCGGTGGACGGTCGATCATACACATGGTCGGAAATGGAGTTTCATCATGGCTTTCGAATTTTTGCGCGGATACCCATCTTACCTGAGCCAGCGTCTTGAGTCCACACGCACCGACACGAACCACGACTTCGCGTGTGTCGACTCCATGGTGATCAGCCATGCATCCTTCTACGCCTGGTCTTGAAAGCACTCTAGGTAGTGATCATAGTGATTGTATTCGGACGTGACCAGAATGAACGAACACGCTTGCTGTAGCCTGACTCTCCAGGTTGGTTGATCTTTAATGTTGCGAGTGGGGCTGGTCGTCTGTCTCGTTATGCCGTTCACCTTACCGTTAAGTCCTGTATGGCATGGAGGCTTATCATGAAGCGTATCGGATCGGGTCGTATCTCGATGCCACTGGACGCTTACCACATACTGAGATCTCACTATCAATTACCTAAGACTGGGCACGGGATATGCCGGATGAGGGGCAGCAATGACGTCGATCGGAGGTAGCGCCATTGAAACCTCCGCCCCGGTTTAAGGTTCCAGCTGTCGCAGGCCGGCAATGACGGCGGGAACGAAAGGGCGGATGACGAAGATGCCGGACCTGCCTCAGGCCACAGCGGCGCGACTGATGCCCACTTCGATTCGACTCGACTAGACTCGACTCGACTCAACACACACACACAGACAACCTCTGCCCTAGTAACGTTGACGTCGCATCGTCTCTCCCACAGCAGCATTAGCTCTGCCCTGCCGCATATCGCACAACAAACAACAACGACCACGATTGAGACTTGCATTCCAGTTTCCCGAATTCGCCAAGCTGTGCCCTAGCTCCGCCCCCCCTGCAAGCGTCATAGGTTCCGTGTCTCTCTGCCCGGCTTCGAGGGCCTGGTAGCGCCGATTATCCACGCCTAGAGAATCTCTCTGCCTGCACTGCGATTTCCCCATATCTCTAGAACCACCACCACCGTCACCACCACCACCGACGGCGACAAAGACGCTCCTGGTGGTGATCACTGCTTTGCACATCTATCTGTCGCATACTACTCCCCACTCAATCCGGGCAAACTGTTTTTCGCCAAAGTCTCAAGATGAGTTGGAAAGGTTTCCAGAAGGGCATCCAGAGGGTATGACGTCCCGGTCCTCGCGTGCGCTTGGTTCTCCACACCCAGCGACGAAGAATACAACTGTCTCAACAGTCACGGCCATGGACAAGATTTGCTGACTTGTCCGTAATCACAGGCTCCCCAGAGTCTTAGGCAACGGCTCAACCGTGGCGAGATCACCAAGGATGCCTTCTACATTGACGCAGAACGCCGATTCGCAGATCTGGAGAAAGAGACAAAGGCACTGCACGACGAGAGCTCGAAATACTTCAAGGCGATCCACGGCATGCTCGACCACCAGATCGAGTTCTCCAAAGCTTGCGCCGAGATCTACAAGCCCATCTCCGGCCGCGCCTCAGATCCGAACTCATTCTATGATGAGGTCGGCAATGCAGAGGGTATCCGTGCTTGTGAGGAATATGAGGCTATTGTGAATGAGCTGAAGGCCAGTTTGGCGCCTGAGCTGGAGATGATCGAAACCAGGATCGTCAAGCCGGCGGACGAGCTCATGGAGGTGATCAAGGTCGTAAGGAAGGCGTGTGTCAAGCGCGATCACAAGCAGCTGGACTTTGATCGACACAACAATACTCTCAAAAAGCTGGAAGAGAAGAAGGACAAATCGTTGAAGGACGAAAAGGCGCTGTATAAGGCAGAGAATGAGGTGGAGAATGCGACGCAAGAGTACAATTACTACAATGAGTTGCTGAAGCAGGAACTTCCGGTGCTGTTCAAACTCGAGAGCGAGTTCATCATTCCGCTCTTCCAGTCGTTCTACTACATGCAACTCAACGTCTTCTATACCCTGCACGAGAAGATGCAAGACATGGATATCGGCTACTTCAACCTGCAGCTCGGCATCGAGGAGGCTTTCGAGATGAAGCGCGGCGACATCCAACAGCAAGCAGAGGCACTGGCAATCACCAAATTCAAGACCACTGGCGGGCCTCGCAAGCCTGCGCATCTGAGGTTCCAGAACAGGCTGGAGAACAAGCCGGAGAGGCTGGCAATCGGGAACGGCAAGGCCAGCGACAGCGAGTCTGCTGCACCCTCGCCGGTGGGGNTGGGTAGCAGCGCACAGGATCTCTCAGACGCGCCTCCACCAGCCTACTCGCCTCTCCCCTCCCAGAGCACGAGTGGCCTCGCCCGTGCAAGCAGCATCGCCAAGTCGAAACCCCCGCCACCAGCGCCCAAGAAATCCTCCGCCCTCTCGGGATACCCGATCGTCTACGCCATGTACAGATTCGACCCCATCGGCCCGGACGACCTCGCCTTCGAGAAGGGCGACGAGATCAAGGTCATCAAGCAGGAGGCCAGCGCTGAGGCCTGGTGGCAGGGTGAGCGGAACGGTCGTACTGGTGTCTTTCCAGGTAAGTCATTTTCTATCCACACATCCTGTCGAGTGGTGGTATTTCGATATGGGCTCCTCACTGACCTTTCTGGCTACAGGCAACTACGTCACTTTCAACAAAGCCGAAGTGCCGCCCGATGAGTAAAGCTATGCGGCCGTCAGCGTCGGTTTCATTCTGTCTCGTCCGCATGTTCGAACGCACTGCATTCTCGCCTGAGTGGTGACGTCTTTGGGAAAGCCTTGTCAATCAAATTCTCGAGTCTAGACTTTTTTCCAGTGATCTCGGGATCGATCAATCAATCCATGAATGAATGTCTAATATGACCTAGTCGTCCTCTTGAACCCACGACGGGTGAGCACGGACTGTGCCTCCTCCTTCTGGCCGCTCTGTCTAATGATATCATACTCTTCAGACCTCACTCAATATTTGTATCCTTTTCGTCCCATCATCGCGTGCTGCCCGTATGTTCGATCGTCGGTAGTGTGAAGGCAGCCTGGTCAGTGTCATGTACCCTGCATGTCTACGAGAAGATACTTAGTGGGCTGTTGATTGGTGCAGGCATACAGATGCGAAAATTNCTGAATCGATCCGCACTGGGTTCGAACAATCAGAAAGTTAGCAAGGCGTTGGCAGTGGCAAGGTACCTGTCATGTTGCAGACCTTACAGTCCCCTACCAGTTGAGGTGGAAGGTGGGTACATTAATATGAAGTACCTAGGTAGGTAGGTAGGTACAGATGCAGGAGATATGCCTTGGTTATCCAATAGGTATAACTAGGTATTACCTTTTACACCATCACCTCGTACATCATCTACATTATTCCGACTGGTTGTTAATATGGCATCCCTGTAATTAGCAAATGTATATGTTTTGCAAGTGCCAACTGGCTTGAACTCTTCTACTTTCCAATCGGATCGGTCGTTATTATTAGCTGTATTGTATTGAGTGCTCTAACGTATAGCTGCGAGCAAAGCACAAGCTGAAGGGTGTGAAATCTATAACCAATGGCTACATAGGTAGTCTATAACAGTAAAATTTCTACGTCTGACAATCATTATAATCCTTGTTTAGTATACCGCCTGTCGTACTATTAATATTCATACATCAACCTAGAATGCGCGATATGACACATGTGCTAGATGGATATCAATGGAGATAGTTACCCAGCAAGGCCGACCGTATTCTGACAACGCTGCCAAACTTGAGCCTACAGTAATATAAATACTGTCAACACGCAAATATTCATGGCCTTAACCACTGTACAGAAACTTGGTACAGATCGACGGCTAAGGGGTGCATGCATTCGATCTTCGCATGTTACGATCAATCGATACATACCGTGACGGTGCCGTCCCAACCCTGAAGCTTAGGGTTACAGAGTGCAGACACACGACACATGGGGCGGGAGCGGGGCGAACCCTGATTCCACGTGCAGTCGAGCCGAGGCATAGGCGCCAAGCTCAGCATAACTGAGAGTTACCTCATCATGAATTGAACCACACCATTAGTGTTCGCGTCATTATCAGAATCACAACACGAATTATATCCACCACAACCGCCTCGAGCTGGACAGCATTCGCCCCAGCAGTGCGCAAGCATCGACCCATCAGAGACCGCAACGCGGAGGAATGGACAGCATCATTGCTCGTGGGCCTTGAAGGAGACCGATCGCTTGAGGACATGGTCAATTTCTAGCAGACGATCTACGACAATAGGATTAAGCGAAGTCATGGCGCATATACCGGAGAAGACGCTGCAATGGCTCTACAGCGTCCTTGGGGTGTGTCTACAATGAGTCCGAGGACGATCGTCCAAACCCATTCCGTGTGCGACATTTCGCTGAGAGAGTATCTTGTGGTGACAACAGGAATACCTCGACCCGCGACGTACCTACTCCGACGTCGTCGCCCTCCTCTCCACCAACCCCTCGTTCGCGCCACGCACCGAGGTCCATCACTCCGAGGATGGGTCGTCCGCTCTAATGCTCACCCTGACCGGCACCCAACCGGTCGTTTTTCGAGGCACGACGTACAATTTCCCACTGAAGCTGTGGATCCCCCATCCGTACCCCCGTGTGCCGCCCTTGGCCTACATCAATCCAGGCGAGACGATTGAGGTACGGCGTGGGCAGCACGTTGATGACCAGGGCCGTGTCTATCACCCCTACCTAAGAGACTGGCCTCAAATACGTGGCGGCGTGGCTGGGAATATTGTGGAGTTACTGTCCGAGCTAGCCAGAGTCTTTGAGAAAGAGCCGCCTGTGGTTGCAAAACAAAGGCCGCCGCAATCTTCGACGGAGAAATTTCCCCTTCGGCCCCATGAGGCTCAGCAGAGTGGCAGACAGCAAGAGAACACAACTGGGGTTCAGCCCCCCTCGTTACCACCAAAGCCAGGCCGCCCGGCAAGTGCCATGCCCATAGAAATGTCTGGTGGAGCGACGCCGCCACCACGACCACCAAAACCTGGAGAGACCAGCGTGTCTCCATATCCATCGCAACCACCGAGCAGGAACTTTCAACATGATGGGCCCAGACTACCGCCTCTGCCTGGTACTCAGCAGATACCGCCCTACCAGCCGCATATGAACGGGATGCACGCAGTGCAGCTCGAGAGGCAAGATATCAACCAGTATCAACAACGCGCGAATCATGAGCGCAGCCCGGTCTCTCCTGTATCTCCTAGTGCGCCGCAACGTGACGGCCGTTATACCCACGTTCGAAGTCCACTCCAGTCGTCTACAATCCATCAAGCGGCTTACCAGCGGATTCCTCAACCGGGCCATAATCATGGCGTCACACATGGCAATATTCCACAACAACAACTACCACAGCAACAGCAGCAGCAGCATCACTATCCATATACCCTTACCCATCAGCCTGATGGGCCGCCGCAAGTGTCTTCCCCTGCACATTCCGCACGGCCTATATCACTACAGAAGCCGCCAGCACCAGACTTGCTATCCGATCTGTCTGAAGCCGGCATATCGACTCAGCCAGCAACGAATATTCCAGCACCACCAATACCACCGAACCCACAGAAGGAGAGCCTGATTGCATACCTGTCTCAGGCTCTCTGCCAGCAGGCGCAACAGCGGGTCGAGCGGAACTTATCATTCGTGGAACCGCTGCAGGCACAGCACATGGCATTGAGGGGTGCTCATGAGCAGCTGAGGCAGGAACTCGCACAGCTGGAACGTCTCTCGATGACACTGGGCAGCAATGAGGCCATTCTTCGCCGGTCTATCCAGGACTGCGATCGGGTGATTGCGGACGCAAAACGCAGACCACAACCACCCATCGACGAGGTATTGGTGCCGACCAGTGTCGTAGCCAACCAACTCTGGAACCTTTGTGCCGATGAGGCTGCCATTGGAGAGGCCATGTATCTCTTGCAGAAAGGCCTTGATAGGGGAAGGCTGTCCAGTGAGGACTTCGTCAGGCAGATGCGTGCCCTGGGTAGAGAAGCGTTCCAGAGGAAGGCTCAGGCAAGACGCTGTGCCCAGGGACTGGGTCTGGATCTGGCGTGAAGGAAAAAAAGACTTGCCGCTTCTCTCATCCAGCAGCTTCCTTAGGATATCACCGTACCGAAATGCGTAGATACCGCCGCAGTCATCATCGCAATCGGATGATGGTAGGAGAAGCCGAAGCTGCAAGACGGCGAGGTGATGCCGCTCATGCAACGCATCGAATGGCCTGCCTGCCGCTAGACAGAGAGTGGCAGCCTGCCACCGAGGCTCACCTCCGTTGCTGTCTCGCAGAAATCCTCCAGATCGACGTTCCTTCCGGCAGACTGACCAATCATGCAATTTCCATATAACCGCAAAAAGACCAACTTCGCCGTCTGGTCAGCCGGGAGGATCATGTGATCACAATTCTACACATAGTCCGAAAGAGCCCGGCACGTGTGGACTCGCTACAGTACAGGTTCCATAGATCAGACACACGTGCACACACACACTTGCCTCTGTCGTCCGCCTGGATATTTCCACAACTAGAAGGCTTACGCGATTCATGATCGAGATCGTTTTACGAGCGGAGGAAAGGTGAGAGTGATGAGAAAAACATTGTGAATACAATCCTACTCCAATGGCTGGTGTGGTGAGAGAGTGCATACGGATCAGTAAGGTACAGTAGGAACTGAGGCCCTCTACCGGCCCCATCCGTAGGATCTCTCCCACTCGATCCATGCGTCTTTCCAGAAAAGAAAAAAACCCGTGATTATGTGACCCTCCGATCCCGTGTACACAGTACCGACTTACTCGCCGTCTACTGTACGAAACAAGGAAATCCTATGGCCCGGCATTTCGACACCACAACACCACCACAGCTAACAACCCATCTGTTCCTTCAGCCCTGGTACGGTAGGACGGGCGGCATCGATCCTAAGCATTCGGCAAGCGTCAGGTACCCGTCCAGTAGCGCCATGACCAGGCCTGGTCTTACCCTGTTCTGTCTTGTAGGGCCATGCTGCCCTATACAGTACAGTGCCTCCTACAGTACAGTACACACCCACAGTGACCGGACTCCCTCTGTCGGCCAATTGTCTGCCGGGCGTAGCTGCTGACTCTCCCCCGAAACTCCGAGCGTGGCCGAATGTGCCCCATGGCTTTTTCAGGATCGATGGGGATGGGAGTTCCGGGATCCTGACGGTAAAGACGCAATCAAGCCACCAAGCCACCAAGCCACAGCCTTCGTCTCCCCATCTCCAGTGTACTGTAACAGCTGGTGATGCTATGGCACACCGTGTGAAACCTCGCTATACGATATCATCCGAGTCACGCCGCCGTTCTTACGTGCGAGAGTGGACAGACAGCCTTGCCGACGGAGTCTACGTGCGTGAGATTGGGAGCAGAGCGCATGTTCGCAGCGAGTGAGAGAGAGAGCGCAGGTGAGTAGCGCCCACGTGCCCGTAAGACGGATGGAGCGGGCTTCCAAATCACACAGCGCCCAAAACGGACTAGGCTGCGAGGGTAGGGTTCGGGAATCCTCTTTGCCGCCACATACCTCACTCGAAACGCCCTCGACTTCCAGGGTGTTCGATGGTGGGTGAGGGTTGGGTTGGGGGGAGAGGTAATGCCCACCCGACTATTGGCTGCCAGGCAAAAAGGGTTGAAACCCCTCCGGAAGCTTCCAGAGGATCGAAGGGCAGTGAGATGCGGGCGACTGGTCTAACTTCGCTTTCAGGTCTGGGAGAGCGAGGAGCATCAAGCAATCAAGCCATCAAGCCATCAGGCTGAGAACGTCACTTCCAGGGCCCTTTTTGGCGGATCCTTCGACGGTCGAATGAGGGGGAAAGTTGTTGCATTTGCGAATTTCTCATCTTTCCCCCCTCGCCGCCAGTTAAGGTTTGGGGTTCTGCTTTCCACAAGACGTAATTCCCCAGCGAATTCCAAGCCACTTAGGAAATCAGGATTTGATCATTGGAGCGGCGAGCAAGGGCCGCAAAAAAGGAAAAGGAAGGATTGCTTGCGCGCCTACGTCAATGAAATGATGCATGAAACATGCACGCAGACCGAAAGTACTGTCCTCGTCTAGGGTCACATTCTAATCGCACAATGCAACAACGACTGCGCGTCTGGGCCCAGCCCCCTCATGAACGGACGTGTCCATGGGGAAGTGGAGGACCGGTAAAAGCACCGAGACAGACTGAACTGCCTGATGTGGTGGTTGACGGGAATAAGGGTGGGCCATTGTACGCCTGAAGCGTGAGACTTTGGAGGTTGCAGACAGTCCGTGACAGGTAAACTGCGATCTACACCTGCCTAAAGCCCTCGTGATGGGGTTGTCAAGCGTTCCTTTGACAGGCTGACTGTACAGTACGGCGCAAACGAGGCTGGGAGTTCGCAAATCTTGGCGTGCATGCTGAGTTGAAAGATTAGTGAGGTCAAGATCAACCGCTACTAAGCCACCCTCTCAGCCTTTCGACGCAGCAGAGGACTGCCAACGGCCCAAGCGTGGAGGAATAGGTACACTGTGGTTGGAGAGATCAGCGCAAATAGGCGGGTGAGCCTTCTACCGCCCACTTAGCGCCACCTCGCCATTCATATAGAGGGAGGCATAGGATTATGTGAGCCCTGGCCTGAACGGACACTCGCGATGTTACAGTACTCTCTGGCCTGACGCTTCTCCCACATTACATTCCTACTGAGCAGCCACCGGCTCCACCAGGCGTTGAAGAGGATAGCGGAATCCTACAACGCCGCTTGTCCAAGTTCTGTACAAGCGTCGCTTAGCACATCGACCCACCTGTTCCCGCAAGCCCACGGAACGTTAGGCTACTAGTTCCACAGACCGACGACTCACACACGTGAGGTTTGGGGCGAGTCTTGGCACGCTCCTGCTACATGGTGAATGACGATCGGTTTGAAACGCTGATCAGACGCGCCCGTCTCCATCGAAGCGAGCGATCAGCACGAACGCAAGCGATACCGATTCTGGTGGCAGATTATGGGTGGGCGAGGCGAGAACTAAGAAACACATGGAACCTTTGTTTTAGTGTCAGGCGTCGTTCGGAGACATACACCATACTTCCATGTTTGGACAATGTTGAAGGTGTGGACCATGGCTTGCATGGTACACGGCGTGCATTGTTCGTTTGACAATGTACAATGATACCACCGAGGTTGCCTGCAAGGCACAAAGCCCCTGGAAAGGTCTTCCTTGTCCCTTCAGGGTCATCTATTGTCTTTCATTCCCACTGGAATCAGGGCGCCAGGGTGCAGGGAATACCAACAGGGCGACTCCAGTGTGTTCCTCTATGGCAATGCATGCGGGCTGGTAAGCATTTCCACTGTGCATGTTGCTGTATACGAACGGGGGAATCTGCAGGCACCATCGTCCGTGATCCTCTCAGCCGTCGGGTAGAGGTAGGCAGCTGACATTCTAGATCAACTGTCAATGCATGGCGAGCATGATCTCGATGGTTGGACTGGCGTAGGTAAGCAACTTGGCGGGCAGGTAGGCAGGCAAGCACGTATGCATGCATGCAGGGCTTCATAACCTGTCAGAGCGGCAAGCCAGATATGGCGAATGTTTAGTGAACGTCGACAGGACCAACCAGAAGCGCCCTCTGGTAGCGACCTGCTATGCTGGTGCGGTTGGTAGTCCGGCCAATTTCCTAGTAGCCGTCTCAGCGAGAATTAGCTGTTGACAGTGCAAGCTCAGAGCGGGCAGATGTAGTGTGAATCGCCACAACATGATATGATCGCGGCATGATGGCAGATGGGACGAACATGACGATGAGGCTCAACTCTGTCGGCTCGGGCCATATTAGGGCCGACCAAAAGCGTTCGGGTCAGGCAGGGACGAAATCTTGGAACACAAGAGGTGCCTCAGGCAATACATCGGTACCTACTCCAGCAGCTGCAGTGTGTTGCGGACGGAGAAACGGAGTTCGGGTATGACGACTGCACTGATGAGGATACCTCACCTCCTGCAGTACCTCCTACCTCCTGACCTATCCACGCAAGTATGTATCATCGTGTTCTTGTCCCTGGGCGGGTGGTTCGCGGGGCGAGCCGGACGACAGGCAATGCAGCACAGCGCAGCACAATACGGTAATCCCTAACGGCGTAGCGTAGTAGAGTAGCATGTCGAAGGCGCTCACGGCAATCCTTCACTCCACTCTCGACATCCTCCAGGTGTTCCACTCCCAGGAAGTGGATAGCATTGCATTGCGCTGCATTACTTTGCATCCGTCTTGATTGGCTTGTGCCTCACAGTCTGAGCCGGGGAAGGAAGGATCGTGCAGAAGGGGCCGAGCCATGTCGGTTTAGGCAGGCCGTCAAGAGAACATGCAGCATCAGTCAATCGTGCAGCACATGCCAGTGTGGACTGCTGGGCCATGCTGTCGCAGGTGTTCGAGCGAGTCGTACATACAGTATGTAGCTGGTAGGGCCACCGCTGGTCTGACCCGTGTTGGGCAACGATCAACAATCACCTTGTAGTCCGGCTGTACTGACCTGACCTAGCAAAGAGAGAGCGAATGCTGTACTGATCTGGATGGATCCCAGTCCGCCCAGGCCGTCGCTAAACCTTGTGCCTTTCCGTCTCCATCCTGAAGCTACAGTACTGTACCCGTACTGTGTGCAATGTACATACGGCAACTGCAGGTGCATCGAATAAGGACCAACAAGGTGCAAAGGAAGGCTCAGGGACAATCCTCCCTCCGGCAGCCACCCGCACCCTGATTGTACAGGATACGGTAATAGCAGCAGCCTCTGACGTCTCGCTCGTCATTGCATCCTGCCCAGGTGGGCTGTATGGCGTGTGCTGTACGGTACCATTGCAGCACTTGCTACTGGCCGACTGACGGCCGGTAAGCATTGAGATTTCCCGCATTCCCACAGGATTGGGTGGCGGATCAGCCCTACTCAGGCACATTTGAGGGGGAAAGCGTTCGACTGTCCAACGTGCTCCATACTATACCGACCGACTCGATGTTTCAGGCGCTTGCAACGGTGCCTGTCCGCCATTAGAGGGGTGCTAGCGTACAAAGGAGGAAGGCGATTGCCTCGAATCTGTGGCAAGATACAGCACACGGACGTGCGAGAGATGGGTTGTAAGCCCCAAACCACCCAAAGCACCAGACAAAGCCTACATACAGTTCAGCAGGCGTGGGAGACGGATCTCAACTAGAGCCGCACGTGTGCTGTCGTGACCCGATAAAGGGAAAGTCTCGGTGGAGGCATTTCGCTGTGCTGCACTGCGCAGTCGGTAGGTAACGTAAGGCTGTGAGCCCCATCTCCGCTGATGCTGATGCTTCGATGTGCGCAGGCTTGGCAAAGGCCACCACCTCCATCTGTTCGTCCAACAGCCTCACCTCACACGCTGCTGTCCGAATCGCCTGTCTGCCCGCCTGTTCGACCCACCTATTCCATGTGCCCACTGTCATCTACCGTAGGCGGTAGGAGATCCTGGACTCTCGTGTGGGTGGGAAGGCGGGCTGGGTTTGCATGCACTTGCATCGCCTGCCTGTTTGCATCCACAACCAGACGCTTCAAGAAGTGATCAGCTCCAAATGGCAACCTGTGTTCGCATTAGCCTCACTCGGGCGCTGTGCAGCGCAGTGCAGCGCACTGTTGTATTACCTGTTGGCAAAGGACCGCCCTGACCGTTGTGGCTAAGGTTTCGTCCTAGTCTGTGCCTGCAACCTAAAACTCGCCGCAGAGGCTCAATCCTGCGGACTACCCTCTCTCCACCACTGATGCTTCACGATCCACATCGTGTTTAGTGATGGCCCTGTTCCTGACCTGACGTAGCGACTATTCTGGGCCAAATCCTTCGACAGTAAGCCATCTCTGTGCCTTGTGCCCCCTCCCCGTGGCCCTCGCGCGCAGCATACCCTCCCTTGTGGTGCGACTCCAACATGAAGCTAGCACGTGTAAGCAAGGCAATCCTCACCTCTGTTCACTAATTCGTGTCGCTCTGCAACTCCATACTGATCAGACAATGCCAGAGCTGGTGGTCAACCCAACGAACGGTCTTACGATCCTGCTGACCTACCGCCTCACTAGTCCTACCGGGAGAGTTCGACTGACTTGCAGCAGACTGCCCACCGGAACCTGTCTGCTCGCTGTAGAGATGGTGATGAGTGATGGTCGATATGCCGACATCCTTCTCTCGTTCGACCCTAGTGCTCTACCGATACGGACGCCCTTCGACTCAGCCAAAGGAGGCATTTGGACTTGGACAAAGCAGAACATATCGCCTCTCGATCGATATAAGTATCAGCATCTCCTCCTGCCATAATTCAACTTNCTCCTCATCATCCAACAAACCATCCAATCCTCTAAAGCATCTGGCTCACAACAAGCCTCTGCTCATTCATTCGCTCTAAGTCTTTGAATCTTCGATTCTTCGATACTTCTCTCGCTATGTTCTCCAAGGTCCTTCCCTTCGTGGGAGCGGTTGCCGCCCTCCCTCACTCCGTCCGTCAGGAGCCTGGCTCCGGCATTGGCTACCCATACGACAACAACACCCTGCCATATGTCGCCCCAGGTCCTACCGACTCTCGTGCTCCTTGCCCAGCTCTGAACGCTCTTGCCAACCACGGTTACATTCCTCACGATGGCCGTGCCATCAGCAGGGAGACCCTCCAGAACGCTTTCCTCAACCACATGGGTATTGCCAACTCCGTCATTGAGCTTGCTCTGACCAACGCCTTCGTCGTCTGCGAGTACGTTACTGGCTCCGACTGTGGTGACAGCCTTGTCAACCTGACTCTGCTCGCCGAGCCCCACGCTTTCGAGCACGACCACTCCTTCTCCCGCAAGGATTACAAGCAGGGTGTCGCCAACTCCAACGACTTCATCGACAACAGGAACTTCGATGCCGAGACCTTCCAGACCTCTCTGGATGTCGTTGCAGGCAAGACCCACTTCGACTATGCCGACATGAACGAGATCCGCCTTCAGCGCGAGTCCCTCTCCAACGAGCTTGACTTCCCCGGTTGGTTCACCGAGTCCAAGCCAATCCAGAACGTCGAGTCTGGCTTCATCTTCGCCCTTGTCTCTGACTTCAACCTGCCCGACAACGATGAGAACCCTCTGGTTCGCATTGACTGGTGGAAGTACTGGTTCACCAACGAGTCCTTCCCATACCACCTCGGCTGGCACCCCCCGTCTCCAGCCAGGGAGATCGAGTTCGTCACCTCCGCCTCCTCCGCTGTCCTGGCTGCCTCTGTCACCTCTACTCCATCTTCCCTTCCATCCGGTGCCATCGGCCCAGGTGCCGAGGCTGTCCCTCTCTCCTTCGCCTCCACCATGACCCCATTCCTCCTCGCCACCAATGCTCCTTACTACGCCCAGGACCCAACTCTCGGCCCCAACGACAAGCGTGAGGCTGCCCCAGCTGCCACCACCTCCATGGCCGTCTTCAAGAACCCATACCTCGAGGCCATTGGCACCCAGGACATCAAGAACCAGCAGGCTTACGTCAGCTCCAAGGCTGCTGCCATGGCCTCTGCCATGGCCGCCAACAAGGCCCGCAACCTTTAAGCGCATCTACGACATCGAGATGGTCCAGCATTCACTGTTCCGAATGTGAATGTGCTACTTAACGACAACACGAGGAAATGCCTTTCCTCACTACAGCATCAGCATGCAGAGGCGCATTTGGTTTTTCCCGCATAGATCGGCTGGCTTGGTCACGAGTTTTCCGATTGCACGATTGATTTTATAGAATAGAACGATAGACTATAGACATAGAAAAAACTGTATGCATTTCATGCCGCGTTTTACCCCAAAACCTATCTCCTCTCTTTTCGCCGTCTATTTTCTCAATTCCCTCTTTCGTTTCTTCCCCTTTGGTTTTACAGACAATCAATCAATCGATCGATCGAAAGGCTCATTGGCCTTCTTACATTTACTGTTATCCCTTCCGCATTGGTACAGAACAGTGTGGAGGAACGCGGTATGAGATCACTAACCATCATTACAAACATCATGGCAGCGCAGATCGCTGCGAGCTTCTTACCCACAGGAAAGGATCGGGGTATCATTAAGCTACCGCCCTGGCCTAGCCAGTCGCCCGAAGGATCTAGCTTGCAGCGGCTGCCCTATTTTCTCACCCATGCGGGCCATGACTGTTCGCCGCACAGTTCAGTCCCCTATCCAAGTTGAAAAGATGGGAAAGTGGAGATTTCTTACGTCGTGTTGACTACTTTTGCCACTTCCCTTATCAGACGTATATACTCCCAACATCTGATCTGAGTGTTAGTATAAGGCAAGAATCCAGGAGATATCTCTGTCCCAATAGGTTCTTAGGTATCCACACCTCATGTCACCCTACCCACTATCCATCCTCAACAGGGTAGTAGTACGGCACGTTACCTTCGTTCTGTTACCTTGCCTCGTGAGAGACCCGCCCAACCCCTCGTCACGCCTTACAAGTCGGGATCTCAGAATCGCCATGCGGTGTCGTGGAAAGTGACGGCTACGCACTGTCACAGTACTCACTACTTCTACTTTAGGCCCTGACAAGGCGACAGTGCAGATGCAGACTGCACCAGCTGCGCTCCTCTTCCGCACCTGTCACTCTTCCCTCTCGTGAAGCTTACATACGGGTATCACTGTTCTGTGCACATTTCGTTGTATTATTGTATAAAGACATGCCTGTCGAAATCTTTCCGTCTTTACCCACGATATAATTCGTGCATGCATACAGCATGTATGTCCTCCGCACGCTGCATAGATCGTATGTTGCAATAAACGAAAACGATCAGAGATAGGGTATTGCTTTCGAAGCCTGTCAGGTAGGGCAGCTTTCTGCCGTGTCAACGTGCAGGTGTGTGGTTGAGTGGCAAGGCGCTGTGCTACTGGCTGTGCATGCATCCATTCGCCGTATCAAATGCCGACCACTGTCCCGGCCGGCCAAGCCATGTATCTCGCCAATTGGCGAAAACGAGCCATACCTTGTTGTTGGTGAACTGGGAACACGAGTCACAGGTACCTGCCGGGTGTGCCATCAAACCAGCACGGTGGTTGCGTGTGCGGCCGTATCGACATGATGGACCAAAAGCACGCACGACAGGGCATCACCTCCCGAGACGAATTTTCTTCTCGTACATGTACCTAGGAACGAGATCGGCAGGGCCGCCTGACTGCTCCTGCCAAGTCTTGTTCCTGCACTCTGGCCCCCAAGTATTTGGCCGAGGCAGTGATCTTCGCGAGTACGGGCATGCTTTGAACAAGGCAATTGTGAAAATCTTCACCTCGTCTCGGGTTCACTTGTTGCTCCATGTTACTGTGCACACCCTGTTCAGGGCGTGACAGTGTGCGAGTTCCTGCATCGTGTGCCTAGGTGTATTCGGATGTAGATGTGCAGCTGAAGATATCGTAAATATCTATCCGAAGGAATGTGAGTTTATAGATGACTTTCAGATCTTGTAGACATGTTTCAGCACTGGAAGGCGACGCCATGCTTCTTGACCTCTGCCCTCCCACCCCCGGCAAACCCTGTGCCATCGCAGTCCAACAGGGTCAACCCCCTCTGCACTTTGTGTTTCTCTTTCTCCTTCTCTTTCCCTTCCCATACCCTGCGTCGTCCAGGGGTGATGTCCTCCTGGCAGACGTAGCACCTCACTGTCTCATCCGTTCCTGCATCGTGAGCCGTCTGCTCTGCAGGCTTTTGGAATTTGTCCGAACAGGGCTTGCAGCACACGTGGCCGCATGGCTTCGCTAGGACAGCCTTTGTGGTGTTGGAGAGAGGTTTGTCACACGCTGGACACATCCGCCAGGGCGATTCCTTCTTCTCTTCCCCAGAAAATTGCACGTTTACAAGCGTTTTTAGAGACAGCTCGTGGGGCTTGTCATCGTGCGAAGCCGGACACAATGGTGTCGTCCTGATGGCTTTGGCTTCGCGCTCTTTGTTGTCCGGGATAGCCTCTGGTGTCCAGAAAGAGGTCTCTTCTCGCTTCTGCCTCTTGCCCGAGTACATGCCTCCTTCCTTTGCCAGTTGCGCGAGCTCGTCGCTTGGTCCGCCGTCCTCTTCGTTCTTCCTCTTCGGGCCTATAGAGCGCCGTGCCTCTCCCCCGCTACCAGCCTGTAACCGCTCGAATTCCTCGAGTTCTTTCGCTGCCTTCTCTACAGACTTTAATTGGTCGTCTTCTACTGCCGCAGCCTTGCGTCTCTCTGCATCTTTTTTTGCGCGTTTCATCTCCTCCCTCTGTGCTAACACATTGCTCAAAGCGCATTCCCTGCAGAACAGGTGCCCGGCATCGGGACAGGCAACGGCATCCCGCGATGGTAGAAGACAAAGCTGGCAGCTGCCGAATGGCAGGAAAGATTCACGGTTCAGCCGTGCTTGTCGCGAGCCCCATGTGCCTTTGAGCTCGGCACGTTCATGGCTGGTGAAGAAGGCGAGCGAGGTGTTTCTTTTGCCTGTAACGTCAGTCTCTTGTTCATACCCAGCCGTATCAAACAACGCTTGTATACTCACTATGTGACATTTGGCGTATATGCTAGGGTTTGGGGTCGCGATTATGTACGAATGGCCATGATCAAAAAGCAACAAGATACCTCTTAGAGGTACCTCGGTCAAAGTCGAGGACGTGCAGTGGATTTATTGTATGTCCGATAAAGCCGACCAGTCCTTGACCCTTAACCCGGCACTTCACCAGCAGGCAAATGCTTGGGAGGGAAAGTGAAGAGCGTTGAAAGGTGTAGGGAATCCATCTTGAAACTGTGAGCAACAACTAGCATTGAGACTCCTGTAGGTATCCCACTTCGTTAAATCGGCAATCGCGAGCAATGGCAAGGCATAGATTATGGAGAAGAACATCTGGGCGATTTCACCGGCTGCATGCAAGTATGATGCATGCTGCAATTCAATGAAGCGCACACAAGCTACGCAGGTTGTGGCTTTGCACCCTCTCACCGCAGCGAAGCAATATATGGGTGGCGTCGAGGTCTCACTGACTTGAACTTCGGTTTGTGTGTAGCTCCTCAGTAGATGTTCTCACAGGATGCGCTTGCTCGATGCCAGCAGCTACCAGCTTGTAGAACTTAATGAAGATCGCATATGGGAGGATGCGATCTTCATTAAGTTCTACAAGCTGGGGAGGTCCTGCTGCAGGACATACAAAATCCAGAAGTTGGCAAAGATAAGAAATGGCTTCACAAAGATCAAAGCTGCCTGCCAGCACGCTCTGAAAGACTGTCTACACTACATTTGGATCAACGCCTGTTGCATCGACAAGAAGAGTAGCGCTGTATTACAAGAAGCCATCAACTCAATGTACCGCTTGCATGCGGTAGCTGCGAATCATTATGAGTACTTTGCAAATGTTCGCCCATCCCGATTTTCAGAGTATGGCCGCTTTGTGGAAGCAGGACGACCGATCCTTGAAAGCGATTGGTTCAGACATGGCTAGACGCTTTAATAATTCATTACCCAAAAAGAGGCAAACTTTTGCTGTCACTGTTTGACCTTCTTCTGAAGTCGCTCTGGTCTCATAGGACTTCTCTCTCGAATCACTCTCATTGATATATTGATATTGAGCCACAACCCACTCGTTCTCACAAACGAGTGTGGCAAAGCGAATGCACATCAGGAACCCACACGCGTAAAAGATATTGCATATAGCTTATGGAGAATCTTCATCATCAATATTCCAATATCATATGGAGAGGGGCAGTGAGAATCTCTTCGGAATTCGAGAAGAGACCATCACGAGAAATGCCGACCCCTCAACTTTTGCACAGGGTGTGTAGCAATCGAGCGAGTGCAGCGCATTACCTACAAATTGCTAAATGATTTTGCTGGCTGCTATTATGTCGTCTCTTGTGGCACACCTAGCCAATTTAGGCCAGCTGATCGTAGCCTACAGACAGCTATGATTCTATACGCAGTTAGCTCTAGTACTTGCTTATTTCCCGACCAAACACTAGGTCGTCAAAAGTGTCTAATGCTAAATCGCTGCTTTGAAGAAGACCTTACTAGCTCGCCTGCTTTGATTACTTAACGAGACATCGTAAGACATACACCATATATTGAGGGGAAAGGCGACCGACACACAGATTGTGATGGCCAATCTTGATGGATCGATAACCAAAATGAGATAGAAATCGCTATGGATGATACTTCAGGAGAAAATCGGCAATATTTTGGTTTGACTGTAAAAGTGACCTACTTATCAGAGTCCTGGAACGATTGCCAGTGGAACTATGGCCCAAAAATGGACTGGTAATGCGTACCATACCAACGAGTACTCGTCAAACCTGGGAAAAAGCGCTCAATCTTCATGACCCGGATGATCGGGATCTTGAACAATAGGTGAAACTCAGCGCAATCCGCCATCGTTCGTGTAGTCTATATCCGTACTTAAGGGTCAATGCTGCCAACCATTGTCGTGTTCGGGTTCGATACGGGCACCCACGGGCCGTATGATTATTGCCCTGCGTCGCTGGTCGACGCATCTCTGACTGTCTTTAAGGTGCCGTATTCTATTACACCAATTCCGAACTCCTCGGTACCACCTCCAAAAGGATTTTGACAGTCTTCGTTACTAGTTCTGCAACGTAAATCAAGGGTCCGTACCGTCCTCGTTTCAATTTCGATACACCAGGGGCTCTCTGTCGACTTTGCACACACCGAAGAAAGACGATTAGAGACGGTGCTAGTGGATTGGTGGTTGAAGCAAAAATCAAGCGAAACGGTGTCATGGGTAGAATCGTGCAACATGGTCTGCACTTCGAGGGCGATAGAACGGAACAGATAGTAGCGCCACTCGAGTCGAATACTGGATCAAGAAATGTTACTGGGCTCCAAAATTCGGCAAACTCAAACGAGGCGTGTATGTGCTGTGCTGGCATCTACTCACTCATTTGAAGCTCTCTCCTGCTCATTTTGTCAAGCCTTGAAGCAATAAGCTGAAGATTGGTACACTTCACAAACTGATGATTGGAGAAAATCCTGCGATAAATCGGCAGTACTAATGGTAAATCATGCAGTCTCAAGTACATTACTAGTGTCTTAGAGATGCAGAAACAAAGTTATCTCCAGCCGACCTTTCGAACACTATCATATCAATTACGCACAACATAACTCTGTCCATGAAAAAAATCGCACTTTGGATTGGCATCCATGTCTGGAATGACGCCGGCCATGGTGTAGTTCACATCCATAACGCTGAAGCCCGTGCTATTGGCAGACTGATACTGTGGCCAGTCAGGCTTTGGTGTTCCAGAGTAGCTCACACTGTTTGGATCTAGGTTCAAGACGAAACCAAGATACCAGTCCTTCATGATATTTGCCAGCGTCTGGTTATTGGCTTTTGACAGTGTGCCCCAGAGAAATGGACCATCGGCACCGTGCAGCTCGGTACCGGCATTGAAGATTAATTTCCAAGTCGGCTGGCCCCAGTCGGAGGAAGCAGTGGCCATGTAGTAAGTTGGACAACTGAGACTGTTATTAGCAGTGGCCTTGTTGGTTCTCCACCAAACGAGTGCTTACTCTATAATATAGTCCCCATATATAGATTGTCGTTGGAAGAGCGTGCTGTTGAAGTCATCTGCCGGGTATAGCTGGTACAGGCGGGCGAAGAACGACTGCTTGGCGTAGGGAAAAATGAGCTGCAGATCAGCTGTCTCCTGTTCCACCGTCGTCTCGTTCTTCGGTG
Source organism: Leptoxyphium fumago (assembly GCA_001660795.1). Lineage (NCBI taxonomy): Eukaryota > Fungi > Ascomycota > Dothideomycetes > Capnodiales > Capnodiaceae > Leptoxyphium > Leptoxyphium fumago. The sequence continues at coordinate 7,658 of LSHF01000050.1, read as the reverse complement.
AGTAGTTATACCCTTCGAAGCCGTCTCGATTGACAATCAGCGGCACCTTGGTGAAATGGCCGCGCTTGAATTCGTTCGACGGTAAGTCACGAACGATGTCACCATCGACTGTTGGGCCATAATAAAAATCGCCCCATCCGTAGACTTGGTTGAGGTACCCCACATCTAGCGACATCTGCATGGCTGCGATTAGAGCATCAGAAGACACACTACGCAAGCATGCCAGGGTTGAACAATTCGTCGCGCCCAGCATTTCGCGGTATTGGGTCTCTAGTATGGTGTTGTTCTTGTAACTTTGCCACCACTGCATGTCATGAGCTAATTGCATAGGTCTGCGAAACGTGAACAACATACTGGGTACTCTGCTATCACAGCACGGAAAGGCGGGTTCGGATCGCCGCCGTACAAGATCATCTGGTCCATGACGCTGCCGCCGCCCGCGCTTCCACCGATGATGGTCACCTTGATCTGTTAGCACATCCTATGCCGTGCTGGTAGATATACAGCCTACCTTCGCTGGATCGCCACCGAATGCCCGGATGTTGCGCTGCACCCAGTTCAAAGCGGCTCTTTGGTCGAGCAGACCGACGTTGGCATCGCCATTGTCTCGGATTTCCGCACTGCCAAGAAAGCCAAAGGCATCGAGTCGGTATTGAATTGAGACATAGATTAGTTGGCTCTGGGATTGGTTGACCATAAGATAGCCCGGGTTGCTCTCGCTGTTACCTTGATCATAGCCACCGCCATGTCTGCGAACGCAGTCAGCACGATCTCTACAGACCGTCGAGATCACTTATGAACGCACATCTGCACCAAAACAGGAAGTGACGAGTTGGCGGGTTCAGGCGGTACCAACACGTCTAGCAAGAGACAGTCCTCGCTTCCTGTGCTATTGAGGGTTGGGTTATTGCGCCAATAAGGCGCACCCTGGACGCAGATGGGGCCTCTCTGGGTGGCTGGCTGGACTTCAGACGAGTTATAAGCGCCATGGTTTTCGATGTCGAAGGGAGCGCGCCATCTCAGTTCACCCAATGGCGGGACAGCATAACGTATGCCGAAGTATTGAACAACACTGACGGGTGTAAGTCAACACGGCTGTTTGCCTACTTGGGCTTTTTATCACCAACCTCTGGTTCAGAGTGCCCTGATACTTGGCGTACCCGAGATCAACAACATACTCTGAAGCATTCTGCGACGCCACGAGGAGCGCAGAAGTCAGTATGAGGGCAAGCAACGAGGATAATGACTGCATAGTCGCAAAGTCGAGCCCCATAACGCTGTGCCTACAGCACACATTCGAAGCAGCTACATCTTGCGGCACTCTCTCTCATATAAGGTAATTGTGCTTTGGACCGACAAATCCTCGTTGTCGTCATGGCAGGAGCATTCTCGCTATTGCCGTAAGAGAAAACCGGCAATGTTATTTCCAAGGTGCGGGGGTGAAGACAACCAATGACTCGTCCAACCCACTGTACTATGTCAAAAAATCTTAATTCTCCGAAGGCCCTCAAGGAAGGATTCAGACTTTGACGAGCTACAGTTTGTATCGACGTTTCCCTCACGAGGGGAAAGTAGAAGAGGTCGCACTTTCGGAACTTTACCTCGCGACACGCGAGACGTGTAGTGCACGTGTGACGCACGTTGTGCTTAGTCACGCACGATCCGACCACTGGGGTAGCTCGACACGAGGCATTGGGGGTCGAGGTGGGGTTATTGATGAATATCTCGTAACTAGCTATAAACTTGATTTTATGTGCATTGCAAGTACAACATTTTGATGCGTATAAGAAATCTTACTGAGTTATTGACAAATATTCATTTCATCTTGTCGAGTTACATAGTCATGCTGTTTTCATCTATCCCCAGCCAGAATGATAGATAGCCATTGGGACGAACTCATGCCACTTCAGGCATGACTTGCTTCTGCTTGTTCAGAAAAGTCAAGAGCAGCTCTGGAGCATCTTCTCGGTCCATGAAGACCTCCATCATCCTGAACAGCTCGCGCTGCTCGGCGCTTTCGTCGTCCAGTACCTTCTCCAGCTGGGCCCAAGTACGGATGTCGCCAACAGTGCGCGCATGGAAAGCAGAACTGTCGCGGTTGCTGGCGCCAAAGAAGGAAGGCGCCTGCAGGTAGTTCCACTTGGCGACGTCATTGTAGCCTTTGTCCCAGCCGTGCAGACAGCGCTCGATGGTGTAGCCGTCGTTGTTGATGAGGACGATGACGATGTTGAGCTGCTCGCGGATCATCGTACCCAGCTCCTGCACCGTCATCTGTAGGCTGCCGTCGCCGATCAGTAGGATCGTGCGAGGCGCTGGGCCCTTCTGGTCTTGAGGGTGCCACTTGCCGGCCCGATACAGCTCCCTCTGCGCTAGAGCTGCGCCTTGTGCTCCCGGCAGCATGTAGCCGATCGACAGCCATGTCACGGGTGTGAACAGCCTCGTACCGACCGGAAGCTTGAATTCTCGGCATCCATATCCGGCTGTGCCTGTCTCCCCTAGGATTATGTCGCCCGGTCTTAAGAAGCGATTGAATTTCCGGTAGAAGCCGGCTTGTGTGATTACATCGTCGGCTTGCAGTGTAGGTTCGTTTGAAGGATCAGGGTTTGTAGCGGTAAATGCGACACTGGCGTTCAGTTTAGATAGATCCAGTGCTTGGAGTAGACCGGTGATGAAATCCTTGCTGGGAAGATCAGAGAATGTTTTCTCTTCAGCAGTGACACTCGTCGATGAGAAGAGGATTGTGTTCTTGGAGTCAGGTATGCTTGAGTTGAGATAAGTGTTGGTGGTGGAGAAGTGAGGTCCGAAGCAGATTATAAGATCACAAGAATTAACAAAATCGCTCTCCTCTTTGGTTGCCCAGGGAGTGCCCCTCCATATACCGTGGACATTCGGCAAGTCCTCGTTGATCAAGCCTTTACCAAACGTACTCGTCCACGTTGGCCAGCCGGTAGACTTGACGAACTGGTCGACCTCGTCGAGGATGCCGTAAGCCCTGCTCTCACCGTCTACCAGGATCATCGGCTTCCTGCTGGAATACATCCGGTCCAGGACGAGGGACGTCGCCGGGCCAGCATCGGGCGAAGGTACAGATTTGAGAAGAGTGACGGGGTTGTTGAGTCTTTCCGCGCGGACCGGGACAGCAACCATATCAGCAGGGACCTCGATGTAGACGGGTCTGCTGTGGGTGAGGCACTGCTGCAGGGTTGCGTCGATGAGGTCGGGACAGGTCCTGGGGTCGATTAGGTTGGTCTGGGCGACGGTGACGTGCTTGTACATGTCTGCGAAGTGACGGAAGTTGCCATCATTGAGGGTATGATGCACTCGAGCCCTACCATCCTGGAGGTGTCTGGCAGGAGTGCCGACGATGTGCACAACTGGGGCGAGCTCGGCGTAGGCGCCAGCGACGGCGTNGACAGCCGACAGCTCTCCAACGCCAAACGTCGTAATCAGCGCACCCAGGCCCTTCACCCGAGCATACGCGTCGGCAGCATAGCCGGCGTTCAACTCGTTGGCATTACCCACCCAGTGCAGCCCTGCTGGCTCGACGTAGTCCAGCAGGGTCAGGTTATAATCGCCTGGTACGCCGTGGATTGATTCCACGCCGAGCTGTAGTAGGCGGGTGAAGAGGTAGTCGGCTAGCTTTATTGTTTCCGTCATGTTGATCGATGGGCTTGTTATGCGATTGTTTCTTCTTGGTGGTATTGTATCTTGCCGCGGCTGTATCAGTTATTGTAAGCTGGATGTGTGTGTATTGGCTGGTATGTTACTGTTCGGGCAAGAGTTGACTAGGTAGATTGATACAGAGGATAAACCCCAGTGGGTAAGTGCTGTGGTAAGGGCGTCCGATCCTTTCCAAAGGATGACTGGTAGGACGTCGGTGATCTTTGATTTTAATATTTGACGTGCCAGTATTCGTTTGAAATATGTTTGGATGTTCATCAGTTTGGACGGAGGTATGTTGCTGAAACAGACTATAAATGACTACCTCGGCTTCCGTCGGCTGACAGGCATGCTTGGATCACCAAACCATCCCCTCTGTGCCTCAGCGGTTGGTGATGGTATATGGCCGAAAAATGAATAATTGCTTCATTGACAACACGCCTTGGAGCTCAATTGTAAACTCGCGAAAAATTGGGTATGTGGTTAGGCCATTGACTCGTCATGCTGTTGGCTCGCTCGGACATACGTATATACCTATATCAAGTCTCACCTGATCCGTGCCGTTTGGCTTATGGATGTGCAGCGTGACCCGGGAAATTGTTCATAACTGAAAGCAAGTCTGAGATCATAACACAATTTCAAAGTCTCAACATTGTGATTCAGCACTCGGTGGATACACACGTGACCTTCGGGTCAGATAAGTTTAAAGGATTAGGACGCGGCTACTGCCTGTTCCCATGGAGTAATATATATAATATTGATGCATAATCTGGTTCTGAGCGCCATGCTACAGTGTGGCAGAGAGAAGGCAAGGCAATGACCATTCATAAAGAGAATGATAAATCTTCACCTGATCCAGCCAATGCGAGACTTCGTGATCACGCCGAGCGTTGTCAATGCCAGCTGCAGTACGAGCGAGAAGGGGATATCATAGATTCGTCAACTCTTTGGTGAGGAACGAAGAGGGGGTATCTTCACTCATGGGTGAGTGTGGTTTCTCCAACACCGGAAATATGTATGATGCATGTGTGGTCGTGCCGTCATCAGTCACCCATCATCTCGCTGCCTTCACCGAACACCTCGTCACCCTCATCGACATCGTCGAGGATGGTGGCGCCCATCATGCCGGTGACATGCTGTGCGCCACCACCAATAGGACCAGGACCAGCCGGAAGCTGTTGGAAGTGATGCTGTGGCGGCGGCGGTGGTGGTGGTGGCGGCGGAGGTGGAGGGGGTGTAGTAAAACCTTCTGGCCCTGTGTGATGCCAAATGCCGGAAGATGCGGGAGCGCTTTGGGAGAGATTTGTCGCAGGTCCAGCCACAGGAGTCATGGGTGGGTGTTGGGCATGTAATGGTTGCCATTGGAAGCCAGGTCCCAGAGCATTCGCAAAAAGCACGCCAGAAGCGGATCCGACACCCTGAGAGATGCTTGTTGTGAGTTGGCCGTTGGTGTTGACGTTGATTATGGGCGTGTTGTTTCCATCACTGTCTGGAGTGTTGTCATCGACGTCATCATCGATACCCAAATCAGACCCGCTTCCAAGCAATGAGGGTGTTGACGGGTTTCTAGTGTCTTGGCGAGCCTTTTGATCATTCAAATAGTCCCGCAGCCGAGTGACACCGGTGCCTGAGAAGACACAGAAGACATCACGTTGGTGGTCGTTGAACTCTGGTGGCGCTTCACGACAGAAAGCCAACAACTCGTCTCGTAAGAAGGCCTGCACTCCAGTCAAACTCAGATGGGTAAGTTTTGGGCATCTGTTGAGCAAGCTATGGATGCCCTAAATTGAAGTCAGTAACAAGCATAACGAATTTGTGACCGAATTCGGCTGGATTAGGGACTCACCTCGATCGTGAGTAGAGTACAGTAACTCAGGTGGACTCTCTCGAGGACGCTGACACCATTCACACGTCGCCCGTTCCGCATTTCGCCCATGGCCAGAGCGTGGATAGATCGATCTGTGATACCAGCACATTTGACCAAACCTATCCGCTTGAGCTTCGGCAATCCAGCGAGCTTCGTCACTGAGCCATCCGTGAGGGCACTGCAGCACGCGAGATCTATGTATCGAATCCTCGTGCAACTCTTCGCTAGAGCTTCGACCGAGACATCTGTGATCCGTATGCAATGACCCAAGTGAATGTAGTGGAGGTTTTTGCCCAGTTTCGTTATTGCAAATACAGAACGATCCGTGAGCTGTCGGCATTTCGCCAGAATCAGATTGCGAAGGCGTGGACATGTGGCAATGATCCTTTCCACCGCCTTGTCACCCAACTCATTGCAGTCTGTCAGATCCAGGATCCTCAAAGCCTCGAACGTTGTGGGGAAATCGAGATCCTGGGGAATGTCAAGGAATGCAGTGTCACTAATGCGAGAGCAATGTGCCAGCCGAAGCTCTCGAAGGTGAGGACATGATGTCAACAGAGCCGTGACAGCAGGCGACTCTAGGTTCTGCAAACCGTAGAGATCTATTTCCAGGAGGTGCGTGCTGTGGGCAGCGACGGTCATTATGCTCAGGTCAGTCAGCTGCACACAATTGTTGAACTTTAACCGCTTGAGATGGCGGCAACTCTTTGCAATTGCGACTATACTAGCATCTGTAAGTCGCTTACAGCCAGTCACGTTGAGACCTTGTAATCTCAAACAGTTGTCGGCGACAGTGATTAGTGTCTTGTCGGTGAGTTGGTCCAGACATGTGACGTCGAGAGCCAGAAGACTTCTATTCCCATCGATAAGCGGCAACAGGCTCAGGTCAGTGAGTTTGCTGCAGTTGGTAAGCGTGAGCCTCTCGATTCGCTTGCATTGCTGCATGCCATACAGAGTGCCATCACTGACTTGCACGGCTAATGTGGACATGTTGAGCCTCTTGACAAGGTCTTGGTAGGCGAACATCTTGGTGGTCTTTCTCAATGATTGGGTCACAGTGTGGATGCTATCCCACTTGCTCATTGCTGGCCTGTGCCAGAGCAAACCCACACTGTTCTTAGCCCACTCTTTGCTTACAAGCATACACGTTTGGAGGTCCTTTGGCGCACTCAAGCGAGAGAATATACTGATGAGCAGCTCAGCAGGAAGCCGGTGGACCGGCGAGACCTTGCATCGTTCCTCATATTCGCGACGGGAAGCCTCAGTCTGAGAGAGATCGGTGGATGACATATCCATCCCCAAAGACGACTCAGAGTCATTGGGCTGGAGCATGAAGGAGTCAGCATCGTCATCGCCGCGATCAGGCGAGGTTGAAGACGACGACGAGCCGCTAGAGTTTCGTTGATGTCTACTCCTTGCTCTGGCCATCTTGGCGGCACACGCAATGTCGCGAGCGTGCGATATATGCCACGGCGTGTGGTGGCTATGGGGCGTGTAAGGCGACGGTGCCTCTCGAAATCCAGTGAGTAAGACCAGAGACGGCCACTCGTCCGAGGCACGAGGGCTATATCAGGCTGGCGGCGCGAGGTACGGAGAATGGTATGCTATGCTCGAATGAAACCTCAGAAGCAGGCGAGCAACGCGCAGAGGGGACGGAAGCAGAGTTCGAAGGCGCTATACTGGCAGTCTGGAGCCAGTCGGCCGTGGAATCGAGACAGGGCGTGCAAGGTGAGGCTGGGTGACTGCTTCACAATGCAGGCGGCGGGTACGAAAGGGTGGGCTTGTGAAGGGGCTGTGAGAGATCGAAGGCAGAAGGCGAAGAGATGTCGTGAGAAGTTGGCGCCAGGGAAACGGTTGGTGGTGGTGGTTGGAGGTGGGCGGTGGTAGGCGTAGTCAGCGCGGGTTGAAGGTGGGAAGTAGAGTTGTCGCTATTGGTGCTGGTGCCCTCCAGCGGAGCCTACATGCGCATGCGGCGTACGGCGTGGTGGTGATTTGGTGTATTGTGAGCAGGTGGGTATGTAGGTAGGTGGGCAGGTAGGTAGGTAGTCTGTGGACAGGGCAAAGTGAAGGGATGTTGTTGGTATGGTGTGGTGTGGTGTGGTGCGGTGCGGTGCGGTATACAGCCAGCAGC